>VDFB02193867.1:375296384-375367901 GCA_007258455.2 Sequoia sempervirens
CTCCAATTTGGATATCAATGGAGTCTTTAAAATCTTTGGAAAGGTCCACTTCCACACAAACCATTTTATGGGGTCAAGCCTGAAATAACCTATCTAGCTCAATGCAAATAACCCTCCCCAACAAGGATGCAATATGATTAAAAAAAGGAACATAAGGCAAGGGTAAACCAAGAAATTCAATCCAGACTAGAACCCACAACTTGGTGTCATTCGAGATAGCAAAGTCCCGAGTCCATGGCTGGAAAACTAACAAAGAAGACTAGACATACCAGGGACCATGGACTAAGATAGCTTGGACATGATTGACCTCCACAAAGTGGAACAAAAAGAAAGCCTTGGTTAAATTTTGGACCATGTACAGGCAAACCCCATGAGGGACCTAGGCCTTATTGGCCCACTCTTTAAGCACACTTTTAGGGGGAGTTCTCCCAACAAAATACCCGACAAGGGTGTGTTGCTCAAGCCATTGACAAGCAGTATCAAAATCTGGTAAAGGAAAAACCATATTAGCTAGTGAATCAAACACTTACCTCGTGAAAGACTTTCAGAACAAATTTCCAGGGACATTTGTTTGGAGGAGGAGCCATTGAGCAAAGTCGATGAACTACTAACACTGACATGAACTGTCAGGATAGAGCCAGTTGAAGGCATATTAAAACACATAAACCACATTAAATATAGTCATACACATAGGAAAAGAGGAGTTTCTTGTGCTAACAGTGCAATATGATGCAAGAGGGGCCAAGAATGACTGTAAACAACACAAAACCCTAGCAGAGCTCATACACATTACCTTCCTTTCCCTCAAGAGGCTATGTTTTTAAAAGAAATGATTAATCTATTAGATGCCACACATGGAGGGGATCCCAATATTCCATGTAAGGCATACTTTAACACTTTCCAAACATATTATGATAGGTGTAAAAGAGAATTATATGTGGATGGATAAAGTTTAACTGAAATATAATCTTGGACTATCTATTTTAGGTAGTGCACAAGAGCATCTTGGAAGAAGATAACTTTCATCTTTTAAATTGAAGTGTCTAGTTTAACTAGTTGACTAGTCAAACATGGAGTTTCATTTGCATCCATGGGTTTGACTAGTCATAATGACCATCATTTTGATGCCTCATTTGGGATCCCATAGTTTTGGTGAAACCATGTGCTTTCCAAATAGAAAAACTTTATAAATACAAGCCCTAATATTTTGGGTCTATATTAGTTTGTATGGTATTGTAGGTATTCAGTGTTTTCTAGTTGAGGTTAATTATCAACATGATGTGGAAGTTTTAAAATATAGGCTAATTATTTGTAGGATGTTATTGATATATTATAATGCTTGTCTTAAGTTAATACTATGAAATAACATTTGCAGCTAGGTTTTTCACTCAAAATGGTTTTTCATTTGTTTTGAAATGGTAAAATTTGTGTTGGGTTGAAATTAGCTATGAAAATTAGGGTTGTTGCATATGAATGCCAATGGTTCTTGCAATTAGGTTTTTAATTAGAAAGAAAACCAAATGTAAGCCATAATTTATAAATGAAAACATTAAATGCACAACCAAAAAAACTTAAAGAAGGCCAAAAACCTAACTTGGAGGTCACTGAAGCTTGCAAGGTTGACAGGAGGAGATGGCAGGTGAGTTTTGGTGGTGGAAGGATGTGAAAATACAAGTTCCTATTTTTGTTCATCGTTGTTCACTTACCATTGCTGGGAAAAATGACCCATAGTGATTTTTTCAAAAATAAATATTTTAAATAAATCATGGGAACCCATTTAGGATGGTATCCCAAAGCATAGCAAGTAAATTTTCTAACTAGAGATTGAGATACACATTCCTAAATGGGTACTCATTCTTGTCAAAATTTTCCCTTTGCATAAAACTTCCCTTTTTTTGGACCCAACTTCTTACAGGTGCCCTCATCTCAAAAATAATATCTAATACCACTTCTTCTGATAGACCAAATATATTCTTTTATTTTTTAGTATAATGTTGGCCACATGTTAGAACTAGCTTTGATGATTGCACTAACACTGTAGCTACTTCCACCAATCTTGACATTGTCAAGGCTTGAGCCAAGTTAGTCCTATATCCTTCTCTTGTACCCTCTATAAGAATTATTTAAAATTCACATGTGCCCCAAATAAGTTTCTCCAATCTCATTGTTGGATATAATATTTTAAGAGGGTGATAGTCTTTGAACTCATACTTCATTTTTTCTTGCTCACCTTGCATATTTCCTAAAATATAAACACATGTCACCATTAGGTTTTGTCAAAGAGAGGCATAAAGTCCATAAAAATCTCACTTAAAGTCGATACTTAATAAAAATTCAAATAACCTTCATTATCGGGTTTCAAGAATTAGCCATATCTTATGTCAATTGATGTCAAAAACTCATAATCCATAATTAAGAAAAGTCAAATGATCTTGTTAGGGATCAAGTTTTGGGTGTAACACTTATCACATATCTCACAAAGAATTTAGATAAAACACTTTTTTGTATCTTCAGCTTCATTTAATACCAAAAATAAAAATAGATAAAATAGTCTTGATGCCTCAATTCCATATATAATAAACAATGTTATTATTTGGAGATCAAGAATCAAGAATACCTTATGGCTCATACTTGAAAAACTAGTTGGCACAAAATTCCATGTCAACCCAATATTTATTTGCCATAGGATATTGAGAGTTAGGGATTGGTCCTATTTCTTCATTCTTGTTGATGATAACAAATTTTGGGAGAATATCACTTAATACCAAGATGTGTCAAGGATCAGGCTTTAGGAATATCTCTTAGCACATTCTATGAAATAGGTAAACATGAGGGTGTGAGCCAAATTATCGATGCCCAAAACACTTCAACTCTTAGAGAAAGGTGTCAAATATTGGGACCAAGAAGGATATGATATTCATGCCATTAGTGGCCCCATAATAAGGTGGAATCTCCATCGTTGGTATCCAAAATACTTAATTATGGGTCAAGATATCGGGGATGGGGTTAGGGTTGAATTATAACCTTAATCCAAAATATGTTAGATGCTATCATGAAATATTAGGGAATTTCAAGGATCTGATATTCATGCCACTAGTGGCTCCATGATAAGGTGGACTCTCGATCGTTGATGTCCAAAATACTTAATTAAGTATGGGTCAAGACATCGAGGATGGGGAGTTAGGGATGAATTATAACCTTAATCCAAAATAGATTAGATGCTATCATAAAAGTTTGAACACCAAAATTTGAAGGAATTAGGAGCTTTTGAAAGTAAGGTATTAGGAGATTGGGGATTGGGTCATAACCTAAACTTTATGGTCGATTAGCATTAAGTCATTAAATGGTTTATTACTTTGATGAATTATAATGACATAGCCACAAACAACCTCAGTTGGTAAGTTAGGATAAAAAAGGATTCCACAAGACCCAAAACAAAAATAAAAATGAAGAAAAAACAACTAAATAAGGCAAAAACAACATAGCAAACTGAATTGAACCTAAAAGGAAGAATAAGAATTTTAACACAAGACATAAAACAAAGGCAACAAAAAGAAGAAAATTCAGCAAGGGCCAAGTCATAGGCAACAAAAATAACTTCATTAAAACCCAAAGTGAAGGCATGAAACCATTCCTAGAAACAATGGAAAAGGCAAGAACAATGTAGGGGAGGCACTAATGAACAAAAGCATGGGAAAAATCACAAACACAAACACCCACATAAAAAGTTGAAGTGTCAAAGAAAGAGGGATGGAAAATATAACTCAGATTGATCTGGACTGTAACACGGTCAACTATATTTTTCTCTGCATGACTTGACTGTGTTTCAGAAGTCACATGGGTTCAGTGGTCTGTAAATGATGAAATAAGGGACCCACAGCCACTCAAGTAAATGCTGAAATGATCATATCACTGATGGGTTACAGCTGTATTGCGTAAATTGTAAGGAACCCCACTACATTTTTAGTAGGAGTTGTCATTTTCAAACTGTACCTAATTTATTTTAAAACAGCCCACAGATTAACGCATCCAAATTGCGTAAATTGTATGCAAGGCATCTTCATTTTCAAAATTCACTTTTTTGCAGTTTCTCTCCTCCCATTGAATTTTATAAGAAAAAAAAATTATTAAATAGTAGGCGGTAACATCAGTCCTTATAATTTTGTCGGTGCACCCTGGATAAAGATAGGCGAGAATTATTAAGATGAGAAACTAGGTCCATGGTAAACATGTGTTTATATATGAAGATTCTTGTTTCGAATTTGGATTTTAACTCTTCTAAAATTTAATTGGAATCAGACAAGCATTTTCAATTTGGCTTCCATTTTATTATTTTACCTCTTCTTTTCCACATTTATGGGAGTTTTACATATTTTGTTATGATTGATCTATGATATTTTTGGTTTCTAATCTTTTTAAATAGTTCTCGACTTGAATCTCATGGTTCCTAATCTTTGTAGGTGCATAGGTATTCATTTCCTTATAATTTTATGCTTTCTAAACTAGTGTTATTATGCACCTATTTTCCTTTGTATACATATGTATATCACAACCAAGTATAAAACTTAACTTTTGTTATCCTAGGACATAAAGTTTACTATTTTACTTTTACTTTTTCTTTTATTCATATACACGGGAGTTTTTCTTACTATGTTATGATTAGAAGTTGATTTATGACAATCTTCAAAACATCAAGGAAGTCTTCTTCAAATTGAGCATAACACTTCTTTGCAGTAAATATTGAGCTCCAAAACTAATGAAATTTAATTTATAACCTCTAAAAATAGTCCTCAACTTGAATCAAGTGGTTCCTAAATTTTGTAGATGCATATGAATTAGTTTCTTTATTATTTTATGCTTTCTAAACTACTGTTATTCAACATCTAGTTTCCTTTGTATACACATTTATATCATAAACAAATATCAAACTCAACTCTCATTATTAAGTATTAAAATAGAAAATGTGCAATCTATCACATTTACATTAACACAATAATACAAATTTAAAAACATAAGAAAATAACAATTAACTTTTAAGAATAAAGAAAAATATATCAAATTTTGTTGAGTTTGATTCTCATTATAAATCCACTTTTTATTTTTATGTGTTAGAATAGTCCTATTACTTTGGCCTTTTGTTGGACTATTTATATTGCCCTCCAATAATTTCATTCTAACATTCTCAAATATCTCCTTTCAAATAATGGTGTTAAGAAAAGTGGGTCAGTAGCCAGGATTTTCTTTGCACGAATTGACTTTTTTTAAAGACCTTAAAAATAAATATTGAGACCTTGTTTAAAGACTAGTCTAATATTTGGTATTTACAATTGATGATATTAGCTAGTTAAAGACTTTGTATAGTTTCTATCTAACAAATATGGTGTTTTTCTTGAGTTGAATTCATATAAGGATATGTTATTTGTAGATTGGTCATTGCATTTGGGACACTCTAATCGAAGTCAATCTAAAACATTAGAGAAAAAGGGAACATGTATGCAATTTTCGCCATAATAATGTTTACTAATAATCTTAGTTGGTATAATGTGATTTAAGATCTATATGTATTTTAGAATATTAAAATATCAATAAAAAGAAATTTTTAAAAAATACAAAATAATTAATATTGGAAATAAAAATAAAAATAATGGTACTTAGTTTGATTATTGAAGAATTGATTCAAGTGAATGCTCAACAATATAAAGTGCTTTGAGATCTATAAAAGAGAACCTAAAACTAATATTCAACTTAAGATCAAAATATTCCTCTTTCATTGTATAGGGTCAAGTCTATAGTCACAAATATGTTCTTAATTTCTTTTCTAAAAATAAAACAAACCATGTCTAGAAGATCTAATAAAATGATGTTAGAGGTGCATAAAGTATGTGAATCACTAAATCTTAAGAAGTGTATCTTTTGTGTCACCAAAGACAATCACTTGGGCTATATCATATTTGAGAAGGGTATTCCTATAGACTTGGACATAATCAAAACTACTCTCAAGTTTCCTCTTCGCAAAGGCAAGAAAGTGCAAGATCATTTTTTGGAAAAATAAACTTTGTTTGAAAGTTTGTATTAGGATTCATAAATATTGCTCATTCTATCAATAGTGTGTTGAAAAAAGATACTAATGTATATTAGACTCTAGAAGCTAAAATTATCTTTCATAAAACTAAAAAAATCATTACTAATGCTCTTCTCTTGTGGTGTGTGCACTAAGATGAAGAATAAAAAGGTGGTAAAAAATTGTCACTTTTGGCTAAATGTATATATGATTTTCAATAATGCAAACAATTCTTAACATATACATACTATGGATCAATTGAAAATAGCCAAGCTATAATGTGTATGTGTTACAACATGACATTATCAAAAATAAAAACAAAATACAAGTTGTGAGTTGAACATAAGCTGAGACTTGAAAATCCTTAAAACAAAAAAAAAAAGTTTAATCCTCAAGTGTATTTTGGAGATTAAGATCATTTGCAAGCTCCCTCTCTATTTGTTCACTTGATGTCACATCAAAGAAAAGGAAAATTTCTTCTATTTTTAGGTTTTTAGATTAGACTTTTCATAGTTTTTATTTTGTAGAATAGATATATTTATTTATTTATTTTTCATACCAACCTATATGAATTTGGACCTTGAGTCTAAAGTGGAAGAGGAAATTCTAGAAGAAAATCCTCTATCACCTAAATCTTCTCCAACATTTCCTATAGACCCTCCATAAAGCCAAAAATATATATTAGGGAAACTAGAGCAAACCAAACTCAAATTGCATGGTTAGTTAAAAAATAGAGGGCACTGAAATCCAATTCTCACCATGCACAACTTACGAATACATTAGAAGCAATGATGAATCATATTGACATAGTGATAAATCATAATTATTAATAGAAAACACATAAGGATTCATGTCATCAACTAAATATATATGACATAGTTATCCTAATATGATGAAAAATGAAAAGAATGGGATGAAAAATATAAAATTTATGTTCTTTACATAGATCAAAAAATTGCTACACCCCTTACACTAAATTATAATATATTTTCTATCCATTAGTTGAATCAAAATAACATAAAAAATCATTTCTAAAATACATGGTAGATGTTCTTGAGTGGTTCTTGTAATAATCATGAGGTACCCTTATATTTCTTTTAAAAATTCTACTATGAATTTGTACTCCATAAAATTATCAATTATTTTGATATTAAATATTTTCAAGGTAGAGTTAAAGAATTTGCCTAAGATATAGAGGAATCTTATTGAGTGCCAAACAATCAACCAAGAGCAATAGCCAAACAACTTATTCACCATGTGCTTGCAGCATCAGTCATCAAGGAGACTATGGAGATGTAGACCCCTCATGATGTCCATTATTACTAGATCACAACAACATTATACAACATCGAATGTAAATTTCATATTTTCATAATTTAGAGGATGCTCATGTAGTAGGACCATCTAGTTATTATGTTGTTGTTGGAACACTTCTATTATAGGTGTTGTATGTATGCAAATGATATAAATAAATTGTGCATCAAATCTAGCCTTGACCAAACCAAATACATGCAAACCTCAAAAGGATCAAGTGTAGTATTTTAATGTATTGATAGCTTGGATGTGGTTTCTCATGATTCAAACAACATGATGGTGTGATCAAAATGATTCAATAAAAAGTTGGGTAGCATAAGAGTAGCATGAGAAGAGAATATTCAAATGGGGTGGAAGGCCTGTCATTTACAGAATTTCTATGAGAGAAATCAAGGGTCAAGATGGATTGATTAATGTATGGCTAGGATTTAATGAGGATTAGGGCTTGGATCAAAGGTTGTAGTCATGTGACAAGTGTCACATGAGGGATAATGACTAGGTTTAGGATGTGCATTAGGGCATATCCTTATGTGAATGGCTAGGATTAAGAGGTTTATATGAGATGAATGGATGAGATGGAAAGTTAGTTTAATTTTTGGGAAGTGTGTACATTCAACGAATCTAGACAAGGTCTTAGTTATACATGTGAAAGGGACACTTGTCACATGATAACAAGTTCAAAATGCGATCCATGCGAATGGAGTCAATTGCTAGGATTAGATGGATAAGGGTTGAAGGATAAAGTGGAATTAAATAATGGAATCTAAAAGGTGACAAGAATTAATTAGCCTAAATTAATTAATTAATTTAAAGTTGGAGGATTTGGGGATAAAGATTAGACTTAATTAAATAAATATAAAATTTATTTAATAAAAAAGAGGAATAAAGATGATGGATTAAATAAATAAATATTAATTAATTTCTTAGGATAGGTTAAAATGAGGTGTGGTTGAGTAAGGTCAAATTTTAGCTATCTACATTTTTCCCTTCTTTGAGATGATGGTGTGACTAAAAGAAGTAACATCATTTCAAAGAAAAATAAAATAATGGATAGGAAAGGGATGAGGACTACTGGCATGATGCCCTAGTAAATGGTGATGATGAGTGTAACAACCATCTCTTTCTAAAAAGGAATTAATAAGATTTATTTACCAAGTAGTTAATAACTAACATCATAAGTAAATGAGGTGTGAATTTTTTCTTTTAAAATGGAATATGCAACTACATAGTTGATTACACATAAATTATATACTATATTGTCTAATCATGCTTTTCAAACTGAAAAAAATTAAACATCTAACTTTTTGCACTTGAACATGAATGATTTCAATTAAACAAGATATACAATATCATAAAGGTACAAGGTTAGAGATCCCATATAATTTGGATACATTTTTTCTTCCAAGACTCAACATGTCATCTACAAGAGGGAGAGCATAATCTAGGTGCTTTACCTCCAGCCATGGACCTACAATCCCCTGCACACCTTCCTCACTGGAAGTGGCCTTGCCCTTCAATGAAGGGTATAGTTAAGAACCCTCTAGTAATGTCATATGAGCTCTGGTTTTGTGTCCTACTTAACCAATACCATCAAACAAGTATGGATACCTTCCAACTATGGATGACAACTCTGATTAGTTAAGTATATGGAACACAGTGAACCAACAAGTGCAAGCATAGACTATTGCACTCACTTTGGCCAAATTATTTGCAATAGATATAATTGCTACATACGAGCAAAGTCATTTGATCACCCACCCTACTCAATTTGGAGTACCATATTTGACCATCTACTATTTGACCAATAGTTACCTGATCATACCAATTTCCATTTTAAAAAGAAGAAGATAACTTTATTAATGTCATAATTCATTTAGATTGGATACAATTTCTTGACTTAGAACACCCATGTTTTACATTCTCATAATGACATGGGCCTTGACAACTACCACTTGTTCAAGTCCTTATTTACTAAGTCAGTAAACAACTAGGATATTTTATGACCCGAAATATCCATGTTACATTCACATAACTTCTTGGGGCTTGGAAACTGCCACTTATCTAGGTCTTTAGTATTAACCAAGAGATTATTTGATCTCCCTCTCTATGCACACAATTATTTCTGATGACACACTGTCATTGACTGGTTTCCCTTCATCATAATTGAAAATACTAATAAAATGTTCAATCATATTTAATAAATAGATATTCATCTTAAGCTAAAGAACCCTTCTTATTATATTCTCAGATTATCAATGATTTAGTTTTGTTATAGAGTTTTTCCTCAAAAAGTGGAGATTCACTAAGTGAATAACTCATCTTGGTTGTTGGTTATTTTTGAATCGAACACCTAAGTTACTTTCATGTAACTACCCGGGTCTTGGCTACGACCACTTGCTTGAGTCTTAACCATAACCCTTGATAGTCACTACTCTCATTATATAATCTTTAAGAAAATATTGTCATGAAAGGATATCTTCTTGACCTTCTTGGTCATAATGTAATATGAATATTACATAGATGAAGTCTACACCCTAAAGGTTAGATCTCCATTATGAATACAACTTCCTTTAGGTTTTAGTCCTTCATGCATTTTAGTGAAATTTTGTTGACTACAGATAAACATAATTGTAGACCAATTGGTCCCATCTTACAATAAATTTGCATAACATAAGCGCTTATTCACTAAGTTTGTGATATGACTGGCTTGGTAAAATACCTTAGGCATTAAATCCCCTTGTTACATATCTACAACAGCTAGGATCTAGGATACTGCCACTAATTCAAGCCTTAACCCCAATCAAAAGGTTTTAACTTCTCACCTATTTTAGGCTTCTTAACAATATTGATGACACAATGCAATCTTTAGGATATACATATAGTCATTTAGAAGATTCTAACCTTTAAAGATGCGCAAATTTGTTGCTCATCCAATGGTTAAATATAAAGAAGAATTTAACTTGACATCACTTGACTTTCCAGTCATAGCTCGGCTGAGTTGGTTTAGTCTTAAACTTTCCTCAAACCCTCATGTTACTCAACATAACTACTAGGTCTTGGCAATTACCACTAGTTCGAATTATAAAATGTACATGAAACTGCCACTAGTTCAAATTATAAAATGTACATGAGAGTTTCTACTCAATCATAGTTAGTCTTCTTGGCATTCACTTGCCAACACAGGTAATTAGCTTGACCCAACTAGTCACAAGATAGTTAAGAAACTTAATACACAATAATACCCCCATTTGGGTGGTTTTCCACTTAGTATGAAACCCTATAAGGGTTAACTACTCAAGCCAACAAGGTATGGTCTTCATTGCAAGAAACTCTCACATTCTCAAAATATTTCCAAAGAGGAAAGAAGAAAAAATCATTCTTTAGCGAAAATCATTCAAAATACGACTAGTCTCAAGCTAAGCTTAAGTTTCTTTTCTATTTCAAACTCATAACCTTGCAAAAATTAGTTTAAACCAGCAAGGAATAGTGTTTTAGCATATATCAAACGTGCGTTCATTTCAGAACTCTATTTGTAATCATTTGCATACAACTAAGACTTTCAGCTGACAAGAAAACAATTTAACAAAGTTTCACATTCAAAGGTGACTGCATTCTTGATTCAGTCAAGTCAAATCTTTGCAAAGAGAGTTCAAAAGCATGAATACACCTCACTTGTCTTAAAGTAATTGAGGCTTATCAATAAATCAAAGAGATGAACAACATCAGCATAGTAGTTTTAGAAGAACCAATATCATCCAATATGTATATAAAATCAAGGAATGACCAACTCCATTATAAAGAACCAAAGAGGTTACATGCCTTTTTACTAGTTAAATACAGTTGCCAGTAATACACACTCAGCCACAGGTTATGGAGCTTATTCCAGAACTCATTCTCATTCTAATATAGGCAAGAATGGAAGTAATAACATACTTATAAGTTAACACTTGTAGGCACAATCCTGGTTGGCAAGAATCTACGGCTGTGAGATTGTCTGGTAGAATTGAAAGGTGAGAGATGGAGAGGTTGAGAAGAAGATGGAAGAGGTTGAGAAGTTGGAGAGAAGGATGGATTCATGTCTTCAACCCACGGGAACAAGCTTGCACAGAAACAAAGAAAAATTAAATTTTCTGTTTGGGCAGTTTTGTTTCACGGGTGTTGAAGATAATCCCCAAATTAAATAAATAAATAAATTTATTTAATTTCATTTATTGCACTTTGATTTTTGATTTTACAAACTATGGAAGATTTAATTAAATATTTTGAAATATTTAATTATAATGTAACTTTAGAAGAATATGAAATATTAGAAGAATTAATTAAATATTTTGGAATATTTAATTATGAATAGACTTTAGAAGAATTTGAAATAATAGAAGAATTAATTAAATATTTTGGAATATTTAATTATGAATAGACTTTAGAAGAATTTGAAATAATAGAAGAATTAATTAAATATTTTGGAATATTTAATTATGAATAGACTTTAAAATCGAATTAGAGGAATTAATTAAATATTTGAAATATTTAATTAAAAAATGATATTTTAAAGATTTAATTTAGAAAAAGAAGAATATTTTAATCTTTATTTGAATAAAATATTCAAACTAAGATTATATGATAATTAATATAAATAAACCATAATGTTTATTTAATTAATTAAGAAATACGAAAAGATGATTAAATAAACTTTATGTATTTAATCGAAATGAAAATAATGAACAATATAAATAAATTATTTAAATTTATTTATACATAGATGGAATTCGGAGTTTTAATTAAATATTAAAAATATTTAATTAATTATCAGACAATGTAATGTGACCATTTTTAAGTGTATACAGTTTGTAATTTGTTCACCCTCTTCCATTCTCAAGGAATGTAATTTCTTCGTCAAGAAAATCTTGTTCACTAAAGATTTGGCTTGATACATATCATCAAACTTCTTCCATAGATTTTGTACAAAGGTCTCTTCATTGACATCAAGATTAAAATAGAGTCTACCAGGAACAATCTGATTAGACCTTTGGCTTTACGATCCATAACATCATATTGAACAACTTGAGTAGGATCTGTAGGTCTTGAAACATTCTCATCAATAGTATCCCATAGATCTCAATCTATCAACAAATCTTCTATCTTTAGCTTCCACATTTCAAAATTATTCACCTCTATTCTCCCCAATGAACTTTTCATTTGAAAATTCTTGCAATAAGATCACAAAGTGTCTTCTGCACAAGCTCCCACTCAAATATAGGGATTAGTTCATTAAACCAAACAACCCATAATTGAAACCAAAGGTGATCATGCTCTGATACCACTTGTAAGGAAGCTAAGGTAGCGAAACAACTTCCTACACTAATCTTGAGAAGAGGATAATGCAAAACTTTTACAGATCTTTAACAATTACAAAAACTTAAACATAAATATCATGCATACCACAACACAGTGATTTTGTGGGGAAAACCCTTTTGGGAGAAAAACCCAACACTCCAAAAGTTGTCCAATATATTATTCAAAAATCACAAAGATTAAAATATACTTGCAAAGAAAACTTCTCATAGGAGTATCACCAGCGAAAGATCTAGAGGCAACAAAACCATTTTCAAACTCTCAGAATATATCACAATACAAAGCCACAATACAATGCCCTCATAAAATAGGGTTGTCTTCTAGGGAAAGTAAAGTTAATGAAATAGCGACCATCATATCTAAGACCTAATGATGAATGGTCTAGATTTACAATAATAAAATATAAATAAAATTTTCCTTTTGGGGGTATTGCCTTCAAGCCCTCATAGGGCGCGCTGCCCCTAGACCCCAATTGGGGGGATGATCCCCCTGGGCCCCTCCCGTGGGAGACTCCCCACACCTCCCATCATTTTCAATTGAGCAATATCTTATGTATCAATAGTAACTTATGTAATTGCAAGGTTGACACATTTTACTAGCATAAATATCACAGAGAAATTTGAATAGTAAAAGGGAAACGGGTCATAGCCTCAGTAAGGTCATAAAATACCTTACCTGCTCCATAGATCTAAACCATTTCCATTTTTTTTGTGTTGATAGACACATTCACAAATATTTTTTTGGATGTCACCCATCGTAGATCCCTTTAGAAGAGGATTCATGGTCTGCACAACCCAAAATGTAGTGAGAAAAAAGAAAGAAAGCTACACTACACAATGAAAAGCACCATTTATAATCCTTACTTGATGGGAATGTCCCCTTCCATGGCCACAAAAATGGCATATCTCCTATTAGTTGACATGAAGCTTGGTGGAGGAAACACCGAGGAGTGATAGAGGATGAACCAACATATGGTGGCAGCAACAAATGATGAGAAAATGAGAATTTTATTGTGAAAGTGATCAACTATTAGGATATACATATTACGGTTAGATTTTTTTTAGTCATTGATAATTTATGATTAATTTATAGATATAAATTATATACAATAATATATAATATATTATACTTTTATAATAATTAGTAGTTAAAAGTAGTTTATTTAAATTATTTAGTTATTAATATTAGGATGTATAATATTAGGTGATTTATTTTCATGAAAAAATGTTCAACCATTGGTACAAGTGTGAGTGAGGATTAGTGGTGGTAATTCACTACAATGGGTAGGGGTTAGAAAAATGGCATTTTGGACACTTTTTATGACTATGCATAGGGGACATGGGCCAGTAGTTGTGCAGGGTCTTATAGTTGTTGTAGCACTTGTGCTTATAATACGCAGTCTTACCACATATTTATACTCATTATTGTAAATAAATAGTCCACATGTAAATAGAAAAATAACCAAATGTTGATCAAAATGGACCCATTGTTGAACACATGAGAACCTATGAATGTTATATAGAAAAATCATAAATGCATTCATGAAGAAGTGAAATAAGTATTTTTTGTCTCAAATAAAATATCATAACTATCCACAATAAATGTGTCATTTATAAAATAAAATGTTCGTTTAATAAAATAAGACATTCATTTATACAAGTATTGTTATCATAGTGACAAAATATTGTTCTTATGTGTACAACTATTGGAGTAACAATGTACAAGCATTGGAGTATTTCATATTAATAGTTTGTCCTATCACAAATATAAAAGGTGAGCTACTTACTTACAGCTAGGTTATTATGTATAAGTTTTGTTGGTTTGTATGATGTTGATGGAGCTATGGTTTCTAGTTATTTTTTCTTTCTCAATCCCGTTGTTGGACTGATATTTATTCTATTGTATCTTTCTTTAAGCTTATATATATAAGGTGAACACTATAAATACCATGTATTTTTGTCACTAAATATGAAATATTTTTTAAAAGTTTTGGTGTTCAACTATTGGTCCATTTGTGTTGAATATAAAAGGTAGAGATAGCAAAGATTTATGGTTACCAATAGGTATTTGGTCCATTTAGGTTGCATATAAATTTTATTTTAAATAAATATATGATATTCTACAAGCAACAAATGATATTTTTTTGTTCAACTACTAGGGGTACCATGATTGAGTTTCGATCGAATCTATAAAAAGTCAAATTTTAGATGCTTCTTAATAGATGTGTTGATGTGGCGAGTTGCATGATGAGTCACACCTCCAAACCTTAGTTATAGATAGATAAGAGGTCGATTCACATTTAAAAAAAATAAAGTTCCTATGATATTCTAGTCAATCACTACATGTTTTTGATAAGGAAAAACAAGTTTTGAAGGGACCTCAAAACCCTTTACAAAGATGAAAAGCTGCAACAGAAATTAAACCACTAAACTAAGCAACCCAAAAAACCAAATAGTTGACAAAAGATGGAACATTAGCAACCTATCCGAAAACTCTACAACAAAAATCATCAGCAAACTTGTTGAACCAAAAAATGAAGCACCAAATATAGTAACTTATCTAAAACATCTGTCGAGGCCATATTCTCCTTAATGACCTCCTCATGCATACTGATAACATCCTTTAGCTCTTCAACAACGACATCAACCCTATTTTTCATCTTACTCCTTGTCCTAAGGCACATACCAACCTGCAAGTCTTTATCCAGCGCAGGACTAAAAGCTTCTACTTTCTCCACCAGGTAAGAGCCATTAACCTCTTCAATCATTTCCTCCATATCACCCAAGTTAAGAGGTTTACCCGTCCAATTCAGTGCTTTCTCATTCAAAACAGAAAGATCCATCGTAGTGGTCTTCAAAGAGTTATTACTGATATTGGCCACTGTTTTCAAGTCCTCTAACATCTTTCCAATTTTTTCCCGCAAACTTGCAACTCTATCCTCTAATATTTTATTAACAATACCTTCCAAAGATGAAATCCTTTCCTCATGAGAAACCCCCAAACGATCAGCATCCACTAGAAGCTTATCAAGCTTAACGTGCATTGATTTAACTTTTCCTTTTATTTCCCACTCCTTACGATTGCCCCTAAGTATAGCAACACAAACATCCTACCAATTTTTCATCTAAATATTAAGCTCCTTAACCTCAAAAAATAACCTCTTAACTTGAGAAATCATATTTCTCATCTCATCTTTGGCCATCCTACAAAACATATTCATGTCAATATCATCCCAGTTAACCGAAGGCTGGACATTCTGCTCCAAGTCAATACGAGCATCAAAACAATCCCCATTCTTTCTATCCCCTTCTTTGGCAGGGGAATCCTTGACTGCCACAACTTCCACCTTGATCCTCTCCTTATTTGGAAAATTAGCCAAATCATTTAACACTTCCAGATGCTCCTTCTTCACTTCCCTCTCCACAGAAGAAAAGACCTGAGAAAAAATTACCACTTCAATCCCCTGCATTTCAACGGGACTAGTCTCTTTCAGCTTATCTTCCATCATAAAACTACCCATAATAGTAGGAACACTCGACTGAACACCCAATTTTTTTGGAACCTTAAGCCTTAACACAGGGGAGCTTTCTAGCAGACCATTCTTACCAGGAATAGGCTTCCCCATCATGGCATTCTGAACACAATCAAAATTGGAAGGAGTCACTTCACCCTCAAGAGAACAACCCTTCAAACCCTCTTTTCCAAAAGACAATGCAAGATTCACATTCAAACCAAGGGCATTCACTTCATCGGCTATCTCAATCTTCCTTTTGGCCGAAGCTTTAACTTTCTTCGATCCTTTAGCTTTCCCCTTTGAATATTTTCTAACAAAATTGACCAAGGTCTCTCACACCTCCACATCAGTCTCATAACCCTTACCCCACTCTTCTGAATCCACATCTCCTTCCTTAGAGTCATCTTCATCAATAGACATATTCTCATATTTCAACTCTTCCTCCTCAGAACTATTGACCCATTCATTAGCAGAGTCCCCAGTATCATAACCATCATTTTTAACCCCCTTCTTACCTAGAGTTTTAGGGTAAATCAAAATCAATTTAAGCTTGATATGAGCAAATAAAAAACTCATAAGCCCTTCATGAAGAACTACCTTCTTAGGGTTCTTCCTATGATCTTCAATACTCTTCTCCATAGAGTGTAACATGTAAAAAGGACAGGAGACAGAAACCTTACGCCTAAAATGATTCAATAGACAAAAAATAGTAAGTGTAAACCACAAAGAATCTACCTTCAAGGATGATGTCTAGTGCATAATGGCCCTCACGAGGTCCCTCCAAAGCGGCTTCAGGGACTTCCTATCATAACCTCCACTTCCAATTTCCCTAAGCTTTTTCCTCTCATCATGTTTGAAAAAAATTGCAAAAGCCTTCTTATTTGCACCCCTATCCCTGAGAAAATTCCTCCTAGTAACCAAAAAACTAGTTACCTCTGTCGTAAAATCCTCATCTTTACGAAACTCGACACCCTTATACCACAGAGTCCTTGCATTCCAGCCTTTCACAAATAAATTAGTAGCATCAGGGTCTGTGCCTTGAATTCTTTACATAAATTGCATAATCCCACACTATAGCATTCTTCTAAAACTCTTCACAGGAACTCATCTCAATTTTACAATGGTCACCACCCATGGTAACATGCAACAACCCAAAACCCAACAACACCTGGAAGAAATGTAAAATAAAAATGAACCAAACACTTCTCGTAGTAATACAACAAACACCCACAATACGTGTGGGCTTATCATTCCAAGTACTTCCCTACAAATACTGCCAGTCCATCCTTCTATGAAAACTAAGGAAAAAATAATTAATTAGATAGGGAAAATGTTTGATGTGCAATACCCAACTCAAAATCATAATGAAAAACCTTTCCCTAAGAACACCACTCCTATAAACAAGCCAGTTGGTCATTATTAGAAATACACTTCAGATTAATAGGTAGCGATTCAAAAGAATCCCACTCAGATCTCTCCAACACTCCCATGTTGGCAACACCATCAGTCATCATGTTTGCTTCATGAAAAAATGTGTGATTTTGATCTCCTCAAAAGAGTTTATAATTGAGATCAAATCATTAATAAAATGAGCAATAGGCCATGAAGGAGGACACTTCATTAAGAGACAATTAATCACATTAAGAGAGCCCCCCTCCATAGACATGTAAAATGTACTGATTAATGCTACACACTTGATCCTGATTTCACTAACACCGGTTTGTCCTAAATCATCCCCTTTTCTAATCATTTAATCGAATAACCTTTATTTGATTAAATTCACCAAATCTCACCTCTTAATTAAATAAATCAAATTTATCTGATTAAGTCATCATCTCTTTTAATTAAATAAATCATTTTATCTGATTAATCCTATAGTCCCCCTTTTAATTAAAAAATTCATTTTATTTAATTAAATCTCTAAAGTCATCTAGTTAAATTAAATAAATTTATCTTTATTTGATTTAACACTAACATCATCTCGCATGTAATTAAATAAAACAATACTTTATTTATTTAATTAAGTCTAAAATCATTTTCCTCTCATTTTGATTTAAATTAATCCAAAAGTCTAAGTCAGATTGTCAAATCATCAAATCACCTCTCTTAAATTAATCAAACTTGATTAATTAACTCCCTAATCACCTAAATCCTCTAGATATTGCAACTTGCACAATAAATCATTTATTTTGATTTATTAAATCTCTAATTTCCCTCAACTTGGCATAAATAGGGAATATTCCTCCAAATTTGAAAATCCCTCCAAAGGGATGTGTCCTTCCAACAAGGTATTGAATGCCTCTTACATGTCCTTGTGCATTGAACCAAGTGGCATTTAAGACATTCTTTTCTCCCTTCAAGTTGTCATTTCATGAATTTCAAATTCCACCTAATATCATTTATTGGCACATTCATCAAAATCTACTCAAACTTCCTCCATTCACATCTTGACAATGGCACTTGGCCATTGGATGTTGAATGATCCCACATTCCTCCATTTTGCTTATTCTTCCATCTTTTTCTTCTATAAATAGAAGGTTTCCTTTCTCATTTTGGATCCACAACTTAGAGCAAAGTTATTATCTTCACATTGAGAGCTAATTTCATCCAATTTCATTGCATTTGCTATCATCATAGTTAGGTTATTACAGATTTCATCAAGCAGCTCATTATTCTTCATCATCAAGTGGATCAATCTTCATCAAGCTTGCAAAGGAGTTGGGAAAGGGCCATTTTTCACATCAAAATGGCACCAATTCCCCCATGGGATTGAGAGTTTGTTTGCATTAGATAGGATTTGATAGTTTTCATTTGTGTTCTTCATTTCCATTTATTATCTTGTGCATTTCAAATGAATTTGATGGGGAATGTTGATTTAACTTGCATAATGATCTAATTGTGTGTTTGTGTTTTATGTTTGTGTAGGTCTAGGATTGAAATTCACACCCTCCAACCATAGCTTAGACACCCCTTGTTTCTTGGCCAAAACAAGGCCATGGTAAGCTGCTACAACCTCCACAAAATGGTTTGTCTAGATTCCCAAGGGGAGCGCCATAGTAGAGACAAACTTACCATTTTCATCGTGTAACACTCCCCCACAACCAGTTGGCCCCAGATTTCCCTTAGATGCTCCATCAAAATTCACTTTGAACCACCCAGCAGTAGGAGCCTTCCACCTAACCCCCTCCTTGGGATCTTTCAACTTATTCACAGGATTGGAAAGGTCACAAGAGAGGTTCCATCTTTTCCCCACAAGTGTATCAAAAGGGGACACTACCACTTTCAAATTGTGGGTTGGAATCATCAAAAATTTTGATAGAAAATTTTCCCTAATGGCATCACAAATTTTGAAAGCCAACCTAGAAGGCAGCAATTCCTGCTGACAAAAAACTTTGTTGTTTCGTTCCTTCCAAACACCCCAAGCAACATGAGCCAGAATAAGAAACCACAACAAAGAGAGCACCAGGTTAGAAGAAGGAGAGACCCATTGAGAATATAAGTTAGCAAAAGAAGCCAGAAACACCCAAGCTAAGTCCCACATGTTAAAAATATGAGACCAAACTCCCCAAGTAAAAATACAACCAGTCAGCAAATGGAGATAATCCTCTATGTCAGCTTTACATAAGAAGCACCTATTTGACAAATCCATACCTCTATTCACAAGATTTGTCAAGGTTAGAATCTCTTCCTGACATAAAATCCAAAAGAAAATACCAACTTTGGGCAACAACTTCCTATTCCACACCCAACCCCAGAAAGGCAGAGGACCATCCATTCAAGACTGGAAGGAAAAGGAAAAAGAAACTGAAAACTTCCCATTAGATGTTAAATTCCAAATAAAAAAGTCCTCATGAGCAATCAAAGGAATATGAATCAAGGATAGGAACTCCATAAGGGGCTTCAAATCCCTATTTGCCAAACCAAGATCAATCCAACTACCCTGCCTAATGTAATCAACAACATAAAAACCCCATTCCCTGACACAAAAATCCTTGAATGGAGCTGCCCAAGGTTCATCCTTCAAAGGCCCATGCCCAATCCACCAATAATCCCAAAAAAAATCCTTCTACCATTAACCAAAAACCATCTCAAACCATCAACCACTGACGAGCGAACCTTGCACATAGAGTTCCAAAAGACCAACCCTTGCAAAGGAACAAAGTTCTCCTTGAACAAATTCCTAAACTTATCCACATCCCTCAGGTACTTAGACTCAAAAATATCCACCCATTCTTTGTCACTCACAAGGAGATTCCAAAACAGTTTAGCCATAAGAGCAAAATTAAAATCCTTCAGCTTATGCAGTCCTAACCCACCTTGAGATTTTGATCTACAAACTTCTTCCCAAGACAAAAAATGAAGATTTTTTTTCTCCTCCACACCAGACCATAAGAATGTCTTCTGAATTCCCTCAATTTTCTCCCAAAATCTTTGAGGAATCTAGAACAAACTTTAAACATAAACCGAAAAAATTTGAAGAGTAGACTTAATTAATTGAATTTTACTAGCTTGACTCAGCAAGGCTCCCTTCCAACCAGCAAGTTTTGAATTGAACTTATCAATGATGTCATTCCAAAAGGAGTTAGGGACACCATTAGATCATAAAGGAAGCCCCAAATAAGATGAAGGAAGTTCACCAATACCACAACTAAGAATCCCAGCAATCCTCAATTGACGAAGCTCCGGGGTATTAAGAAAAAAAATACTTTTAGGAAAATTGACCTTTTGACTTGAGGTAGCCTCATAGTTTTGGAGAATAAGATGGATGGACTTTGTCGCAGCCACAGACACCTCCACAAGAACAATAGTATCATCAAAAAACTGCTAATGAGAGCATCAAATTTGACGAGAAGAGGGAAAAAGACCTTTGAAGGCCCCATTAGCCACAACCTGGAGAAAAAACTAACCCAAAGATTCCACCATAATGATAAAAAAAAAGGGGGAGATAGGGTCCCCTTGGCACAGACTACGGGAGCTCTTAAAGAAAGCTATTGGAGATCCATTAATAAGCACTGCAAATGAAGGGGAGGAAATCAACTGACATAACAATTGAAGCACCCAATCTAAGAACCCAAAAGCCTTAAGAATACTACAAAGGAAACTCCAATTCACATGATCATAAGCTTTAACCAAGTCAAGCTTCAAAATAAGATGAGGGTTCTTATTGACTTTGAGAGAATGAATATTCACATGCACCGTGATAATAGAATCCAAATCTGTCGCCTTGGCACAAACCCATTATCTTGAGGAGAGATAATCTTAGATAAAACCCTTTGCAGCCTAGAGGCAAGCACCTTAGAAAAAATATTATAAATGGAGTTACATAGAATAATAGGCCTAAAATCACAAAATTTATTAGCCCTCAGCTTCTTAGGAATCAAAACTATAAAAGTGGAATTCAACTCCTTCAACAGTTGTTACTCCCAAAAAATTCCTTGGTAGCATTGATAACATCCTTAGAAATAATATCCCAAAAACTATGAAAGAACAAGAAAGGAAAACCATCTGGCCCCAGGGACATATTCCCTTCAAAAGAAAACACAACCTTTTTTATTTCTTCCTCCAATGGAATAGTAGACAAAAAATCATTCCCCTCCTCCGTAATCAGGCTAGGAATAACATTAAGAAAACCTTGTTGACAAACAAGATCCAACAAGCCTTCCTCAAAAAGGAGAGTCTCAAAGAAAGAACAAGTCGTCGATCTAATCTCATCATCAACCTCAAAGGAAACATTATCTACCACCACTTTAGAAATTCTATTAGACGACCTGTGTTTTAGGGTCGTGAGATGGAAAAACTGAGTACTTTTATCACCACTACGAAGCCAAATAGCACACGATCTCTACTTCCAAAACTCCTCCTCTCTAGCCACAATATTATGTAGTCTAGACAACAACATACTCTCCTCCTGAAGCAACAAAACATCAAAACTAGAAGCCTACAGATTTTGTTTCACTATTTCCAATTCAGACTTCACAACTAACTTCTCAAAAATGTTTCCAAAAGAATCCCTATTCCATTGAATCAAATTATGCTTAACCGAAGCCAATTTCTTAGCAACTTTAAACATGGCCAAACCATCAACATTAATATTCCACCAATGAGCAATCTTAAGACGTAGATTAGGATGATCAATCCACATCTTCTCAAATCTAAAAGGGAAAGCCTTTTTACGAGCAAAAGGTTCAGCAATCAAAGAAATAGGGAAGTGATCCGAGCCAACCCTCACAAGAGCAGACAAGGAACAAGAATAAAAATGCAACTAGTCCAGAGAGATCAGGGCCCTATCCAATTTAACCTGAATAAGAGCATCCCCAACACACCTATTAGACCAAGTATAAGAAACACCCCCAAAATCCAAGTCGAGCAAAAGATTATCATTAATAAATTCATAAGGTCAAGTCTACTTTCATCATCAATCTGAGCACCCCCTTTTTTATCAGCCTCATTCACCGAGGTATTAAAGTCCCTTCCAATTGGCTAAAGAGAACTGAGCCTTAAAAGAATTCAACCTATCCTAAAAATGCTTACGAGAGCTTTTATTATTGGGAGCATAAATATTAGACAACACCCAGGAAGAATTTTCCCTAAAACACACAAATGAGGTAGCCACATGATTATCAAAAGTAGACAACTCAGTACCAAACACCACTTTAGGGTTCCAAAAGGAGGCCACTCCACCGTGTAATGAGCCTTGCTCAAACTGATCACAATTTTCCCTAATTTGTTGCTTGTAATTTTGTCAAACAATTCATGTGCAACCTTGTAACTTGCTAATGTAGTGTTTTAGTTTGAAGTTTCTTGATAGAAATGAATACTAAGATTGATTTAAACACTTCTACAATGCCCACAATTTGATCTATATGCAATGTGCAATTATGTTTGGATTTTCAATGCAAATATATGAGAAACTAGGAATGCAATGTTTAGCTACAACAAGTAGACATTATGTAAAACACTTGCCATGCATCCTACCATTTACAATTTCATTGCAAGAATATCTATTGTTATCAGCAACTTATATCTCCACTATTATTATGAATGCATTAATACAATAATAGCAAATGGCCAAGACTCTTGGCAAAGTACATATGAATAAATGCTTAGGTCTGATATAGACTGTCACCTACAACCGTACCTCCTATTATGCAAATAAATGACATATAATGTGCATGAAACAAACAAAGGAACCTAGTTTTGGAGTCGCCTTGTATCACCAATGAAGAAGCAATCAATATTTTGGAAGATGAAGACCATATGCAGCCAATATGAATTTTTGAAGAAGTCATCCCTGTTCAGATTGGAATGATGAAATAAAATAATCTACCAAGTTTCCAAGCCTCCAATAACTTCTAACATGATCAGCAAAGCACTAGAAATTAAGTGCACCAATCTCCAAGAGGAATCGATGTCGATATGAGCTATAATGAATAAAAATGTCCCTCCAATGGCGTCCCTGTTTTGCTTCAGAATTAGCTTTAGATTTTCCAAATGAAGATCTGTCCTTTCCCTTCAAATATTCGATGCCACAAACACTACACTTCAATGCCAATCAACTCCTATAATCGTAGTCTTCAAAATTGGCCCTTGGCCACAAATTTTACCCAATGAAGTGACTGAAATATCACCTCCAATCTGCAACCCTTCAAGAGATATTTCACTCCCTCAGTTATGCTATCAATGGGAGTTTTCGTTCCCAAAGAAAAATTGATTATCTGCAGACCACTTGGCTCCACAAATGCTCAAGAAGAAATCACCAATCAACAATTCATCAAATCCGGATGCTCAATGGTGAGACCTCAAGGTCTATTTATGCATTTCCTCTAGAGGTCAGCCTCAATAAAATAATATTATCTTTTTGACTTCTAGAAGATTCCAATATATTTTATTTATTTGCACTTTATAAAATATTAAAATATTATATTATTAATAAAGTGCATCTCAACATCAAATTATAAAATAAGGTTTCCATAAATATAATAATGATGAAATATGATGGAAAACCTTACTCCAAACAAATACTGAGCTAAGTAATCACCAAGTGACTGCCAGCTAACTCTCTCACCATGCCTCATTAGCCTATGAGAGCCCTTAATAGGATAATCCTGTTGATGTGTCAATGTCAACTAGAAGGGGACATTACAGTCCGCCCCTCCTGAAATTGCTTGTCCCCAAGCAATCTCAAATCAGGATGCTGCAAGATCTCCTCACTCTCCCATGTTGCATCCTCGACTGGTAAGTCTCTCCACTTGATCAAGTATTCCCTGATAACTCATTTTCGCAAAGTCTTCTCACAAACATCCAATATAGCCTCTTGCACCAAAATCAATTTTCCCTCATCATTCAATGGTGGCAATGTCGTGGAGGGAACCACACAATGTCCTAATTCCTTCTTGAGGCGAGACATGAAATACATTATGTATGCTACTATCAGTAGGCAATTCCAACTCATAAGCCACTTCTCCTACTCGCCTGATAATCCTGAAAGGACCATAGTAACGTGGCTTAAGCTTCTCTACTCCACTCCTCTTAAGAGTGGACTGCCTATAAGGCTGCAACATCAAGTACACCATATCACCAACCTCAAAGGAGCGCTCAACCCTCTTCTGATCTACATACTATTTTTTTTGGTTTTGTTCCTTTTGAATATTCTCCCGTAAAGCCCTCATAATGTCCTGATTATCCTATAAGAGATCACCAGCACTAGGCACACGACTGTCACTCAACAAAAGATCCAAGAAACTAGGTGCATCATATCCATAAAAGGCCATGAATGGTGTCATCTGAATGGAGAGATGGTAAGTGGTATTGTAGCAATACTCACAAAGATATAGCCACTTGACCCACCCCTTCTGCTGTCCTACGATGTAGTTCCTCAGATACCCTTCCACCCATTTATTTACTATTTTTGTCTATCCATCGGTCTGTGGGTGGTAACTAGTGCTCAGAGAGAGTTCTTTCCCACATAGCCTGAATAGCTCCTACCAAAAATGGCTCATGAATCGACTATCTCTATCACTGACAATGTTTCGAGGTAACCCATGTAGTCTAAATACCTCCTGGAAGAACAACTCTACTACCTGAGTGGCTGAATATGTAGATGTGATCGGAAAGAAGTGAGCAAATTTAGTCAAACAATCTACAACCACATAGATACAATCTCGCCCTTGGGCCTTAGGCAAGCCAGTGATGAATTCCATCATCAAACACTCCCACTTCCTGTTAGGGATTGGAAGTGGCTGAAGTAGGCCTGCAGGGTGTGTGTGCACCTATTTATTTTGCTGACAAACGGGAAATTCTATGATATGCTGTAGCACATCTGATTTAAGGCCCTTCCATGTAAACCTCTCCCGTACCTGCTTATAAGTTTTGAAATAATTGGGATGTCCTACCATAGGTGCATTGTGAAAGGCCCTCAGAATAATGATCTTCATTTCCGATCCTCAAATCAAATAAATCCTTCCCTTGTAAATGATAAGTTCATTTACAACTGTGTACCTGTCATCCTGAACTGATCCATCAACAATACCTGTAGCCCAACTGTCCTTAATGTACTCTGCCACAATCAGGTGCCTCCAATCTTTAGCAATCCCAGCCATAGAACTCAAGTGGGGATGTCGTGATAAAGCATCAACCACAACATTCTGTGTTCCCTTAACGAAGGAAATGTCAAAGTCATATGATTGCAACTTACTCACCCATTTTTGTTGATGATCATTAAGATCCCGTTGCCCTGGGAAGTGCCTCAAGCTGTTGCGGTTTGTCTTCACTACAAATTTGTTGCCCACCAAATACTGTCTGAATTTGGCCAATGCATGCATAATGGCCAACATTTCCTTATCATATATGCTATATCCCCTCTCTGGACCGCGAAGCTTCTGACTCTCAAAAGCAATCGGATGTTTGTCATGCATAAGGACTGCACCAATTCCCTCTCCTGAAGCATCACATTGTAGCTCAAAGGGTTTAGAAAAATCTGGCAAAGCAAGCACTGGACATGTAGTCATAATTAGTTTGAACATCTCAAAGCAATCCTGCGCCTCTGGTGTCCAAATGAAAGCCCCTTTCTTGGTCAAATCTGTGAGGAAGCCTGGCTCTGATACCACTGTAATGAGCTTTGCTCAAACTGACCACAATTTTCCCTAATTTGTTGCTTGTAATTTTGTCAAACAATTCATTTGCAACCTTGTAACTTGCTGATGTAGTGTTTCAGTTTGAAGTTGCTTGATAGAAATGAATACTAAGATTGATTTAAACACTTCTACAATGCCCACAATCTGATCTATATGCAATGTGCAATTATTTTTTGATTTTCAATGCAAATATATGAGAAACTAGGAATGCAATGTTTAGCTATAGCAAGTAGACATTATGTAAAACACTTTCCATGCATCCTACCATTTACAATTTCATTGCAAGAATATCTATTGTAATCAACAACTTATATCTCCACTATTATTATGAATGCATCAATACAATAATAGCAAATGGCCAAGACTCTTGGCAAAGTACATATGAATAAATGCTTAGGTTTGATATAGACTGTCACCTACAACCGTACCTCCTATTATGCAAATAAATGACATATAATGTGCATGAAACAAACAAAGGAACCTAGTTTTGGAGTCGCCTTGTATCACCAATGAAGAAGCAATCAATATTCTGGAAGATGAAGACCATATGCAGCCAATATGAATTTATGATGAAGTTGCCCCTGTTCTGATTGGAATGATGAAATAAAATAATCTACCAAGTTTCCAAGCCTCCAATAACTTCTAACATGATCAACAAAGCACTAGAAATGAAGCGCACCAATCTCCAAGAGGAATCAATGTGGATATGAGCTATAATGAATAAAAATGTCCCTCTAATGGCGTCCCTATTTTGCTTCAGATTTAACTTTAGATTTTCCAAATGAAGATCTGTCCTTTCCCTTCAAATATTCGATGCCACAAACACTACACTTCAATGCCAATCAACTCCTATAATCGTAGTCTTCAAAATTGGCCCTTGGACACAAATTTTACCCAATGAAGTGATTGAAATATCACCTCCAATCTGCAACCCTTCAAGAGATATTTCACTCCCTCAGTTATGCTATCAATGGGAGTTTTCATTCCCAAAGACAAATTGATTATCTGCAAACCACTTGGCTCCACAAATGCTCAAGAAGAAATCACCAATCAACAATTCATCAAATCTGGATGCTCAATGGTGAGACCTCAAGGTCTATTTATGCATTTCCTCTAGAGGTTGGCCTCAATAAAATAATATTATCTTTTTGACTTCTAGAAGATTCCAATATATTTTATTTATTTGCACTTTATAAAATATTAAAATATTATATTATTAATAAAGTGCATCTCAACATCAAATTATAAAATAATGTTTCCATAAATAGAAATAATGATGAAATATGATGGAAAACCTTACTCCAAACAAATACTGAGCTAAGTAATCACCAAATGACTACCAGCTGACTCTCTCACCATGAATCATTAGCCTACGAGAGCCCTTAATAGGCTAATCCTACTGATGTGTCAATGTCAACTAGAAGGGGACATTACACACCGGAAGCTTCATCAGAGTCAACAGCTTAACAACCACAATCTTTAAAAAATCGGTTCTTAATCTTCATCACTTTCTCAACACTCATCTTAGTTTCCTGAATCAAAATAATATCATGCCTGTGATCTCTAACCATATTGGCCAGAAGATCCTATTTATGAGGATTATTCAATCCTCTAATATTCCAAGAAAGAATATTCATAAAAGATTCTGTGAGGGACCATTAAGGCCCATCTCAAGTAGAGTGATCTACGAATCATCAACAATATCACACTTGCTAACCCTCTCCTTGATCTTTTACTCAAAGGGCCTACCTTTTCCCCTTTGTTTTGAACCATAATCCGACTTTAAATGGTTTTGAGTAGCCATCCCCAAACTAGAAGGAATAGTCATCTTCTTGCTCCTAGACTTAGTTGAAAGAATAGTAGTCCAAGGCTCCTCTTTCTAAGAGAAGCCTCTTCAGAATAGCCCATGACAGAAGAGGTGAGCACTAATTTCTCATCTACTGATTCCACCAGAGGTTCAACAAAGGGAGAAACCTCTCTTTTCCTCCTCCTCTAGTAAGGGAAAAACTGATACTTCAACCTTAGAAGAGAGCAAAAGCTCCTCAGATAACATCTTTAGAGGAGTCACCTTCTTTGGCTCAACAACGACCAAAGCCAAAGAATCAGCACCAACTCCGCCACCAAAGCCAACAATCTTTTAGTCAAACACTCATCCTTCCCCCTTCCTCCTCCATAGGAGCGTCCTCGATTAAACCAAAAGAAAAATCCTTAGAAACCACACCAAAACCCATCACACCCTCAACCAGCTCATCGTGGCCTTTAACAGGGCCAACATTACCATGTTGACCAACTTCCTTCCAGATTTTAGACTTCTTGGGAAGAAATAGGTTCCTTTTAGGAGGAGGCATCAACTTCAACAAACACTTCTTTGCCCAGTGCCCCACCTTTTTGCAATGGAAACAAGCAAAAGGGATAGATTCAAACTCAACATCCTGTTCCCACACACCAAGCTTAGAACTAATCTTAATTTTCAACAAATGATCTGTAACTTGGTCCAGAATCACACAAATCCTTGCATAAACCAGCCTTCACATTGAGGCAGTCAAACTATCAATCAAAATAAAATGCCCAAAAGTAGATGCTATACCCTTAAAAACCTACTCATCCCAGAACTCTAGAGGGTCCCCTAGTAAACGAACCCAGACAAGGGTTGAATCGAAAGAGAAAGAACTAGTGGAGAAACTAGCTTCCCATTTTTTCAACACCAAAGTTGACTTTCCAATAATCCATGGTCCTCCCACCAAAACTCTTAGCAAATGCTCATCACAAGAAAAAGAAAAGGAGAAAAACCCCTCTGCAAGAGCCACAATCTCCACTCACCCTTTCAAAAACCAATGATTTTTAGCAAGCATCCTCACCAATTCAATAATAGGTCATGGACCCAAAAACTTTCCCACCAGTGCTTGCTCCATGGAGAGTAAACCTTTATCAATAATTCAATTAGGCATCGAAACCGAATACTCACCCTTCGCTAGGTTAGAAATGTCCATAGGAGGAGAACTTTTCTCCTTAAGTTTCACACCAAAAAGAGTGGACCATGACTTTCCACCCATAGATGACAAAAAACCTTAGAGGCTTCAGGGATGACAACTCCAAAAGTGACAGCTAGGTCTTGGGGGCCACATCCTTAGACCTCACCTTACTGCAAGCAGTACCACCCTGACCCAAACCTTCAGAGGAAGGTAAAACAAGAGAAGCATCTTGTAACAAGGACCCACTTGGCATCCCAACCAAAGAACCAATGTCATCTTGACCTCCATCATTAACGCTAGCCCCTAGAGCAGGGCTTCCCACCTTGTCCAAATTTGAAAATTCCTTACCTTCAACCACACCACTTGACGACACTCCATGACTCTTTTTTCTGTAGTCAATCACTACATGTTTACAAAGTTACCTCGCATGATTATTGGCCCCTCTCCCCTAGTTAAAGAATCAAAATTGATGATGACAACTTCATACCTTAGCTATAAGTGAAGAATATTAAATTTTAGTATTTTTTGACATTGAAAAGTTAGATTTTTGAAGGCATGAAGTTAGGATACACGACTACTAGTTCTTCTCTCCTAAAATGAAAAATTCTCATGCATATGAATAATAATAATAATAATAATTGTGAGATTTGCTAACTAGCCTACCAGGAATCTAATGACTGAAGGAAAGAAAAACCAAAAATATGAGGAGGAATAAACTATATTCCTCTCAAGAATGCAAAGCTATATTCAGCTTGAGAATTAAATGAAATGGTGTCATATTACAAAGGGAATTTCTTCGTTATATAGGCCAAGGGGAGAGATAGATGCAACTAGATTATGAAAATTGTTGGCATCCTGTGAGGTGTGACAACTCATGTAATTAAAGGCTCAACCACCTTATCCCTATTTAAAGTTAAGCTAGTGTGAAGAGGACTTTAGTGGAGAACTAGCTTAGAATGAACTAGTTAGATAAAGTACCCCTTTCCCACTAAAACCCCCCTTAAAAGTGCAACTTAGGGAGAAGTATACAATGCAAAGATGCAAATATGGGTCTCGGCTACTAGGCCTAATGAAGTACCCATGTACAAATGTAATGCAATCCCTCACAAATAGAGAAAAGGAGAAAACCTAGTGGGACAAAACTCCTCTCCAAAAGAGAGATGAAATACAAAATGCTCTCACAAAGATTAGAAAGACAAAAAATTAGTGAGGAAAAACTCCCCCCCATAAGAGATGATGAATAAATTCCATGCAACCCCCCTCAATGGTGAGTCTCTACTCAAATGTCAATATGTCATGAGTTCCAAATCTTAACTGAAGAAGGAGACAAGGTATACCAATGTGAAGATTGAAGAAGAGCGGACCAAGGATGATGACGAGTCCTCTAAATGTTGCTCCAAAGGAATTCCAAACTGTGACAAGCACTGATGGAAAATATCAGGTACAACTACAAAAGGTGCCACATAACTGGTGACTGAGTTGAAACTATCAACTCATGATAAACTACATAATCTATCAAAGAACTGTAGATGAATCCACACTGCAACATGAATAAGGTCAAAAATAAAGAGACAACTGTATGAGTATCAATTGGAAACTATCTTGACAAATGGTATATCCCTATCACAACTGGAGACAAGTACCAAGTCTTTGGATGTATAACTGAACTTCAGAAGATGGGTAGATTGATACCAAAATAGGAGTGTCTATATGGTATATAGTCCATCACATTGAAATGCATGGGTAACCATCCACTACACGCATTGAGTATATAGGAACTAACACTGGATACATAGATCAATCTAAAGAAACATACAGTATGATAGAGTACACTGATTATGGCACTTTATTTTAGTGCAATTACAACATTACAAAGAGGAGAGCTACAACAACCATGATCCAAATTAGTAAAAAGTGCATGAGTAACTCTAAAGAGCTCAAAGAGACCTTTTCAATGCCACAAGAATCGCAAAAACTGGAGGAACAGTGCAAAAGTTATGAGCTCGAGAGTGCAAAAGAGACATCTGACTTTGATGAGAAATAAATGCTCCCAAACAGAAAAATTTCTGAAATTCACCTATGCCACTCAAAAATTGAGCTTGCTACCTTTCCAAAAATATTTCGTTTACAAAATTTCACCATCTAGAGCAAAAGTTATGCAAAAACGAAAAAAAAAACCTAGAAGATGACCTTTTACACTAACTAAGTGTAATAAATAAATACTAAATTGGGTCAAAATTTGTGCTCCCTATCGTGCCATATGACCACCCTTATTAAAAAAAGAGTTTAAATTTTTTTTTATCCCCACCACCACCATTAGTGGCAGGTGGGCGGAGCGGTGGTGATGCCTCGATGGCCAAGCCACCCAGGGGCCACCCACCCTATCGGTCTTTACAAAATAAACATCGGCTAAAATTATATGTCAACTTTTTAAACTTTATAAACAAAGTTTTTTAATATATAAAATGTCAATTGAAAGATTTTACCAGTGAAAAGACCCACTGATCAGAAAACAATAAATGTCATTGATGATTGCATTGCTTGGGATGTTGGTCTACAAAAATGCTTACACAGAGACACGTCGACCAACCGATGAGATCTGACTGTGACATCGGTGAACGATGGACTCCCCAACAATAAAGGCCACCTATAAATACCAATATGACTCCCCAACAATAGGATTAGACCCACCAATCTTCACCGATGTAGCCAATGTAGTGATTCGCCCATATGCCAAGCGAAGAGAACATAGATTTTGGAGGAGCGTCAATGAACCAGTACTCAAAGCTGGCATATGGAGGAAACAGTGTATGGTCGGTCAACTAATAAATGTCGATGGAAATGTTGGTACCTTCCCTCTAAACATGTCGAAGTACCTACCCTTAGACTGCCGATAATATGAGTGCCCGTAGATTTTACGCAGGCAAGGTATATGTCAATGAGCATTGTCAACCAATGACATTGGTGAAGAGGCAAGTTGCCAAAACTAGGTATGAGCCAACCAATCCTCCAAGGACAATCACCAGGAAAAAAAATGAAGGCTGATAAAATATTTAGACTGACGATGATGAATGAAGCCGCTGATGGTAGATTTATGCAATGTAATAAAGGGTCGGCGTCCACTAGTGACCGAAACAAATACCAAAGACCAAGCAATTAATGGTACTCGTTGAAAAAACTGTTGAAGGAATAGATGCCGACCAAGCCAATGTGACGCCGATGCAGTGAATATATACACCGACAGTGCCAGATCTTAATTATCAATGTGACAGTCGATTTCTCCACAATGAATGAGGACAACTTTATCACAAGAATCACAAAATTTTTACAAAACTTATGCAAGCCAATGGAATGCAGATGAAATATTAGACCTGTTGATGGACAAAAAACCAACCTATTGAATGAGATCCATCCTCTGTGATGTGAAAGGAATTGTAGGACGTCAAATGGCTACAGACTGCAAACCCTATACACCGATCTGAGAGCAAAGAGAATTTGACAACGACTGCAGATCCTTGGCAACCAAGCCTTGTAGAAGGATGTGGGCCACATATTGAAGGATTCTTCGCACCCAATCTGCCAACGATCGATGATAGGATGAAGTGCTCACTGAGAGTACCCACCTTGGCCAAGCACCCCACCCCTTGGAGCCACAGACTTAACCACTGTATTAAACTTTCGTCACTGGTTGTGTAGAAGACTAGTCATAAACGTGTGATATTACCCAGTGGATTGGTGGAGTAAGTGTTGAGACACCTTGACTGTTGTTTACCACTAGTGGCCAATCAAGACTTGTAGGAACGATGCAAGTCGTACCCTTTCCAACTGATGAATCAAGTGATGTGATTTGATGATGGTGGATTCAACAAATTCCAGCAGTTGGATGAAGATTAGATCGATGTCATTTAAGAGCAAAAATAAGTGTCGATTTGTTGTCGGTGAGATGAATAAACCAACTCAAATCTAACCTTCAATGACGCCAGGTAGATGTACTAGACAAAGAGTATGAAGAACCACTGTTAAATTTGTCGAACAACCAAGGATCTAATCATAGCCGACTATGCCGAGGTGATGCCAACACAATATTATTAAAATATTTTCCCCAAGGGTGATCCCACAATAGCGGTTTAAAATTTTTGGCCAAACTAGACACTGAAATTATTATTTTTAACTAAATCTTCACATTCGGGCACCTATAGCGGTTAAAATATGAGGAATTTGAAGATAATGCAAACTAGAATCTCGTCACATTTTTTCTGTAGATTCTAAAACTATTATTTTCAAAATTTTTGGAATCAGATTGGGCTTATTTTTCCATCTCCCACGAAAAATGGTTTTTTTAAGAAAACAACATTTTTAAAAAGTGATGCACACTGTATAACACATAACTTTTTTTCCATGAAGGATAAAATTCTAATTCTTTCGAATTTAGATTTGTAACTCTGATATCTAGTGCTTCCACTTGGTTAGATATTTTTTTATTGAATATTTTTTCATTAATCAAGTTTTAAAGTCAAACCAATTACAATTCAAACATAGCGCGACCATATAATGTGTAACTTTTTTTGTATATATTGAAATTCATTTTTTTTTTGTTGGATCATGAACTTCAATATCTGGTGCACTCATATTTTTAATTTTTTTTTTGATAATCTACTATTTTTCCACATGTGCAGAGCAAAGGCCTTCATTTTCGATCAAAAACCTATGTTTAATCAAACTAAAAAAACAAATACATAATAAAACCAAAACATATTAAAATTATATTTTTTGGATAGCTTGTTCTGGGGACTATTTGATTCCAATTGGGTTTGTGAATATTCCTCCATTTTCACCCTCAACCCAAGCTTTGAAGTGTAAAAAATTAGGTTTTCTTGGTGAAAAAGGTCAAAAATTAGGGACCTGCCTTCCCAAAAGGGGTTTTCTTTTGTTTTTGTTCATGCATGCATTAAATGGGTTCACTCGAACCCTAGTTCGAGCGAACCCTTTTTTTGGTTCGTTCGAACCAATGAGTTCATTCGAACCCCTTGAATGAAATTTTTTGGCATGGGGTCATTTTTTATAAGTTTTCCTTCCTCATTTGAATTGTAAACCACTTTTTTGGGTTTACCCCCAAATATTTTTTGAATAAATTGCAAAAATATTTTTTCACATATTTTATTGCAAAAATTGTGTGATTTGGGAGTTTCGTACGACTCCTGTGTAATTTTTTTTGTCTTAGTCTCCAACTAACAATGTTCAAAATCAACAATTTGGTAGTCAATCTATAGGTTTTTGAACCTCCCGGATGTGATGGCATGATCTATTTTGACCTAAACTACTCTGAAAATATGGCTACATTCTTGATTAGGCAACCAACACCCAACTTCAAACCCTTGCAGATTTGGCCTCCAATGTCCAACTAGGACAAAATAAGAGACAAATCTGATTATCTTGAACACTCCATATGCAATGGTGACCTCAAAGTCTCTCTAGGAAGCTTTAGAAGACCTACAACTGAAAAGTCAATGTATGAACCCCCTAGAAACTGATATATATATACACCTTTCTGATTCTCTAGATCATCTAGGGATGCAAGAGAAGAGCATACTCAGTTTTTGAAAAAAACTTTGCACTCTTAGATTTCTTAAAGGAATGCTAACCCACAATTCAAAAACTGCTCTAATACCATGCAAGATTTGCTAACTAGCCTACCAGGAATCTAATGACTGAAGTAAAGAAAAACCAAAAATATGAGGATGAATAAACTGTATTCCTCTCAAGAATGCAAAGCTATATTCAGCTTGAGAATTAGAATGAAATGGTGTCATATTACAAAGAGAATGCCTTGGTTATATAGGCCAAGGGGAGAGATAGATGCAACTAGATTATGACAATTGTTGGCATCCTGTGAGGTGTGACAACTCATGTCATTAAAGGCTCAACCACCTTATCCCTATGTTAAGCTAGTGTTAAGAGGAATTTAGTGGAGGAATAGCTAAGAATGAACTAGTTAGATAAAGTACCCCTTTCACACTAATAATAATAATAATATATGTCAAATCCAAAACTCTTCTACTATTTCAATTAAATTTTGAAAGGGTAAAAATCCATATGAAAGAAAATAATCTTCAAATATAAATACAACACATTCTCCTATACATGTTTACTTTGAGACTAGTTTCTCATCTTAATAATTCCTGATTTACCTTTAAACAACTTTATCTAAAGTGCACTAACAAAATTATATGAAGTTATGCTACTACCTATTGTTTTATAACTTTGGTTTCTCTTATAAAATTCAATGGGACGAGGAGAAACCATGTGATAAAATAATGTGGGCTCTTTAACAATGATGCTTGTCACTCACAAAAAAGTGAACTTGAAAATGAAGCGGCCTTGCTTACAATTTACGCAATATGGTTGTAACCCATCAATGATATGATCATTTCAACATTTACTTGAGTGGTTGTGGGTCCCTTCATTTCATCATTTATAGACCACTTTCCATGTGAGCTTTGAAACACAGCCAATTCATCTAGAGAAAAACATCCTTTAGAGTGAATTATTGGAGAAACATCACCCCTGCTTTAAAGCTATCAAATTTTCTTGATTTTTATCAAAATATAGATCAGTCTAATTTATATTGTCCATCCCTTTTCTTTGGCACTTAGACTTCATGGCGTCCTCCTCCTCATCACATGAGCTTTCTTTCAGTGTTTTTGAAAGGGAAACGTTCATTGTAGGGAAAAATTGATGAGGGCGCAGCCCGAGACTTAGAAAATAACCCACAAACAAGAGAATAATTTTATTATTCAGAAAATGGAGCTTCTTACATGCAGAGGATCTCAAATCCCCAAGTTCTACAACACATGCAAGTTACAGAAAGCTACAGAATCACCCTTTCGCAATATGCGAGCTTGTCCCAAAAAAGTTACCCAAAAATTAGAAACCTGCCATAAATAGAGCTCCTCTTTAGTTTGGAGCCAAAACAACATTCAAATTTGAGTTTAGGCAGTTTGGTGCTGAAAATTTACAACATGAAGTTCAAATTTCAAAAGAGCATTTGCAATTGTATCTTCTAGAAAGTGCGCCAACTTCCCAGGGCCATAACTTTTGATCCGGGACTCCGATTCGCAAACCATTTGAATCGTTGGAAAGCTCACGAAGCCAATAAAGAGCTTGAAATTTTCTACGCCGATTTTGAAAAGTTTCGGGGCTGATCCGGGAACTCTAAGTGCCTCAAATCTAACTCGAAAGATTTTCAAGTGCCAATATGGGAAACTAAAACTGCAATATCTTTCAACCCAGGAATAGAAAATAAAAACCATAAATTGGGAATTTCATTATGATGAGAAGGGTATCCAAAAATGTAAAAACATATAAAAATTGAGAAACTTGAAATTTAACTATTTTTGGGTGATGCAAGATTGCCCTTACACCACTGGATGCTCCTGCATCAGACACCTAGGGTAATTTGAGAAGTGACCTATCATGTCTCAGATGGTTGAGGAAAACCCAACTGGTCAACCGTTGCCTTAGATAGTCAGGATGAATCTTCCACAGGCCTTCCTCTCCATTTCACCAGATATTCTTCATACTGCCTATTTCTGGTACTCCTTCCTACACGACTATCCAAGATTGCTTCAATCTCCTCCCTTTCTGAAGTAGGTGTTGGAATGCCATACTGCCCTCTTGCTGGTGCTTCCTTCGTTCCACCTTCATGATACTCTATCAAATCTGAAATGTTGAATACAGGGGAAATGTTGATTCCATCAGACAACTCTACCTCATATGCATTCCCTAAATCATGCTTCTTAAAAATCTTACAGGGACCGAATTTCTTCATCTTCAATTTGTTATAAGTTCCCATGGGAAACCTTTCTTTCCTCAAATGGACCATTACTTCATCACCAGTCTGAAACTCCTTATTCCTCCTTTTCTGATCTGCCTTAGCCTTATATTGCATATTCATCTTATTAATGTGTTCTCGTACCTTCTCATGTATATTCTTGATGTACTCTGCAAAATCTTCAGCTTCAACACTTATTTTCTTCTCTTGGTCCATCTTCCTCAATTCTGGAGCTGTTCTAGGGCTACCTCCATACACAATCTGGGATGGTGATCTACCAGTGCTTCTGTTGACAGAATTGTTGTAAGAAAATTCTGCCTGGGGTAAGATCAAGTCCCATCCCTTAGGTTTATCTCCTACCAAACATCTCAGTAGGTTACCCAAACTCCTGTTAATAACCTTTGTCTGCCCATTTATTTGTGGATGATGTTTGAATCACAAGTTAACTTGTCACCTTTTCAACAATATATTAGTCTAGAGAAAAACATGTTTTCCTGGCTATCGACACACTTTTCTTAACACCATCATTTGAAAGGAGATATTTGAGAATATTAGAATGAAATTATTAGAGAGCAATATAAATAGTCTAGAAAAAGGCCAAAGTAATAGGACTATTCTAACACATAAAAATAAAAAGTGGAAATAATGAGAATCAAACTCAACAAAAATTGATATATTTTTCTTTATTCTTAAAAGTTAATTGCTATTTTCTTATGTTTTTAAATTTGTAATATTAAGTGTTAACACAAATGTAATAGATTACATGTTTTCTATTTTAATACTTAATAATGAGAGTTGAGCTGATATTTGTTTGTGTTATACATGTGTATACAAAGGAAAGTAGATGTGTAATAACACTAGTATAGAAAGCATAAAATGATAAGGAAATGAATACATGTGCATCTACAAAATTTAGGAACGACTTGATTCAAGTTGAGGACTATTTGTAGAGGTTATAAATCAAATTTCATTAGTTTTGAAGCTCAATGTTTACAAAGAAGTGTTGTGCTCAATTTGAAGAAGACTTCCTTGATATCTTGAAGATTGTCATAAATCAAATTGTAATCATAACATAGTATGAAAAATTCCTGTGCATAGGAATAAAATAAAAGGTAAAATGGTAAAAATTGTATGTCACCTAACACCTAATAACAAGAGTGAAGTTTTATACTTGGTTGTGATGTACATGTGTATACAAAGGAAAATAGGTGCATAATAACACTAGTTCAAAAAGCATAAAACTATAAGTAGACACATATGCACCTACAAAGATTAGGAATCACTACATTCAAGTCGAAGACTATTTGAAAATATTACAAACCAAAAATGTCATAGACCAACCTTTGATCAAAAAATAGTATGAAAACCTCCTTTAAATATGAATATAAAAAAAGTAAAATAACAAAATGTATTGATTGCAAGCTTTTGGATTCAACTGTGTATGTTTTTGTGTCACTTTTGGATTCAACTGTGTATGTTTTTGTGTATGTCAAATTGATAACTCTATCTTATTTCAATTAAATTTTAGAAGAGTAAAAATCCAAATTCAAAACAAGAATCTTGGTAAATAAACACAGATTTACCATGGAGCTAGTTTCTCATCTTAATAATTCCCGCCTATCTTTATCCATAGTGCACCGACATAATTATAAGGACTGGACTGATGATGTTACCGCCTACTGTTTAATAATTTTGTTTTTTCTTATAAAATTCAATGGGAGGGGAGAAACCGCAGAATAAAATAAATGTAGGCTCTTTATCGATGGTGCTTGTCACTCACAAAAAAGTGAATTTTGAAAACAAAGAGGCCTTGCGTACAATTTATGCAATTTGGATGCGCTAATCTGTGGGCTGTTTTAACATATGGTGGGTACAGTTTGAAAATGAAAACTCACAAAGAAAGTGAAGTTTGAAAATGACAACTCGTATTGAAAGTGAAGTGGGGTTGCTTACAATTTACGCAATACAGCTGTAACCCATCAGTCATGATCATTTCAGCATCTACTTGCAATGGGTGAGGGTCCCTTCATCACCCCTACTTTAAAGCTATCAAAATTTCTCTAGTACCACACCAAAAATTGAATCCGTAGACGTCTTTATCCTCACCAAAAATCATTGAAGAAAATTCTTTCTGTGGAAATTTATCACTTGTGAATTGTCGGAAAGTAAAGTTTGAAAATAAAGTGGCCTTCCTTCCACTTTATGCAATTTGGATGGACTAGTTGATGATTGGAGAAACAAAGTCAAGTCACGCATAGAAAAATATAGGTAGTTGAGTGTGTTACAGTGAATTATTGGAGAAACATCACCCCTTCTTTAAAGCTTTTAAATTTTCTCTAATTTTATCAATGTCCACATCAATCCGAGTTATATTTTCCATTCCTCTTTCTTTGCACTTAGATTTCATGCCGTCTTCCTCCTCATCTCACATGTGTTCTTTCAGTGATTTTCAAAGGAAACTACGGTTGTATCTAGAAATATATATGATGCTTTTGCACTTTACGATTCACTGGAGGAAAAGGAATGTTGGACATTTCTTGATGATCAAGAATTACAATTGGGAGAGGTGCAGAGAATTGCGAAAGGATATTTAGATTAATTAATTGATAGTTTTTGTGGTTAAGATAAATTGATATTCATTTAAAAAATTAAGATGAAATGTAAGGGTATTTAATTTTTTTTATATGTATCGAATATAGATCTTTATGTTTGGTAAAAAATTATGTTCGTTAGAAAACAGTAAAAATATGTAGTAAGTAAATATATATATATTAAAAATATACATTCTAGAAAATTTACTCAGATAGTCATAATCTTATAAAATATCATATCATGGAGACTATGTTTGCTAGTCCAACCCTTGCTTTGAAACCCAAATTTCTTCTAAAAACTATGTGAGTAATAGTAGGATGGCATCAAAAGGACCTTAAAATGAAGGTACCACATTTATTCAAATACCCATAAAGGATTTTTAAACATAAAAATTTAAGAATAAAAAAATGATTTCATTTGAAGGTCACACATTAATGGAAAGCCTTAGCATGTGTACTGGGTAGGGTTTTTATGCTTTATTGATGCATTTCAATACTTACTTTACTCTTGTGCTTTGGAATGTTTGTGCATCGTGTGTGTGTGTGTTCTAGCATTACATTTGATGATTTTATCTCCAAGGTTTTTCTTTGGTTTTCACATTTTATGTTGGTGTTTGTGTCTGTGCTTTTTCCCATGCTTGTGTTCATTAGAGCCTCCCCTGCATTGTTCTTGCCTTTTCCATTGTTTCTAGGAATGGTTTCATGCCTTCACTTTGGGTTAATGGAGTTATTTTTGTTGCCAATGACTTAGCCCTTGTTGAATTGTCTTCTTTTTGTTGCCTTTGTTTCATGTCTTTGTTAAAATTCTTATTTTCCCTTCTAGGTTCACTATTTTTGCTTTATTTAGTTATTTTTCTTCATTTTTATTTTTGTTTTGGACCTCATTGAATCCTCGTTGATCCCAACTAAGGTTGTTTTTGGCTATGTCACTATAATTCATCAAAGCAATAAACCATTTAATGACTTAATACTAATCGACCATAAAGTTTAGATTATGACCAATCCCCAATCTCCTAATACCTTACATTCAAAAGCTCCTAAGTCCTGCAAATTTTGGTGTTCAAAATTTCATATTAGCATCTAATCTATTTTGGATTTAAGTTATAAGTCGTCCCTTACCCCCCATCCTCAATGTCTTGACCCATAATTAAGTATTTTTAGTCTTACCCCAAGTTTCCAAGATGGGGATGGTAGGGGACGATGAGACAAGTCCCTAAGTTTTTGATTTTTTAGGCCAAATTTGGGGACGACAGAGGGACGATTATATAAAATATAGAAAAATTTAAAATGTATAGGGAAACTTTAAATATTCATATGAAAACACGGATAAAGCATGCATATATACATTATAGAAACTTAACATATAACATTTGTGTTAAGAATTCATTGTCAATACTCAATATAGATTCAAAATTCATTATGAATATGCATGTGATATTAAACATAGTACACTGATACTGTCCCCTGGTCATCCCCCATCCTCAGGATGTGTCTGGGATGGGGATGGGGGGATTTAGACAAGGGGACTTGTCCCCAGGAAACACTGAGTATTTTGGACATCAAGGATGGAGAGTCCACCTTATCATGGGGCCACTAGTGGCATGAATATTGGATCCTTCTCGGTCCCTAATCTTTGACACCTTTCTTTAAGATTTGAAGTGTTTTGGGTGTCAATAATTTGGCTCACACCCTTAGGTTTACTTATTTTCATAGAATGTGCTAAGAGATATTCTTGAAGCCTAATCCATGACATGTCTTGGTATTAAGTGATATTCTCTCCAAAATTCATTATCATCAACAAGAATGAAGCAATAGAACCGATCCCTATCTCTCAATATCCTATGCCAAATAAACATCGGGTTGGTATGGAATTTTGTGCCAACTAGTTTTTCAGGTATGAGCCATAATGTATTCTTTATTCTTGATCTACAATTAATAACATTGTCTATTACTATATGAAAGCAAGGCATCAAAAGTATTCTATCTAAATTATTTGTGAGATATGTGATAATTGTTACACCCACAGCATGATCCTTGCTTTTCCTAATTATGGATTCTGATCTTTTGACATCAATTGACATGAGATATGATTGATTCTCGAAACCTGATAATGAAGCTTATTTGAATTTTTTTTAATAAAAGGGGTAAAAACATTATTGAAATTCAGAAAAGAGGATTACATAAAAGCCAAGGGTTGAGGCCCCAGAAAATTACAAGAGGCAGATAAACAAAGCAAGAAACATCAACATCATCTGTCGTTACCATCCCAATCTTCGACAAGGATCCTCTCCAAGTCATGACAGAGCTCTTGGGAAACCTGCTCTCACCCGTCAATCCTCCAACTATCTAGATTCTCAGAAGCCCACTTAGCCAAACAGTTGGCTGCCCTATTCCATTCTCTTGGAATATGGACAAAAGAAACCATCTCCATCACATAACTAATTTGCAAAATTTGTTACACCAACCTAGCCAGCTACCAACGAACATAAAAAATCGTTTGTTTATTTATCATATCAATCATAACCTATGAATCAGATTCATAGATAACCCTATGCCAACCCAAAGCATAAGCCCACTCTAAAGGGTAGAGGATCACCAAACCTTCCATAAGGTTGATAGACTACATCCATTCATGAATAGAAAAGAAGAAAACCACTAAACTCAAACAATTCCTGCCAACTCCTCCAATCCCAGTAGGCCCAAGATTGCCTCTTGAGGAACCATTGGTATTGATCTTCAAAATTCTAGCCAGAGGGGGCAACCACTTGCCCATCCTTTGAACTTTTTGTTTCCCTCACCTTCCTCTCCTAACGCAAGCTGAAGCCAAAGACAACCCCTAGATCCCCAATCTATCCACCTTCTCAGTATCACATTTATCTAAAGGAAACACCACATCACACTTAGCTTCCACCATCTCCTGAATCATACCCTAATTCTTTTCCAATTTTTTTGGATCAACAACTTTTCACCATGAAAAATTCTAATATTTCATTCCAACCAAATCTGCCATAGTATGAAGGCAGGCACAACATACCACACCTTCTGTAATAAAGATGTCATAGAAGGAGGTCTACCTAATCTATTCTAGAACTCCACCACAGAGGAAGCATGAACACAAGGGCCTTTCCAAACTTCCCACCAAAAATACCAAAGCTGCAAAGCAAAGGGACAATTAAAAAACAAGTGAGAAGAATCCTCCTCCTCAGCCTCGCACAAAACATAGATAGAAGGGCCTTGGAATCCCCTCTTCTGAATATTATCCCAAGCCAATCACCTATTCCAGGCCAAAGTCCAAATAAAGAAATTACACTTGGGCCAGGAAAACTTGTTCCACACTCTCTTCCACCAGTGAACCTCCACCCCATCCAACCTATGAGATAACAAACCCTGATATCCAGAAGCAACAATATAGACACCCTTAGGATTAGAAGACCAAGAAAGAACATTCCCCTCTTGGAGGGAACTACACTGTCTACTAGAAAGGATTTTGTGCAACTCAACACATTCCTCCTCGATACCAACACCAGACCACTCATCAGGATTCTTCCATCTCACCACCATCAATTGATCACGAGAAGATGAAAACTTAAAGTCACTCACCCTTGACCATCTAGCCTCAAGGAACCTCTGGCACAAAGTCAACAAATTTGGAAATTGAGCAACAATGGGGGGAAAACCATCCCAAGAATTAGACCCAAAATGAGCATTTGTCCCCTTTTGCAAAGCTTATTTGAATTTTTATTATGGACTTTAAGTGATATTTTTATGGAATTTTATGCATCTCTTTAACACAACCTAATGATGATATTCGTTTATATTTTGCAGGAAATATGCACAGTGAGCAAGTAAAAATGAAGTACAAGTTTAAAGACTATCACCCTCCTAAAATATTATATCTAAACAATGAGATTGGGGAAACTGATCTAGCACATGTGAATGTTGAATATTTCTTATAGAGGGTACACAACATGATATAAGAATAACTTCGATTGAGCCTTGACAATGTCAAAGATTGGTGGAAGCAACTACAATGTTAGTGCAATCACCATAGCTAGTTCTAAGATGTGTGCAAAATTATAATAAAAAAAAGGAATATATTTGGCCCATTGGAGGAAGTGGTATTAAATACTATTTTTGAGATGAGGGAATCCATAAGAAGTTAGGTCTACAAAGCAGGGAAGTTCTGTAAAAAGGGAAAATTTCGACGAGAATGAGTACCCATTTAGGAACATGTATCTCAATCTTTACTCAAAACATTTACTTGATATGCTTTGGGATACCATCCTAAATGGGTACCCATTCCTTTAAAATATTTATTTTTGAAAAAATGACTATGGGTCATTTTTCCTAGCAATGACAAGTGAACAACAATGAACAAGAATAGGTACCCACATTTGCACATCCTGCCATCACCAAATCTCACTTGCACCTCCTCTTATCAACCTTGCAAGCTTCAATGACCTCCAAGTTAGGTTTTTGACCTTCTTTATGTTTTTTTTGGTTGTGCATTTAATGTTTTCATTATAAATTATGGTTTACATTCAATTTTTTTTCCAATTAAAAACCTATTTGCAACAACTATTGTCATTCATATGCAACAACCTAATTTCAACCCAACACAAATTTTACCATTTCAAAAAAAAAGAAAAACCATTTTGAGTGAAAAACCTAGCCTCAAATGTGTATTTCATAGTATTAACTAAGACAAGCATTATAATATATTGTTAACATCCTATAACTATTGTAGCCTCTATTTTAAAACTTCCACATCATGTTGATAATTAACCTCAACTAGAAAACATTGAATACCTACAATACCATACAATCTAATATAGACCCAAAATATTAGGGCTTGTATTTATAGATTTTTTCTATTTGGGAAAACACATGGTTTCACCAAAACTATGGGATCCCAAATGAGGCATCAAAGTGATGGTCATTCTAACTAGTCAAACACATGGATGCAAATGAAGCTCCTTGTTTGACTAGTCAACTAGTTAAACTAGACACTCCAATTTAAAAGATGAAAGTTCTCTTCTTTCAAGATGCTTTTGCACGATACCTAAAATAGATAGTCTAAGACTATATTCTAATTAAACTTTATCCATCCACATCTAGTTCTCTTTTATAGGTCCATCGTAATATGTTTGAAAAGTGTTAAAGTATGTCTTACATGGAATCTTGGGATTCCTCCATGTGTGGCATCTAGTAGATTAATCATTTCTTTTAAAAACATAGCCTCTTACTAGAACAATGCTCGACCTAGGTTAAAACCTAGCTCATAAAGTGAGTTGATCTAAAATTTACTAATCGATATGACCTATCACACTAACTTAATACCTTGAACTACATGTTTGAATCACAAGTTAACTTGGTACCTTCCTATGGGTTTTACAAGTTGTAACTTTTTATCCATCTAGAAAAATATTAATTGTCTATATTATAATCAAATAATCACCTAAAACTATTAGGTTAGTCATAATCTAGATTTTAGTTACACTTAATTGATGCAAGGGTTTGTAGTTGGTCAAGTAGTTCACTTTGCTTAGAATTGGTAAAATGGGATTAGTGAACTAACACTTGATTCCTCGATGGGTGAAAATTAGATCAAATGGTACTTCTTATCAACATGGAACTCTAAATTATAACAAGTTAGTGACTAGATCTAGATGGATCAAATTTGTTTTAAGTTTTATAAAACAAGGTCAATTTAGGTGATTGAATAACTTGACTACAACACCTCTAATGAAGTAGTCCATATTAATTAGATCTCCTTTATATGGTTATAATTTTTTTATTTTTGATGATAATAGAAGTGAACTTGACTTGTGTGAGGTAGTATGTGCTAGATAACTATCAATCATTTATTAAAAAAAAACATTTAACTTACTAGAACAACTTGACCTAGGTTACAACCTAGCTCATAAATTGAGTTGTTCTCAATTTTACTAATCAATATGACATATCACACTAAATTGATACCTTGAGCTACATGTTTGAATTACAAGTTAACTTGGAACATTTTTACATGTTTGACTAGTTGCAACTTTGTACCCATCTTGAAAAATATTAATTGTGTATATTATAATCAAAGAATTGGCCCAAAACTATTAGGTTAGTCATAGTCTAGATCCTAGTAACACTTGATTGATGCAAGGGTTTGTATTTGGCCAAGTAGTTCACTTGGTTTAGAATTGATAAAATGGGATTGGTGAAGTGGCACTTGATTCCTTGATGGGTGAACATTAGATCAAATTCTACTTTCATATCAACATGGAACTCTAAATTATAAAAAGTTAGTGACTAGACCTAAATGGATCAAGTGTATTTTAAGTTTCATAAAACAAGGTCAATTTAAGTGATTGAATAGCTTTACTACAATACCCTAATGAAGTAGTCCATATTAATTAGATCTACTTTATATCGTTGTATTTTTTTTATTTTTGATGATAATAAAAGTGTACTTGATTTGTGTGAGGTAGCACACGCTAGATAAGTACTAATCATTTCTTTTTGAAAAATCATAACTTCTAGAACAACTGGACCTAGGTTACAACCTAGTTCATAAATTTAGTTTCTCTCAATTTTACTAATCGATATGACCTATCACACTAACTTGATACCTTGAACTACATGTTTGAATCACAAGTTAACTTGGCACCTTTCTACATGTTTGCATAGTTGCAAGTTTGTACTCATCTAGATAAATATTAATTATGTATATTATGATCAAATCATTGACCTAAAACTATTAAGTTTTTGATAGAGGAAAAATCAGGTTTTGAATGGACCTGAAACCATTTACAACTATTAAGTATATTATGATCAAATCATTGACCTAAAACTATTAAGTTAGTCATAATATAAATTCTAGTGACAATTGATTGATGTAATGGTTTGTAGTTGTCCAGGTAGTTCACTTGTTTTAGAATTGGTAAAATAGGATTAGTGAAGTGGCACTTGATTCTTTGATGGGTGAACATTAGATCAAATCATACTTTCAAATCAACATAGAACTCTAAATTATAGAAAGCTAGTGACTAGACCTAAATGGCTCAAGTGTGTTTTAAGTTTCATAATATAAGGTCAATTTAAGTGATTGAATAACTTGACTACAACACCTCTAATGAAGTGGTCCATATTAAAATTAGATCTACTTTATATTTATATAATTTTTTTCATTTATGACAATATAAGTGAACTTGATTTGTGTGAGGTAGTATGTGCTAGATAACTATTAATCATTTCTTTTGAAAAAACATAACTTACTAGGGAAACTAGACCTAGGTTACAACCTAGTTTATAAATTGAGTTTTTCTCAGTTTTATTAATTGATATGACCTTTCAAAATAACTTTATAACTTTAACTACATGTTTGAATCACAAGTTAACTTGGCACATTTCTACATGTTTGACTAGTGGTCCTATGTAGGATCATGGGGGCCCAAACAATGAAAATGTTATAGAAAAACACAACATGAGGAAGGAAAAATCATGGAACTCACATTTGACTTTTTACTTAGGTTAGTAAAAGGTACATTTTCCATGGTAAACATGTTCGAAGCTTAGAATAACAAATCTATATGGGTTAATGGGGTAGGGTTCATATGCTAGGCTTTAAGTCCTATGGTTTAAGGTTTAGGGTTTCTAGAGTTCATCAGATGCTTATAATAACAAATCTATATGGGTTAATGGTTTATGGTTCATCTTCTAGGCTTTAGGTCCTATGGTTTAGGGTTTCTAAATTTCATGAGACACTTAGAATAACAAATCTATATGGGTTAATGGTTTAGTGTTCATCTCCTAGGCTTTAGGCCCTATGGTTTAGGGTTTAAGGTTTCTAGGGTTCATGAGATGGTTAATCCCTTTAAGTCAATTTTCTCAGCTCCTCTTAATCCACCCTCTTGCATCCCTTAAATCACTCTATATGGGTTAAGGGTTTAGGGTTTATCTGCTAGGATTTAGGTCCTATGGTTTAGAGTTTCTAGGGTTCACAAGATGCTTAATCCATTTAAGTCATTCTCCCAACTCCACTTAATCCACCCTCTTACATCCATTTAAGTCATTCTATCAACTCCCCTTAATCCACCCTCTTGCATCCCCTTAATCCATCCTCTTAAAGTACCCTTAAGTCATATCCTCTTGCATCCTCTTGCATCCCCTTAATCCACCCTCTTTCATCCCTTAAGTCACTCCCATAATTCCCCTTAAGCCATACTCTTAGGACCCATTAAGCCATATCCTAGGGTTCATGACATGCATCCCCTTAATCCACCCTCTTGCATCCCTTTAAGTCATTCTCTTAACTCCCCTCAACCCACCCTCTTACATCCCTTAAAGTCATTCTATTAACTCCCCTTAATCCACCCTCTTGCATCCCCTTAACTCATTCTCTTAACTCCGCTTAAGGAATTCTCTTAGGACCCCTAACTATATCCTCTTAGGTGCCCTTAATCCATCCTATGGAAAACATCACTTGAATTTGTAAGGAATTCTTAAGATCTAATTTTCTAACTTTACTATATATTGTTATTTGCTCACATGAATTATTTATTTAAATGTGTATACACCTAAAATCTGTCATCACATTTAATTAAATAAATACTAGCTATTTAATTAATATTTTAACTACGTATAAATAAATTCTCAATTTATTTATATGTTCATTTTCTAAATTCTCCAAATCTAAAACATATTCTTCTAAATTAATTAAATAAACAAATTTCCATAAGTTTGTTTTATTTAATTAATCTTCACTAATCTCGATTAGGAATTTGAGCACATGTCTACAACTTTTTGTGCCACCTCAACATGGTCACATGAAATTAAATAACTCTAATTTTTAATTAGAATTATCTTCAACTCATTTTTAAAAGCACATGGCTCATTCCTCACACACTTCCACCAATTTCAAAAGCACATGGTCTTTTCTTCCCACACTTGAGTCTTCCATCCAAATGGCATGTTGCCCATTGGTCAAGAGATTCTTCCATCCAAATGGCATGTTGTCTTTGGTCAAGGGGACAACATCTTGATTCTCTCTATCTCCAACATCCATTCTTCTTGTTCGAATTTGGACCGTTGATCATTGCCACCTCACCTGATGCTTGGAAAAGGCTATAAATACAACCCTTGGGCATTGTATTTTGCATCCACATTTTGAATAGAGTTATCATGTAGGTTTATATTTGGAGCTTTGGAGCGTTGTGGAGTCTTATAGTTGCATATAATTTCATGTTTTTCTTTGCATTTACATCTTAGCTTTAAATCTTGCTTCATAGTTGCATTTTATGTCCCATCTTGCATCATAGTTGCATTTTAGATTAGTTCATTTTTAGTTTGCATTTGAGCATATGTAGAATCATATATAGATAATTCTAGTTCAATACCATAGTATCCACCTCCACTTGTTCATTCATCACAAACATCATCATCCATTCATCATAGCATTCATCATCATTGTTAGCATATGGTTTCATGTAGGCATTTAGTTGGCTTGCATGTTGAATACTAATCTCGTTTCTTAAGTGTCATTCTAATAGCCTTTGTGCACATAGAAATCTAAGGCCCAAAAGGTTAAAAGAATCATTAAGAATAGAGAACAATGAGACGTTCTTGAAAGATTTAGTTTGTTGCAAATTAGAATAACTTGTTTGCTTTGAATCTTTAATATAATTCGTTTCATTAAGGTTTTTGTTGATACCAACTTTGCACATTTCACACACACACACACAATGGTGCCCACCGTGGGGCCCTTCCCCATTTATTTTTAACATGATAGAAAATTTATGTTCACAGGTTTGGATGTGAGACTTCTGACACTTTTTGCACCTGTGTTTTGGTGCCTTTTGCACCCGTTTTGGTGCCTCTTGCACCTGTTTTGGCACCTTCTGCACCTGTTTTGGTGCCTTTTGCCTCTATTTTTGTGCCTTTTGTATATTTTTGGGCACCTTTTGTCTTTGTTTTGGCACCTTTTTCATGTTTTTTTGGCGCTTTTTGTCTCTATTCTGGCAAATTTTGTCTAATCTTAAAATGGTCGTATCTTGGTCATATGAAGGTCTTTTTTGGAGCTTTTTTTTTTGAAATGGGGTAGAATTTCATAATTTATGCAATGGTGTAGGTGTTTCTCAATTTTTGTGGAGTTAAAATTTTAAATTTTACACCTAAGGTCAAATCACATTGCAACTTGGTCTAAGTTTTAGGGTTTTTATGCTTAATCATTCATCTAACCCTTATATCTTCTTGTTTCTTGATCTTATATAACATTTTGAGCATTTTTTGCAGGTTTTAAGAGGAACATGGAGCATTGAAGTGAAAGAAAAATAATTTGATATCCATTGTACTAAATACGCTTGTGAAAGACAAATTTATCAAACTACTGACATATTGCAGGGGCTGGAAGTGATTTGATTGTTTCCTTTTGGTTAAGTGAGGAACATAGCTTAATTAAAAGATTAATGAACACCATGTTTTTCATGCTTGATGGATGGTAGGCATATGATATCCCCTTAATTGGGTGACCAAAAAGCTAGACCCATTCTTGTTTATCTATGATCAATACAAAAAAAATAAAAATTGAAAACTCTATCTTATTTTAATTAAATTTTAGAAGAGTAAAAATCAAAATTCAAAGCAAGAATCTTGGTAAATAAACATAGGCTTACCATGGAGCTAGTTTCTGATCTTAATAATTCTCACCTTTAAACATCTTTATCCAAAGTGCACTGACAAAATTATAAGGATTGGACTGATGTTATCGCCTACTGTTTAATAATTTTATTTTTTCTTATTAAATTCAATGGGAGGGGAGAAACCGTAGAATAAAATAATGTGGTCTCTTTATTGATGGTGCTTGTCACTCACAAAAAAAGTGAATTTTGAAAATGAAGAGGCCTTGCGTACAATTTATGCAATTTGGATGCGCTAATTGAAATTTGACAGCTCGCCTGTGGGCTGTTTTAACATATGGTAGGTAAAACACACAAGACATGGAAGTTTTAAAATGACAAATCATACTAAAAATGAAGTGGCATTACTTACAATTTATGCAATATAGTTGTAACCATTAGTCATGGTCATTTTAACATCTACTATCAGTGTGTCCCTTTATTTAATCATTAATAGACCACTTGCCATGTGAGATCTGAAATGAAGTAAACTCGTGCAGAGAAAAATATACTTGACCATCTTCCAATGAATTATTGGTCCTTTAAAGCTTTTAAATTTTCTCTAATCTTATCAATGTCAAGATCAAACTGAGTTATTTTTTCCATCCCTTTTTTATATGATGCATTCATCAACCATCGGGGCCCTGACATCAAAGAAATTGGGGCTTTTGCACTTTCCAATTCACTGGAGGAAAAAGAGACATTTCTTGATGATCAAGAATTACAATTGGGAGAGGTGCAGAGAATTGGCAAAGGGTATTTAGATTAATTTAGATTAATTAATTGATAATTTTTGTGGTTAAGATAAATTGATATTAATTTAAAAAATTAAGATGAAATATAAGGGTATTTAGTTTTTTCATATGTATCGAATATAGATCTTTATGTTTGGTAAAATTTTATGTTTGGTAGAAAACAATAAAAATATATAGTAAGTAAACATATATATTAAAAATATAAATTTTAGAAAATTTACTTACTCAGAAAGACATAATCTTACAAAATATCATGTCATGGTGACTATGTTTGATAGTCCAACTCTTGCTTTGAAACCCAAATTTATTCTAAAAACTATGTGAGTAATAGTAGGATGGCGTCAAAAGGACCTTAAAAATGAAGGTACCACCTTTATTCAAATGCCCATAAAGTATTTTTAAACATAAAAAATCTAAGAATAAAAAAGGATTTCATTTGAAGGTCATGCATTAATGGAAAGCTTTAGCATGTGTATCGGGTAGGGTTTTTATGCTTTATTGATGCATTTCAATACTTACTTTATTCTTGTGCTTTGGAATGTTTCTGCATTGTGTGTGTGTGTTCTAGCATTGCATTTGGTGATTTTATCTCCAAGGTTTTTCTTTGGTTTTCACTTTTTATTTTGGTGTTTGTGTTTGTGCTTTTTCCCATGCTTGTGATCATTAGTGCCTCCCTTGCATTGTTCTTGCCTTTTCCATTGTTTCTAGGAATGATTTCATGCCTTTAGTTTGGGTTAATGAAGTTATTTTTGTTTCCTGTGGCTTGGCCCTTACTGAATTTTCTTCTTTTTGTTGCCTTTGTTTCATGTCTTGTGTTAAAGTTCTTATTTTTCCTTCTAGATTCAATTTGGCTTGCTATGTTGTTTTTGCTTTATTTCGTTGTTTGTTCTTCATTTTTGTTTTTAATTTGAACCTTATCAAATTCTCTTTGATCTCAATGCACCAACTAATATATTTTTTGAGGCTATATCGCTATACTTCATCAAAGCATCAAACCATTTAATGACTTAATGCTAATGGGGCATAAATTTTAGGTTATGACCCAATCCCCAATCTCCTAATACCTTACATTCAAAAGCTCCTAAGTACTGCAGATTTTAGTGTTCAAACTTTCATGATAGCATCTAATCTATTTTGGATTAAGATTATAAGTAATCCCTAACCCCCCTCCTCAATGTCTTGACCCATACATAAGTATTTTGGACATCAACCATGAGAGTCCACCTTTTTTATTTATTGAAAAAAAGACTTTATTAATATAATAAAAAATTACATACTTTTTTTTAATTGAATCAATGTAATGAATTTACAAAACGAATGACAGTCATTAGTTATCCAGAAGAAGTAACAAAACAAAGACCAGCTATCCTCAAGAATACCACAAACTTACTAACATGGCACACACTACAACAGTAGCAAACAACTACAAGAGAAACACAGTAGACGCAAGAACAAAATACAAATAACAAGAACAATGAACAACTGCAAGAGAACACTGCAAACACTAAATTTTAACATATGTTGAAGCTTTCTAGAACATATTAAAGAGAGGATGTGTCAAAGAAGTATCACACTCTTGGAGGGAATCAAGCCCAATGACTCCACCAAGAAAAGGACTCATCACAAGAAGAAAGAAATCACACAATAAAATGTGAGTGGTAATGTATGCCCCCACTTTAAAGTGGTTGCTAACACCATTACTATGAGCAATTTCTTTAAAGGAGAAGGAAGACATGAGAGCTTACTCGGAAAGCCCTATGCCAAGTCATATGTTTTCGAGAAGCTTCATCATGAAAAAGGTAGTATGTCATAGGCGAGCCAACTTAAGGCATGCCATCCACATCCCAAGGTTGCTCTTATATATTCATTTAAGGTTAACAAATAGTCAAAAGATGCAATGTCAAGGGACATACAAGGACAAGGCTACTGAACCCCTTGTCCCCACTTAGTCTAGGACAAGGGTGAGCTGAAATGATTAATGAAATGCATGCTAGAGTGAAAATCAGTATCAATTAGAGGAATTAGGTGCCCCCACTGAAGGAAGAATACCAAACTCCTGAAAAATGTTGGATTTTACAACTCAAAGCCTTACATTCATTAGTAGAAAGACCATGAACTCTATGATATGCGCAAAATGAATTCTTGTAATAGAATTTCTTTCGAGTTCTTGGTGAAAGGGTGATCAAGTGATCTTGGAGAAGTCTTGACGAGATACCCTCTTGATCAATGATAGAAGGTGGTCCTGTAGTTTGTGATAAAGATGTTGCTTGCTTAGTATTAATTGGCATACCTACACAAGACTCTACAAATTGCGAGATTGTGTTCTCTCCTTGGAAGGAGGGTGTAAAATCTAACGAATTCCGTTCATTAGTGTTTTGCGAGATGAAATTGACATTAAGTGAAGAGTGCATTGTTTGTTTCATGTTTTGTAAAGGAGGATTGTCAAGACCACTAGTTTTGAGGAGTTTAGGATGCTTTACAGTTAAGGTTGAATTAGAAGAATGTTGACCATGGGTGAAGGCTTGGAAATTTCTATTAAAGTACAATAACCACATTAAGGGAAGAACTAGTATCTACAAGAGTTCTCTTTATCAATTTTCGTTGGTATTGTGCTATGATCATGAAAGGATCATTTTGTTTTTGCATGTCCAAAGAGGGGCATTCACTTTGGTGGAAAATAATGTCATTTTTTAGTCCTTGAATGATGGTTGCTATGTTAGTTGATTGCACATTAGAAGGGATAGGAAATTGTTGTAAGGCCGTTTGAACCATAGTGTGATAGGTAGGTGAATTTTGAAGGTCCCAAAGGGATATCTTGGTGGGAGTGCTCTTAAGTTGCTCCACAAGATCATACTCCCTTAAGTGAGAAGCAAGATGAAAATTAGGCAAAGGTAGGGAAGTTGAGGTTGGTTGTTGTGGGGACAGATTGTTTCTAGTGTGATATGTATGAGCAATGGTAGTATGACTTAGTTGCTGTGACACATTATTTTGAGGTGGGTAGAGGGTGAATTCTGGTTTGTGTTGAGTTGAAGGTTGGTGTGATGGCGGATAAAGGATGAGTTGAGGTTGAATGATATTAACATCCCTTGGTGAATGAAAGTCTAACAAGGGCTCTTCATCATCTTCTAAGGGCATAAGATCATTATTGTCAATGTTATCCTTTTCTTGTATTATGATATTCTCCATAGGAGGATAGTTTTTAGGAGAACTAAAAACCACATGTTCTTGACAAGTAAGGCTTGGTTTCTCCAAATTAACTTCATCACAAATAAGGGAGTTATTAATGGTTCAATGTGTTTGATTATTGATATTGGGGAGCTTAGGGGAAGACTCTATTTGATTGTCCATTATCTTGAAGGTATTATTCTCTTGTTCCATATTATCTACCCTAATAGGAGAGCTTGAAATATGGTCATCCAAGTTTGAAGTTTGTAAAGGACCTTCATCACAAGTAGGGGAGGCATCAAGAGAAGGACCACTATGGTTGTCAAATATATTGTCCCGAACAGTAGGAGCATTAGGGAAGGGAGGGTCAAGATTCTCATGACTCTTAATAGGTATATATTTTAATACCAACCTATCCTTGTGGCATCGAGGAGGGGTATTAGGATAAGGACAATGTTGATGGTCATGGTTATGGAGACTAGGTAAGGTGATATTTAGAAATGTTTCTATGATCTCATGTTCTTGTTGTCTAACATCTTCCAAAGGGGAATGAGGAGATGGACAATCAAGACCCTCAATTCTTGTATCTTCCTTCACCAAGGTACCTTCATCACTAATAGGAGAGATATCGGGAGAAGAAAAAGTATGATTGTTATGATTTTCTACACTACCATTCTCACCAATGGGAAATTGAAAAGGATTGTGTCAATGGTTTTAACATGTTTCTTAATGACCTCATTGTTGTAATCAAAATGGAACTCATAAGAGGGGATGTTGTATTTATGCAATCCATTTTTAACCAAATCAAAATGACATCTCTTGAAAAAAAACATGCTATTATGGAAAAAAGTGTAATGCAATGAATTAAAATGAAATGTTTAAATGCAATTTGTAGATGTGAAATAAGGCAATTTTTTGATTATATTATGCATCAACCTGAAAGATGAAATGTTAGAAATGCAGATTTAAAATTAAACAATGCATGAAATGAGATAAATTAAGGTAGATCCAATGAAATGCATGTTACAAAAACTCTACCAACTAATATAGATAGTTGAAGGCAGCAAACGAAAGATTAAAAATAGGGTTTTCAACTTTGTAAAAGGTAGTTTTAGGGGTGAACAGGGACTAAGTCGCCCAACCAGTAGGGATTTTGTTTGAGGATTTTAAATAATTTTTTTGATGGATTTTGATGGACTATGTACTGTACGATGTAGACCTAAGATGCCAATGCAAAATTTCAAAAAAAATCAATAATTTAAGATGCAAAAATGCAACTTGTATGCACTTTTACTAATGAAAAAATTTTAAACCCTAGAATGCAACTTTGACAAATGAAAAATGCAATGCAAGCCAATTCCATGATGATGAAAGACTCCAAATCAGAAAAGAAAAGTATTCTAAATTCGGGTTCACCAAAATGTAAACATGGGTTTTGTAACCCTAATGTTCACATTCACTCTTAGGGTTTTTCACCTAAAAGGAAAGGTACAAACCACTATGTTCACACTCAAGATTGAGGTAAAATAGATGTAATATGCCTAAATGTAATGTGCTAATATAATAAAATAATAAAAGAGATGCATTATTAATGTAAAACTATTGAAATGCAAGATGTTGGAAAACACACTATGATATACAAAAATGCCTAAAAATGCAAGTAAATGATAAAATAACTAAACAAAATTGAAGAGTTGTGCTTGGAATATGGAATATATGATGTCAAGAGATTCTAGAATCCTAAAAAAATGACTGAAAATGTTGACTGAGACACTTATGCTAGGCTGGGCGACTTAGTCCCAATTTCGGGAAAACTTGTCAAAACAGGAATCTGCCAAATGGGTATCCAGAAATGCAAAAACTACTTTTCAGGCATAGCAATGGGATTAATCCACCACTAGTGGTGACTTAGTCCACTTCTAAATTTTTGAAAATTTGAAAGTGGAAACGAAATCCCTAGGTCTGTAGTTTGGTTCTTCATAAGTGTTTGCTTATGAAACTCTAATTTTTGGGCCTGAAAGTGACTTTTATTGGATATTTTGGCTTTGAAATCAAGGAGATGTCTTCAACAATTATTCAACCTAATCTTCAAGGATATTTAAACCCTTAAAGTTCCTAAATCTGCAAATACACAAAGAGAGAAGGAGAAAATATTGATTGTTAGGGCATGGGGGTTTGCCTTAGTCAAGCCCCTTTTTAGGTAATTAAACCAAATGAAGAAAGAATGTAATGAAGCATGCAAAAATGGAGCTAATACCCTACCATGATGATTTATCTTGAATTTTTGTTGTAAAACATGAAGGATTTTCCCTTGAATGTCCTTGGAAGCTATCTTGATGACTTCTAATGATAAAACCCTAGCTTACTTGACTTGAGGGAGAAGATAGATGATGAATGAATGATGAGATATGTGTGTATGATTTAAGAGATGTAAATTGGGGTTTAAAGAATTATATTTATAGGCATTCCACCTTATTTACCTGTAAATTGGATCCTTAAGGCTGACATGAAGAAAGAATAAACTTAAATTCCAAAATTTCCCGCTCAAACTCTGAAAAGAGGCCAAATTGGACTATGTCACCAAGTTGGGTGACTTAGTCCCACCTGGTAGGGACTAAGTCACCTAGGTGGGTGACTTGATCCCATAGGGGCCCTTTTAATGCTGGAATGATGGGGAATGATAATTTTTAGTTCTTATGTTGATTTCTTCGGGTATTTGACCAAATTATGCCTTAGGATGCACAATATGGGTCAATAGGGGCCTATTAATGATGGTGTAAAGGTCAATTAGGGATAGGGACACAAAGTTCAATGTGGAAGTGTGATTAAATACACTTTACATCATTAAAATGAGGTCCACACAACCTAAAAGGCACAACATAGAATGTGAATGTGTAAGACACATTACAACACTAGATTAACATTAAGTTTAATTTACAAGCCTTCTAGATTAATGTGAAGATGTAGTTAAATACATTTTATAATGTTGAATTAAGGGAAACTAGGTTCATTAAGTCTAGAGAGTCATGAAAGTCTTTTACAACACTTTACACCACCTTTACAAGACATCGTTAAATGCATTTTATTCAGTTTGCAAGGGTCCAAGACATAGTGTGGATGTGAAAAACACCTATCAACATGAAATCAAGGCCTCATTAGGTCTAATTTATCATCAATTAATCCCAAATCAAGCAAGAAAAAAGGGATACTTTTTTCGTGTCCACAATTACTATATGGAATTGAGGCATCAAGACTCTTCTATCTAAATTATTGGTAAGATATGTAATAAATGTTACACCCAAAACTCAATCCTTGACAAGATCATTTGACTTTTCCTAATTATAGATTCTAATCTTTTGACATCAATTAACATGAGATATGGTTGATTCCCAAAACCCAATAACGAATCTTATTTGAATTTTTATTATGGACTTTAACTGATATTTTTATGGAATTTTATGTCTCTCTTTAACAAAACCTAATGTTGACATGTGTATATTTTGCTGGAAATATGAAAGGTGAGCAAGTAAAAATGAAGCAAAAGTTTACAAACTATCACCCTCTTAAAATATTATATCCAAACAATGAGATTGGAGAAACTAATTTGAGATATGTGAATGTTGAATAATTCTTATAGAGGGTACATAGAGAAGGATATAAGACTAACTTGGCTCTAGCCTTGACAATTCAAGATTGGTGGAAGCAACTACAATGTTAGGGAAATCACCATAGTTAGTTCTAACATGTGCCCAAAACTATAATGAAAACAAAATAATATATTTGGTCCATTAGACAAAGTGGTATTAGATATTATTTTTGAGATGAGGGTAATCGTAAGAAGTTGGGTCCATAAAGAGGGGAAGTTTTGTGCAAATAAAATATTTCAACAAGAACAAGTATTGATTTAGGAACATGTATCTTAGCCTCTAGTCAGAGCATGCACTTTTTATGCTTTGGGATACCATCCTAAATGGGTACCCATTTCTTAAAAATATGTTTTACAAAAACAAGATGACTATGGGTCATTTTTCCTAGCAATGGCAAGTGAACAACGATGAACAAGAATAGTTACCCACTTTTGCACATCTTGCCATCTCCTCCTATTGACCTTGCAAGCTTCAATAACCTCCAAGTTAGGTTTTTGGCTGTACATTTAATATTTTCATTTATAAATTATGGTTTACATTTATTTCTTTTCTAATTAAAACCCTAATTGCAACAACCATTGTCATTCATATGTAACAACCTTGATTTTCATATCTAATTTCAACCCAACACAAATTTTACCATTTATAAAAAGAAAAACCATTTTGAGTGAAAAACCTAGCCTCAAAAGTGTATTTCATAGTATTAACTTAAGACGAGCATTACAATATATTGATGAAATCCTGTAAATAATGTAGCCTCTATTTTAAAACTTCCACATACTGTTGATAATTAACCTCAACTAGAAAACATTGAATACCTACAATACCATACAAACTAATATAGACCTAAAATATTAGGGCTTGTAGTTATAGAGTTTTTCTATTTGGGAAAACACATGGTTTCACCAAAACTATGGGATCCCATATGAGGCATCAAAGTGATGGTGAGTCTGACTAGTAAAACATATGGATGCAAATGAAACTCCTTGTTTCACTAGTTAACTACTTAAACTAGACACTCCCATTTAAATGATGAAAGTTCTCTTCTTCCAAGATGCTTTTGCACACTACCTAAAATAGATAGTCTAACACTATATTTTAATTAAACTTTATCCATTCACATCTAATTCTCTTTTATAGGTTCATCGTAATATGTTTGAAAAGTGTTAAAGTATGACTTACATGGAATCTTGGGATTCCATACATGTGTGGCATCTAATAGATTAATCATTTCTTTTAAAAACATAGCTTCTTACTAGAAAAACTCTATACCTAGGTTAAAACCTAGCTCATAAAGTGAGTTGATCTCAAATTTACTAATCGATATGACCTATCACACTAACTTAATAACTTAAAATACATGTTTGAATCACAAGTTAACTTGGCACCTTCCTATGTGTTTGACTAGTTGTAACTTTTTATCCATCTAGACAAATATTAATTGTCTATATTATCATCAAATAATCACCTAAAACTATTAGGTTAGTCATAATCTATATTTTAGTGACACTTAATTGATGCAAGAGTTTGAAGTTGGTCAAGTAGTTCACTTGGTTTAGAATTGGTAAAGTGGGATTAGAGAAGTGACATTTGATTCCTTGATGGGTGAACATTAGATCAAATGGTACTTCATATCAACATGGAACTCTAAATTATAACAAGTTAGTGACTAGACCTAGATGGATACAATTTGTTTTAAGTTTTATAAAAAAGGTCAATTTAGGTGATTGAATAACTTGACTACAACACCTCTAATGAAGTAGTCTATATTGATTAGATCTTGTTTATATGGTTATAATTTTTTATTTTTGATGAACTAGATTTGTGTGAGGTAGTATGTACTAGATAACTATTAATCATTTATTTTGAAAAAAAAATTAATTTACTAGAGAAACTTGAACTAGGCTACAACCTAGCTCATAAATTGAGTTGTTCTCAATTTTACTAATCAATATGACATATCACACTAAATTGATACCTTGAACTACATGTTTGAATTACAAGTTAAATTGGCATATTTTTACATTTTTGACTAGTTGCAACTTTGTACCCATCTTGACAAATATCAATTGTGTATATTATAATCAAAGAATTGGCCTAAAACTATTAGATTAGTCATAATCTAGATCCTACTAACACTTGATTGATGTGAGGGTTTGTATTTGGAAAAGTAGTTCACTTAGTTTAAAAAATTGATAAAATGGGATTGGTGAAGTGGCACTTGATTCCTTGATGGGTGAACATTAGATTAAATGCTACTTTCATATCAAAATGGAACTCTAAATTATAAAAATTTAGTGACTATACCTAAATGGCTCAAGTGTCTTTTAAGTTTCATAAAACAAGGTCAATTTAAGTGATTGAATAACTTTACTACAATATCCTAATGAATTAGTCCATATTAATTAGATCTAATTTATATGGTTGTCATTTTTTTATTTTTAATGATAATAAAAGTGAACTTGATTTGTGTGAGGTAGCATATGCTAGATAACTATTAATCATTTCTTTTTGAAAAATCATAACTTACTAGAGCAACTAGACCTAGGTTACAACCTAGTTCATAAATTTAGTTGTTCTTAATTTTACTAATCAATTTGACCTATCACACTAACTTGATACCTTGAACTACATGTTTGAATCACAAGTTAACTTGGCACCTTTCTACATGTTTGCATAGTTGCAACTTTGTGCCCATCTAGATAATTATTTATTATGTATATAATGATCAAATCATTGACCTAAAACTATTAAGTTAGTCATAATATAAATTATAGTGACAATTGATTTGTGTACAATGGTTTGTAGTTGGCCAAGTAGTTCACCTGGTTTAGAATTAGTAAAATAAGATTGGTGAAGTGGTACTTGATTCTTTGATGGGTGAACATTAGATCAAATGATACTTTCAAATAAACATAGAACTCTAAATTAAAGCAATTGAGTGACTAGACCTAGATGACTCAAGTGTGTTTTAAGTTTCATAATATAAGGTCAACTTAAGTGATTGAATAACTTGACTACAACACCTCTATTGAAGTAGTCCATATTAATTATATCTACTTTAATATGGTTATATAATTCTTTTAATTTTTATGACAATAGAAGTGAACTTGATTTGTGTGAGGTAGTATGTTCTAGATAACTATTAATCATTTCTTTTGAAAAAACATAACTTACTATGGAAACTAGACCTAGGCTACAACCTAGTTTATAAATTGAGTTTTCCTCAGTTTTACTAATTGATATTACCTTTCACACTAACTTTATACCTTGAACTACATGTTTGAATCACAAGTTAACTTGGAACATTTCTACATGTTTGACTAGTGGTCCTATGTAGGATCATGGGGGGTCAAACAATGGCAATGTTATAGAAAAACACATGAAGAAGGAAAAATCATGGAACTCACATTTGAATTTTTACTTGGGTGAGTAAAAGGTACATTTTCCATGGTAAACGTATTGGAATCTTAGAATAACAAATCTATATGGGTTAATGTTTTAGGTTTCATCTGCTAGGCTTTAGGTCCTATGGTTTAGGGTTTTGGGTTTCTAGGGTTCATGAGATGCTTAGAATGAAAAAACTATATGGGTTAATGGTTTAGGGTTCATCTTCTAGGCTTTAGGTCATATGGTTTAGGGTTTAGGGTTTCTAGGGTTCATGAGATGCTTAGAATATAAAATCTATATGGGTTAATGGTTTAGGGTTCATTTGTTAGGTTTTAGGTCCTATGGTTTAGGGTTTCTAGGTTTCATGAGATGCTTAGAATAAAAAATATATACGGGTTGATGGTTTAGGGTTTAGGGTTTCTAGGGTTCATGAGATGCTTAATCCCTTTAACTCATCCCTTTAAGTCATTCTCTCAACTCCCCTTAATCCACCCTCTTGTATCCCTTAAGTCACTCTATATGGGTTAAGGGTTTAGGGTTCATTTGCTAGGCTTTAGGTACAATGGTTTAGGGTTTCTAGGGTTCATGAGATGCTTAATTCCTTTAATTAATTCTCTCAACTCCCCTTAATCCACCCTCTTACATCCCTTTAAGTCATTCTATCAACTCCCCTTAATCTACCCCCTTTTATCCCCTTAATCCATCCTCTTAAAGGACCCTTAAGTCATATCCTCTTACATCTCCTTAATCCACCCACTTGCATCCCTTAAGTCAATCTTATAATTCCCCTTAAGCCATCCTTTTAGGACCCGTTAAACCATATCCTAGGGTTCATGACATGCATCCCTTTAATCCACCCTCTTGCATCCCTTTAAGTCATTCTCTTAACTCTCTTAATCGACCCTCTTGAATTCCTTTAAGTCATTATATTAACTCCCCTTAATCCACCCTCTTGCATCCCCTTAAGTTATTCTCTTAACTCCCCTTCAGGGATTCTCTTAGGAACCCTTAAGCTATATCCTCTTAGGTCTCCTTAATCCATTCTATGGAAAACATCATTTAAATTTGTAAGGAATTTATAAGGAATTTATAAGATCCCGTGGACACTAGAAAAGTAACCCTTCTAGTTTTTCTTCTTGTTTAGGACCTCCTTGTGATTTTGGGTTAGTTTTTTCTTCATTTAATGTTGTAATGTGAATAAAACATTCAAATTATGTCTTAGGCCCTTGTGAATTAATAAGAAGTTTATGATGCCTTGTAAAAGTGTTGTGAAGTGTTGCAACACACTTTCACACTTTTCTAGGATATTATTAAATTATTTCACCTAAATAACCTCTTTTTATCATTTACCAAGCCTTATTTCAAAGTGTTGTAAGAAAATTTCACACTTCTCTAGGCTTTTCATCAATAATTATACCTTTCTTATGCTTTAATTGGCCCCATTTTACATTCATCGACATTACTTATAAGTATTTTTGAAAATAATCTTGATAAACATCATTTAAAACATTTAATTCCTGAAACCTACTTAAAATTCCTTAAGTGGGACACATTCACTACTAGGGGCGAATGAGTCCCCTTTGGCTCAAAAATCAAAATGAATTCAAAATTCTGGCAGGATTTTATTTTCTAAGATCTAAGGTCAACTTGTGATGTAGTATTTTCGAGAATTATTGCATAATCTAGTATAAATATAGGATTTTTCCACTCATTTTAACCCCCAATCATTCAAGCAATTAATCAATCAATCACTTAAGTATTCTAAGCATTTCAAGCATCTTCAAGACTACATCCATTGGAGCAATTACTTGCATGTCTTTAGATTTCTACTTCAAGAGTTTAGTGAGTTGTAGAATTGTATGTTGTTAATTCATCATTATCTTTACATATTTCATTTCATTTTCAAGGGTTTGATTACCAACAAGGGGTTTTGACCAAGGAAAACCCCTATTTTCTAACTCTCGAACCATTTTTCCCTCTCTTTGCATGTGATTTGTAGGTCTAGTTTGCAGATTTGTCAAAGAGAAAGAGTGGAAAAGTTGTCAATAAATTGTAAAATCTATTCAAAGTTGTCAAAACCCTAAGAGAAGCTTGGAGAACACTTACAGGTCAGATTTGACAGTTCTAGACCTAGATCTAAACTAGGAGCAGTAGTGTAGACTAAGGGCTATATTTTCCTGTTTTGAGTTTTCAAAAATTCAGAGGTGGACTCATTCACCATTAGTGGTGAATGAGTCCCATTGTTCAGGCCTAAAATGGGTTTTTTGTAGATTTGGGTACCCTATTTCTTGAAACCTGTTCTAACAAATTCTTCTTGAAGTAGGACTAAGTCGCCTAGATTGGTGTATGAGTCCTTGTTGTCCTTTGTAGTAGATTTTCTAGGATTCCAGAGCTCCATTTCATCTCTTTCTAGTCTTCAGGTGCGCACTTCAAATCTCATAAGTTTCTATTATAGTTTACTTAAATTTTTAGGTCTTTTTGCATACTACACTATGTTTTCAAACATCTTGCATTTTCCAAGTTTACAATTGGTGGTGAACCCCTTTCTTGTTTTTGTTTATCTCCAAGGATTCCTTATAGTTAGATATCACATCCTTCATTGGGTTGAGGTCTCTAAGGATACCCTTGAGTGTGGATATTGTGAAATTGGATCCCTTCCTCCTTCTATCCCTTTTCGTGGGCAAGGTAGTGAAGATTCCACATTTTTAACAATCCACAAATCCAATTTTTGAACTTTTACTGTATATTATTCTTTTCTTGATTGAATTATTTAGTTAGATGACTCATAAAAACTATAGTTACTTTACTTATATTAATTATTTTTGTAGGTTCTCATCAATTCAGTCTACCATGTGATTGTCATTGTAAAAAAATGATCAAGGGACTATGTAAATATCAATTTGTGGTCTTGACCTAAAAGTTGATAAGCTTTAATTGTATCTACATGCACATATGTTTCATCATGTTATATAGTTGTATTAAACATCAATATACATTATATATGTTTGTTCGATGTATGAACTTCAATGAACTTATTAGTCACTTTTTAAATATCTTGTTCCAATTTTATCTTATACAAATCATGTCTTATATTTACCACATTTTATATGATTGTTCATTTACATAGATTGTACATTTTATACATACAAGGAGATATATTTTTGTTCAGTGATTATAATATTTGCTAGAAATGGAAAATAGTTAAAATTACTTGCCCTTTATTGTTGGAATATGTGCCTCAATCCTTACTGACATGAAACTCCTTGAAGGAAAAGTCAGTGTGACATCATATATGTTTGGCTGACTAACTGTTCTGAAGTTCTCAAAATGTCCATATCGCTGTGACAGGGTTGATGTCTTGCCAACAAGTCTATCGATGTGACCTTGTGTATTTGCTATGACCTTTTGGCGATTGGAAACCTTCAGGCAATAGTGTGATCTTATCGGGCATCAGGGAGACTTGGCCAAAGAGTCTATTGTCGGTATGTGGTCTCACCAACTTGGAATGTCTCATCAATAGTATCTGGCTCTATCGGTGAAACAAGGGTTTCGGTAAGATGTCTCTGTGAGTATGAAATGTCTCATCGACACTGCTTTGCTTATGATCTTCGGTGTGACCTTTTGTTTCAGTATGAGTCCCAACAATCAAGAAAGGTCTTTCCGACTGGGTTGTTCAACTATCGAGGAAACATAAAGGTCGTGGGGAGATGTCTCAGCGATGAAGCTAAGTCACGCTGATGGGAGTAGTCACATGGAGTCTTCACGGTGACAAAAGAATTTGCTGAGAAGTCTTGGCAACTTGCATATGTCATGTCGATAGTCTTCGGTAAGACTTGGGGTGCTTGGAGAAAGGTCACAGTGAAAGACATGAGTCTTGGCGATAGTATGTGACATTTAGTGGAAGCTTTGTCTTTCAGTGTGATGTCTCACCAAAACCATGGGATCTTGCCGATAGTAGTAAGGCTTCGATGTAGCATGATGTGGTCAGCGAAAAGTCTTGGCAAGAACATTGTGTCTTGCCGATAGTGTAACTCATCGCTATGACTTATGACTTTGATATGAGTCTCACCGAAAAGTGATTGTTACGCCGAATGGAAAACAATCACCGTCATGACTTGAAGATTTTGTTATGAGATCTTGGTGAGATTGGTATGTCTTGCCGATGGTTTCTCTGAGTTCGATATGACTTGTTCCATTTGATACGAGTCTCACTGATAAGAGAAACTCTTGCTAATAGGAATGAAATGGATATCAGTAGTTTTGGTATGACTTGTGGTTTTCGTTATAACGACTTGCCGACTGTTGTGACTCTTGGTGATATCAATATGAAGATTTTTTGGCATCAGGGAGACATTGTTAGTGTCTCACCGATATGCCAACAAAGTTTGACCCCCTTTGACTGTGCGACCATCCTATATGAAATCTCGTGGACCAATCAGAGGAAGTGGTTTTCAAATGGATGATGGATGGTTTTTTGCATTAGTTGCAATGCTGGAGAAAAACTGCATGTAAGGAAAAATCATCTGCTCGAAAGGAAACTATCTATGGTTGGCGATGGTGGATAAGGATGCATAGAAGATAAAATGAGAATGTGAATAATATAAAAGTAGATCGATTCTGATTTGAAATCATGGGATGAGTATGAGTTTGTTGAGTGGTTGAGAGCATTGTCTGTAACTGATGAACAGTGAATGAAGCTATAGTAAAATACTAGTGAGTTGTATTTCTGATTGTATGTAATTTTGTTGTTACTGTAATACAAAGAGATTCAACTTGGTATGGTGGGTTTTTTCCCGAAAGGGTTTTGCCACATAAATCTGTTGTTCATAGTCTTTGAGTATCTTCTCTATTTCTATAAATCTTTCATGTGTGTCTTAATTAGATTGTAATTTGAAAATTAAAAGCCCTGCATTGCATTCTTCCCTATGGATTTTCCATTAGGAAAGTGTTTACACACCTCTTCTCTCCTTACAAGTGGTATCAGAGCCTGGCCAGTTGTGTTGTCCTTGTGAGTGGTTTGGGTTTATCATGTCAATCCTTTTCTAGTGGGTGTTTTGTAGAGGTCTGATAATTTAATTACAGATTAAGATGGCGAGCACATCCAGAAGGATGGAAATAGAGAAATTCAATGGTAGCAATTTTGAGTTGTGGAAACTCAAAATGGAAGATATGTTAGTTGATCAAGATCTTTGGACTATTGTGTCTGGAATAATGCCTCAAGGCATGAAGCAAGAGGATTGGGAATTGGTAGATAGAAAGTCTAAAGGGATGATAAGGCTCTGTTTGGAAGACTCTGTTCTTCTGAATGTGCATGAAGAAAAGAATGCATCTTCCTTGTGGAAAAGATTAGCATCCATCTATCAGGGCAAGCCCTTGGTGAACAAGTTGTTCTTGAGGAAGAAGCTATACTCTTTGAGAATGTAGGAAGGAGGGTCTGTTGCTGATCACTTAAATGCTTTCAACATGTTGATTGCTTAGTTGACATCTATTGGTGTAAAGATTGAAGATGAAGATCGTTGCACGTTGTTGCTACGTTCTCTGCCTGATTCTTGGGATCATTTGGTGATGGCTATATGGAGTACAAAATCCACATTCAAGATTGAAGATGTTTTTGCTTCTTTGTTATTAGAAGAAATGAGAAGAAAATCTTCTAAGATGGCAAAGGAGGCTCTGGCTGTTAGAGGTAGACCAAAGGAGAAAGGCAAGAAGAAGGACAAGAAGTCCAGATCAAAATCAGAAGGGAGATCAAAGTCTCCTGGCAAGAAGTCCAAGGTGAAGTGATGCAATTGTGGGCAACCTGGTCATGTCTGAAAGGATTGCAAGGAGGAGAAGAAGAAGAAGAAGAAGAAGAAGAAGAAGAAGAATTCTAGAAATGATTCTTCTCATAGTGATGCAAATGCTTTCATTGCAGCTTTGGCTACACGGGCATCAGATGATGTTTGGCTAATTGATTCTAGAGCATCTTTCCACATGACATCTCATAGAGAATGGTTCATGAAGTATGAAGAACACAATGGTGGAAAGGTATATTTGGAAAGTGATTCATCTTTGGAAATTTTTGGCCATGGAAGAGTCAGAATTCAATTCCCTGATCGAAGAGTGAAGGGAATCAATGATGTGATGCATATACTAGGTCTAGCTTGAAATCTAATTTTTGTAAGTAAGCTGAATGATATTAGAGTGTAGGTCATGTTCTCTGGAAATGGCTGCAAAATGACTAGAGGCTCTATGGTGCTCGCTAGGGGTGCTTGAATTGGTACTCTGTACAAGCTAGATGCACTGGCTGTCTAATGCAACAGTGTCTCTACAAAGTCACTTAAGGCTGCTCACGGAGAAAAGAAGGAAAACATTCCTGATGGAGTAAACGCCATGGGGGTTAAACTTCTAGGAGAAAAGACTATGCTTTGGCATCATAGGCTTAGCCACATTGGTGAAAAAGGTTTAAAAACCTTGAAAAATAAAAACCTGGTAGAAGGGCTTGAAGATTGTAACCTTGATTTCGAATTTTGTGAACATTGCATATATGGAAAGCAACACCATGTTTCATTTTATTCCAGTCCTCATAGATCTTCTAGTTTGCTTGATTATATTCATTCTGATGTGTTTGGTCGAGTGAATGTTCCTTCTCTGTCTAAATCAAGATACTATGTGTTGTTTATTGATGATTATTCAAAAAGAACATTTGTATATTTTCTAAAAAGTAAATCAGAAGTGTTTAGTCGGTTTAAGGAATTTAAAAACCTTGTAGAAAATTAGACTGGTAGAAAAATAAAATGCTTAAGGACTGACAATGGCGGAAAGTTTTGTTCAGATGAATTTGAAAGGTACTGTACAGATCATGGAATTAAAAGACATAAGACTACACCTTACACTCCACAACAAAATGGAGTTGTTGAAAGGTTCAACAAGATAGTAATGGAAAGAGAACGAAGTATGCTGATTAGTGCTAGCTTGGAGGAGAAGTTCTAGGCTGAAGCAATTTCTACAGCATGTTACTTGGTAAATCATTCTCCTAACTCTGCTCTTGTTGAGAAGACACCTTTGGAAGCATGGTCTAGAAGGAATCCCTCTCTGAGACATATTCATGTCTTTCGCTATGAGGCATATGCATATGTGCCAACTGAAAAAAGATCCAATTTGGAAAACAAAGCTGTAAAGTGTATTTTTATTGGCTATAGTGCTAGCATAAAAGGATACAAGCTTTGGAACCTTGAGACTGAGAAGGTTTTGTATAGTAGAAGTGTTATCTTTCGTGAGCTTAAGCCTTCTACATCAGATCTGCAGTCAGAGAAGAAATTAGAAAATGAAAAGGATGTAGCAGAAATTCCTCTGACACCAGATAGAGAGAAATTGAAAAGTCAAAATGTACCTCATACTATGGAGAGCTCAAGTATTTCTAAAATTTCTGAAGAAGATGAGGAACCAGCTCAACCTTAGCCTGTGAGGAGGTCAACTTGTGAAAGAAAGCAACCTGAAAGGTATGGGTTTTCTTTAATAGAGTCTACTTGTGCCTATGCTTTAATTTCTAGCACTGATGAACCTAGGACTATGAAAGAGGCATTTAAAATGTTTGATTCAAACTCTTGGTTGGAAGCCATGAATGAAGAAATGGCATCATTAGAAAAGAATGATACCTAGAGTTTGGTTCCATTGCCTAAAGGCAGAAAATCTGTAGGCTACAAATGGATATTCAAAAAGAAAATTGGTCCGAATGGCAGTGTAGAAAAATATAAAGCGAGGTTGGTTGCAAAAGGTTATTCCCAGGTAGAGGGAATTGACTATGGAGAAATATTTTCTCCTGTAGCTAAGCTGACATCTATTAGATTTCTTTTTTCACTTGCTTCAGAATATGACTTAGAAATTGAGCAGATGGATGTGAAGACAACGTTTCTTCATGGTGATCTTGAAGAAGAAATTTATATGTCCCAACCAGAGCACTTTGTGGTAAAAGGTAAGGAAAGACTGGTTTGCAAGTTGAAGAAATCTTTGTATGGGTTAAAACAGTCTCCTAGAATGTGGTACCAAAAGTTTGACACGTTTATTTTGTCATTGGGATTTCTAAGATCAAAATGTGATCACTGTGTATATTACAAAGCTGAAAGTGATCAAGTCCTTATTATTGCTCTCTATGTTGATGATATGATGTTCATAGGCAATAGTAAGCTAATGATTTCTGATCTTAAGTCTCAGTTGTCTGCAAGGTTTGAAATGAAAGATCTTGGTGCAGCAAGGTACATTATGGGAATGGAAATAACCAAGGACAGAAAAAATAGAAAACTTTGGCTCAGTCATAGTAAGTATATCATGACTGTTCTAGAAATATTTTGTATGATTGAGTGCAAGCAGCTAGTTGTTCCAGTTACTCAGGGAACGAAGATATCTATTGAGGATTATCCAAAATATCCTACTGAGATGGAGGACATGACCAGTGTACCTTATGCAAGTGTCGTTGGCAGCCTTATGTATGCAATGGTCTGTACAAGGCCAGACATTGTCCAAGCAGTGGGAGTTCTTAGTCGGTTTATGGAAAATATTGGAAGGATACATTGGGATGCTGTGAATAGAGTGTTTAGATAACTGAAGGGCACTTCAAACTATGCTTTTTGTTACCATGGCAACTTGGTTGAATCATAAAGGAATCTCAACATTCGAGGTTATGTGGACTCTGATTGGGTAGGGGACATTGACAACAGAAGATCCACCAGTGGATATATTTTCATGATGAATGGTGGTGTAGTGAGTTGGATGAGCAAGCCACAGGCTGTAGTCGCTTTGTCCACTATAGAGGTAGAATACATGGTAGCAACACATGCCTGTAAAGAAGCAATCTGGTTAAAAAATTTGTGTTCTAACATTGGTTTTGAAGCAGGAAAGATTACTATTTACTATGACAGTCAGAGTGCTATATGTTTGGCAAAGAATCCTACTTTCCATGCCAGGACTAAACATATAGATGTACAGTATCACTTTGTACGGGATATGGTAGAGGATGGAAAGGTCTCTTTGGAGAAAGTGGATACTCTAGAGAATGTTGCAGATGCATTGACGAAGCCTGTGAGCAAAGAAAAGTTCGGTTGGTGTTCCAGTTCGATGGGCCTCTTGGCCCATGAATTTCAGTACTTTTATTATGCTCTAGAGGTGTCAGTAATATCTTCGTCAAGTGGGAGCTTGTTGGAATATGTGCCTCATAGATGTCTGGTCGACTAACTATTCTGAAGTTCTCAAAATGTCCATATCATTGTGACAGGGTTGATGTCTTGCCGACAAGTCTATCGCTGTGACCTTTTGGAAAATTGGAAACCTTCAGGCGATAGTGTGATATTATCAGGCGTCGGGGAGACTTGGCTGAAGAGTCTATTGTCGGTATGTGGTCTCACCAACTTGGAATGTCTCACCGATAGTATTTGGCTCTATCTATGAAACAAGGGTTTCAGTAAGATGTCTTTGCGAGTATGAAATGTCTCGCCGACACCGCTTTGCTTATGATCTTCGGTGTGACCTTTTGTTTTGGTATGAGTCCTAGCGATCGAGAAAGGTCTCACCGACTGGGTTGTTCAGCTATCGGGGAAACATAAAGGTTGCATGGAGATGTCTCAACGATGAAGCTAAGTCACACCAATGTGAGTAGTCACATGGAGTCTTTGCGGTGACAAAAGACTTCACTGAGAAGTCTTGGCGACTTGTATATGTCATGCAGATAGTCTTCAGTAAGACTTGGGCCACTCTGAGAAAGGTCACGACGAAAGACATGAGTCTTGGCAACAATATGTGACATTCGGTGGAAGCTTTGTATTTCAGTATGACATCTCACCGAAACCATGGGGTCTTGCCGATAGTAGTAAGGCTTCAATGTAGCATGATGTGGTCAGCGGAAAGTATTGGTGAGAACAATGTGTCTTGCCGATAGTGTAACTCATCGCTGTGACTTATGACTTCGATATGAGTCTCACCAAAAAGCGATTGTTACACCGAATGGAAAACACTTGCTGGCATGACTTGAAGATTTTGTTATGAGGTCTTGGCGAGATCAGTATGTCTTGTCGATGGTTTCTCTGAGTTCGATATGACTTGTTCCATTCGATATGAGTCTCGCTGATAAGAGAAACTCTTGCTGATAAGAACGAA
>VDFB02193867.1:375368001-375436713 GCA_007258455.2 Sequoia sempervirens
GGGACCTAAGAGGATATATAGCTTAAGGGGGGTCTTAAGAGAATTCCTTAAGGGGAGTTAAGAGGATGCATATCATGAACCCTAGGATATGGCTTAACGGTTCCTAAGAGGATTAAGGAGATGTAAGAGGATTAAAGGGACGCAAGAGGTGGATTAAGGGGAGTTGATAGAATGAATTGAAGGGATGTAAGAGGGTGGATTAAGGAGAGTTGATAGAATGAGTTGAAGGGATGTAAGAGGGTGGATTAAGGGGAGATGATAGAATGACTTGAATGGATGTAAGAGGGTGGATTAAGGGGAGTTGATAAAATGACTTCAAGTGATGTAAAAGAGTGGATTAAGGGGATGCAAGAGGGTGGATTAAGGGGAGTTGATAGAATGACTTGAAGGGATGTAAGAGGGTGGATTAAGGGGAGTTGATAGAATGAATTGAAGGGATGTAAGAGGGTGGATTAAGGGGAGTTGATAAAATGAATTCAAGTGATGTAAGAGAGTGGATTAAGGGGATGCAAGAGGGTGGATTAAGGGGAGTTGATAGAATGACTTGAAGGGATACAAGAGGGTGGATTAAGGGGATGTAAGAGGGTGGATTAAGGGGAGTTGATAGAATGAATTGAAGGGATGTAAGAGGGTGGATTAAGGGGATTTGATAAAATGACTTCAAGTGATGTAAGAGAGTGGATTAAGGGGATGCAAGAGGGTGGATTAAGGGGAGTTGATAGAATGACTTGAAGGGATACAAGAGGGTGGATTAAGGGGATGTAAGAGGGTGGATTAAGGGGAGTTGATAGAATGACTTGAAGGGATGTAAGAGGGTGGATTAAGGGGAGTTGATAGAATGAATTGAAGGGATGTAAGAGGGTGGATTAAGGGGAGTTGATAAAATGACTTCAAGTGATGTAAGAGACTGGATTAAGGGGATGCAAGAGGGTGGATTAAGGGGAGTTGATAGAATGACTTGAAGGGATGTAAGAGGGTGGATTAAGGGGAGTTGATAGAATGACTTGAAGGGATGTAAGAGAGTGGATTAAGGGGATGGAAGAGGGTGGATTAATGGGATGCATGTCATGAACCTTATGATATGGCTTAATAGGGCCTAAGAGGATGGCTTAAGGGGAATTATGAGAGTGACTTAAGGGATGCAAGATTGTGGATTAAGGAGATTTAAGAGGATATGGATTATGGGGTCCTAAGAGGATGGATTAATGTTAGTTGATAGAATGACTTAAGGGGATGCAAGAGGATGGATTAATGGTACATAAGAGGATGACTTAAGGGGTTTTAAGAGAAAAGATTAAGGGGATATGAAATCAAATATAAAGTATCAATTAAATGTATCTAGAACTATATGTAGTTACCTATCTCTAGATTTGAATTCCATCATAATATATGTGAATCTCCTCTCCTTTTTGTAAAGCATCTACTTTTGGGACACCTAAAGCAAAAAATGATATAAAACTTTAATTAGGAAATGATTAAAGACAAATATATATATATATATATATATATATATATATATATATATATATATATATATATATATATATATATATATATATATATATATATATATATATATATATATATATATATATCAATTAAATATATATATACAGCTAGATATACTTACCAATGTTGTTTACTATGTGTACCATTCATCCTCTCTTTTTTGTAATGCATCTATGATGATTGTCTCATGATCATCCATTGAAGTGTCCATAAAACTTTTATTAAGGCCTCCTTGATATCTAACTAGTTTTATATTGGTTTCCAAAATCAAATGTGAATAATGCATAATCTTCTTGTGTCTTTCATAATCTTCAAATGCAGGCAAGCCATTCTTTCTCATCAAATATTTTTGAAGCTAGGTGCCAACAACAACCACTGAACTAGTTGGATACTCAAAGTTGTCATCATCCACTCTAGTATGTACCAAATTATGTTTTCTTTCAACACATCTAGCCAACCAGTACTTTGTCTGCTCTTCATTCCCTTGAGGTGCAACAACAACATACACATGTCCTGCAAAAATAAATACAAAATTCAATAAAGAGTGACTTATATTTAACTCACATATAAGCATGCATACATACAAAATTCAACTCAATAAATAATGTACCTTCTTGTACAAGATCTGAAATACGATCATAATCATCTGATGCGAACACGTGATTATCTTCAATTCTCATTCCATGTTGAACATGTGTTGATGTAGGTGTTAAAGCTCTTTGTTGCCATTGTTCGACCCATTCCATATTTTCACATACCTGCCAATCACCTACAATACAAAATTGAAAAAAACATGCCAACTCCCTTGTCCATATTGTCCATGTGTTTGCATTTGAACTCTTAAATGAATGCCATTTTGCAGTTCCATTAATTGTTTCACAATCTTGTCAAGAAAAAATATCATTTTCTTCAACTAACCAAAAGAAGCGTCGAATTATTGAGCTCTCACTTGTTCTTGTAGATAATTTGGTATTGCACCAATCTACAATTGCACATGCATCTCTAAATTTCATAGCATCCTCAAATTTTAGTTGCTCTCTAGCAAGAGCTCTTTTCACACATGCACCTGTTCCATCGTGTTCTCCGTTACCATGACCAGCTTCAAAAAAACTCCATATGTGTTGGATATTATTTTCCTTATGAACTCTACATAACCAATAAAACATTCTAGCATTTTTTAATTGACCTGTGCAATTTTCTGACCATATGAGATGTTCTATCATTTGAATTTCTCTCTCTTTTAAATTTTTATAAAATATATCGAAATAATATTCTACAAACTTAGATGAATGTAATCGATTATCCCTTACATAAAAATGGTACTCTCTCAAAAAATTTCTATTATCTTCTGTACTATCTTCAACATGTCTATAAACAATGTGAACAAATATAGCTACTTGCACTGAATTATAATATTGTGATTGAATTTCTTCTTGTGGAGCAAGAGTATAATTTTCAGCAAAATCAACAATTGACAATATAGTTCCAATTGGAAATGTGTTTTTACATAAACGAAATTGATTATCAAGCCAATGAGCATTATGAGAGTGTTGAACATATTTAGGTACAAACTTATCTTTAAATTTAGTAATAAAAGCATGCACACTAACTTTTTCCACAATTAGCTCAACAAGTTTTTCTAGTTTTCCATCTTTTAAAGAATGCTCAATATTTTTAAATTTTTTTTTTTTTGTCATGGTGTTTTAAATTCAAAATGCAGACTAAGACATTGCATACATTCTTATACTAATATTGAAGGAATTTGTCCCATGCAAAAATAGGTTCATTTCAAGGAAGTTCTGAAACTCAAATACTTTATCAAATCATTTAACAGGTGACATCATTAATACCAAATGTCTTGGTTAACATATAGGTAAATATATAATCTTATCACTGCTAAATAATGACCCAGTGTGAGTCTTCAACAAAGTTGGTTGTGATTCTAACAAAGGGACACTGGAACAGTCTTTGGAAAGCATCACTCAGTCAGTGTGAGATGGGCATCTAAAGTGCATTCTCAAATTAGGGTTTGGTCACTATCTAAGGAATGGCAGGATGAGGGTTATGGTGCAAGACCCATATTTTAAAGGGTATCTCACTTCATATTATATTTTTAAAAGGTACAAATTAGGGCTGGTAGATTGGTACTGTGTTGTACAGAGTGCACTCAAAGCTCCAACATTGACTAATAAGATCTTTTTCAATACTTTCTCTTCTTTTAAACTTTTATCAAAGTTCTAGAGTTAAGTTTATACATTTACTAATCTTACTTAACATTATTTTATTTGAAGCTACTTTATCAACTAGAGTAGTTGTTATTGCACGACGAGCCACATTATTATCTTTTGATTGACTTTTCTTACCAATAACATCAATAGCATTAGCAACACTAGATATGACTTGTTCTACTGAATCATCTTTCTTTTTTGATTTTACAAAAACACCTAATTTTTCATCACTTTTCTCATTTTCAACATTCTCATCAATTGCACCATGAGTTGACATTGGAATCCTAATTTCTTTCTATAAAAAAATATTTTATATATTTTATTTCCATAATTTCTAATTTGTCTTGAAGAAACTTTACCACAAAGGTTATCTAGCACATCTGTTTCAATTGTAAATAAAACATTTTCACCTTCATCCATAGATGGAGTTTCATTTTCATTCACACAAGGGGTTTCATTTTCATTTTCAAATGTAAAAGGGATTTCATACTCATTTTCATCAATATTAAGGATTTCATTCTCATTTACATTCTCATAAGATATAATTTCATCATTTGCTTATTTTTGCATTGTTTCAACCCTAATATTATTGATTTCATCAATGGTGTATCCAGCTTCATCTAAACAAGCAATATCAATATTATGAAAACTTGGGTTTGAACACATACCTGGATAGATTGTTTGAATAGGTACATTTTCCATATCATTGGGAGGTGGATTTGAAGAAACACCTGAAGTTGTTTGCATATCATTCAAAGTTGAAGTTGAAGGCACAGTTGGGTTTGTCTCTGTAATTGCATTTTCTTCCATATTCACCATCTCCACATTTGTATCATCTACATTCATTTCATCATTCATGGCTTCCTCTTCAACATTATTGGAACTAGATGCTTCCAAATCTTTCATTTGATGAATCATTTCTCTCCATTCCCTTTTTCTTTTTTCCTCCTTATCTTTATTTGCTTGAATTTCTTCAAGTGTCATTAACTTTCTACATCTTTTTTTTTTGTCTTTGCTTATCACCCATTATTACCAAACCCTCTTTGATGACAAAAACAATAATTCAAGAAACTTATTTTCAAATTGCCACCTCCTTCAAATATTCAAATTAAACTATGTACTATGAAAATCATTTTTTCTATAAACTCTGAAGTACAAAAACATCATGAGTACATCCAAAAATTCATTTTTTCCAAATCTTCTTGTAAAAAGTTCTTGCACTTGATTCCACTTCAGAAAATTCAACCTGCACTTTGTCTTTTCCAACAATTTGAATAGAATATGCCTTGCACAAGACAAATTTGCAATAAAAAACATAGAAAATGACACTTTCGGACCATACTATAGAAAAGGATTGTTGCAAGAAAATCGTGTTTTACCAGTATTTTCCAAATTAGGGAAAAACGGCTATATTAGAAATGCGTACATGTTATGTTCAAGAAACGCATACACGTTTCATAACATGTACGCGTTATGTTCAAGAAACGCGTATGTGTTATGTTCAAGAAACGCATACACTTTTCATAACACGTACATGTTCTATTTTCCCAACGGGTCAATAGGCAATGCGTATGCGTTATGAAACGCATACGCTTTTCATTTGAATAACGCATACACATTTCTATAACACATACGCGTTATTTAAAAAATTTATTTCCACACCACATCTAGCCTTGGTTTTAGGATTGGGAAAGGCTTGGCAATCTGAGCCTGAGGCTTTGACCTGCAACTAAAAGACTAAGGCAGATTGAAGAAGAATGTCCAACTTTGACAACATAACTGATGGAATTTTTTTCTGAATGAATCTATAAAATTAAAACCCATTAGAGAATACAATGTCTACTTTCTAGATATATAACTTTTGTTAAGATTGGATTATTTTTTCTATTTTTTTATTAATTTCTAAGTGAACTAGTCCTTAAACTTGAAATATCAAGTTTTTTTGGTTTTTTAATAAGTTTTTATTGGTTAAGTTTCTTGTAAAAAAAATCATATGGAATCAAAATTCAGACAATTCTCTACACAATGAAAAAAAAAGAGTCAAAAAATGTTTTTTTAGGTCCAATTATGTTGTCCGTACACGTTCATTTTAAAAAACATCAATTAAGGCCAATAAAAATTTAATAAAAAAATATATATTCAACCAAAAATTACAAAAAAAAATCCACATCAGACTTCATGTAGTTAGCTCTCTTTTCCAAAAGGAATTAGAAAAATAATTTTATTTGGGTCAAAAAGTGTTGTTCGTACACCTGCTTGGTATGGTAAAGAAAATGGACTTTTAAAAAGTGGTTTTTATAGATCCCTATCAAAATTTAATTTATATAATCTGGGTATTTTAATAATTTACATATTTGGAAACTAGATTCAAAATGATAGATTTCATATTACTGACTTTTTTAAAAATTGATTGTGTAAGTGCCTCAAATTTTTAGTCCAAGTGTGACAAATTCTGAAAAACAGTAAAAACATTTCCACTTTTTGAGCTTTTTGTGTACCCAACTTCTTGCATATGCCCCTCATTGCATTTATATTGTTGTAATAAATTTATTTGCAAATCATTGTGTGATGTTCAAAATTCTTTAATCGATGAGTTTTTTCATAGTGTGCAATTGAGAGCACGCAAATCAAGTTAGTGACACATTGAGATTGGGCTTCATGCAAGGGTGGGTTGCATGGTGTGAGCAAAAAAGGTGAAGTTCAATCATGTTTTTTTTAACAATAAAATAAATAAATGAATATAGTAAGAAATCTAGATTGTATATTTATTTATTTAATTATAAGAATAATCATAATAAAGTATTTATATAAATATTTATTCATTTATTCATATGTAAATGTTAAATTATTATTGTTTGAGAATAAGAGAATTAATAAAATTAATATGTATACAATATGTACATAATATTTACACACATATATATAAATATTGACATTAATAGCATAAAAGTTAGGATTAAAAAGCAATAGATGGGTATTGTTGTAATGATACAATTAGCCTCATTTTTGTTGTTGTTGTTTATATTTGAATAGAAATGTAGCCCCTCAGAATCCTATTATCTGATTGGGTGGATTATTGGAGTCTAAATGGACAATGAGCTCAATGATTTAATTTAATTACTATTATTCCTTTTGCTCATACATTACATATTTCACTTAAAATAGTAAGTAGAGTTGAAACCTACTAGTGTAAAAGGAGTTCAAGTCAATTTAGTATACCAAGAGAGTAATATGTATAGTAATTGAGTTAAAGGTTGAATGGGCTAAGTTTATGTATGCCCTCCCTTGGATATTATTACAAAAATACAAAACAAAACACATTGTTGATCAACTTGACCAACCTTATTAATCATAAAGACATTGTCTAGCTCAGTGTTGGTTAGTTGGAAGTAAACCAAAATGTAAGGTTATCCATCTTGATACCACTTCTACAACTTCTCTCACTTTTCCCAAAATTGGAAATGTTTAACACCACCATATAAAAAAAAATTGTATATTCTTAAATAGCAATACAAGTACTTGGAATAGCAGTACTTACTTGAGTATTGGTTCCAACAAAGACCCACATTTCTATCAATTGTTGAGAAATGTTTGCATAGATTTTATAGATGTGGGCATAGAAGATAGGAAACCAAATTTTGTACATTCACATGCTCTACTTTGCTTTCAATCTTCTTTAAGCCAATTAGAATAATTTAAACATATTTGGACCCCACACTATAGTCCATTAAAATTTCAATCATTCAATCTGTAGACCTCTCTCCTTAAAAGGGTTACTAAACCTTCCTTTCCTTAATTATCTCATAGATGGTGTTTAAACGCATCATATATTATTCACTCAACATGGATAATAGTGAGAAATTATATAGATAATTTAAATTTCTTTGAACAAATTCTTTCCAAAGATTTTTGTGAGTGGAGAATTTATGAGAATCTCATAATTATCTTCAACATGTGAGTGTGCATTCCATTTGCAATCCAAAGAAAGACAATTAATGTGGGTGGTATTGTAGTGCGCACCCATCTTCACTGACATATTATCAATAATTGATATCATGGTAGAAGGCAATGACAGAGTGATGGGTGATAGCATTTAGAGCGTGTAGAGAATATATTAAGTTAGATATATGATTCCCTCTCAAGCAGGTTGAACGTCCAATTTAAAAATTTATGTGATATTCTAACCAATGGAGCATTACTAATTTAATCATTCTTAATAGTGAATTTTTTTTGGTTAGAAATGTTAATATCCTTAGCCACTGCTATCAATTTAATTCTGCATGTGTGTATTTTTTTCTTTTTTTCCTGTGGGATATGTTGTGCCCCTTGGAAGAGGTTGTGGTAGCCCACAGGGCCTGTGCCCTCTAAGGAGGAGAGGTTGCGACCTCCCCATCCCCAGCCACCATGGTTGGGGTTTGGGGAGTGTCGTATTCCCATAAATCTAATCACCATGATCAAGGGTGCAAAGGTATTATTGCACCATTAAAATACTCATATGAGGGAAAAACCCCAAAAAACCTAAACCAATATTCACAACCTTTTCCAGCTATTTACACTTTTCAATATTCATGGAATACTTCAAATAGAAATAAAATAAAATAAAACCCTAACTTTCTAGCCAATATTCAGAGCCTTTTCTAGCCATTTGCAACAAATACTTAAAACAGAAAAAAAAATAGAATGATACCCTAACAACTTCCAACGAATAACATTATTCCAAAAAAAGAGCAAAAAAAAAACATGAAAACAACTAAGCTCTCGACTATCAAAACATCACTCACGAAATCAAATGATTGAATGCCAAAAAATCCTGGGGTTTGATTGTTTTTGTAGAGACGCAATTCATTCGACCAGTCTTCGCCTGCGATCTCTTCGGCTAAACATGCAAAATGAGCACACTCAGCTTTTTTTTATTTATTTATATTAAACTCCTTCAGTTGGAAGGGATTCGCCTAAGTATGTTTCGGCTGAAACCTACTAGACCAAAATGTTGAAGCCACATAGGTGCCATGTCATCGCCATGTGAGTTTGGTCGAAACCTAATCGATTGAATCCCTTCTAGTCTAAACTAGTACAATAGAATCCCTACGATTGGCCATAAGGGTGACAAAGGTTTGTACTTTTAACCCTTAATCTTTTTTTGCTTGCTTTTCTTGTCATGCACTCTTGCCAAGCTTGCATTTAACCTCTGCCTATTGATCACCATCTAAATCTCATAAGGGGGTAATATGGGCATGGTCATTGAATTCTCACATCATTCTCATGTATCCCATGTTTCAATCTCAAGTTGCAGTTGACTAGGGAGAACTGAAAATTTGAAGAAGACTCAAAGTTCAACCTCTCATTATGGGTTTTTTTGAAAGGAAAATAAATTGTTCTGAAATGATGCATCCAAAAGGAACTATTTTTGTAGTTTGAAGATTAATTTTAAAACTATAGTGAGTAGTTTTGTAAAATGTTGTTGCTTGCAAATTATGCTTATGGTCATTAATTTTTTTTTGGTCCAAGTCCCAAGCAACCCATTAACTTTAGTGTATTTTTCATTTTGTGTAAATGAATCTGTTGTAGATTTCCTTAAATTTTTCTGAACACCCATAATTTAGAAATCCCATTATTTCATGCACATACACTAAATCTGAAATTTAAACAGTGAAGACATAGAATTCACTTACAGATATGTATAAACACATGCATGTTTTTTTTAATATTTTATTATATTATTTGCCCCTGCTCAATATGAGATTATTGGGCAAGAGGGAGTGGTATTTTCTCTTATTAAATTTGGAGGGTTCAACATTGTCTAATGTGATATTTTTATTTTGATAGGTAAATAGGGCAGTGGTGGATAGGCAGTACAATGGTGAGAAAAAAATAATTTAAGCCATGAAGGGACAAGTAAGGGTATCTCTTCTGCTAAAAAGCACCAATAGGGCTTGTGTTTGTAATCATTTGATGGTAGCCTAGTTAATCAGATAGCCACTTTTTTAACAAGGGATAAAGTTTGGAAGTGTCTTAACTTGATCATCATCATACTAGAGCATATACCACTATGCAGGTGTTGTGTTTGGTCACTAAGCATGCCTTCTTTTTTTCTTTTCATTGAAAAAAATTCCCATCATGTCAATAGGTTCTGCTTTACATCTAGGCCGTTGTTTCCTAGATTAGGGTTGTGTTCTAGGTTTAAACTTCTGAGTTTATGATTCAAATTAGAGGGATGGAAAGGAATATTTACACTTTAATTGGCCTATTTTATTAAACAAATTATGATACTAGGTTTGGGTGCATTTTGAAAATTTTCATACTATAACCACAACCTAATTAGTGGCAAATAACATTTTATTGAAAGATGTCAAAATAAATCAATCTTCAATCACTTTTCCACTCACCTGCCTTTTGAAAATCATCAAGGGCTTTGTGTAGTGGGCACCCAACAATTTGGTCATTACTTCACTGAAAAGGAAATGTAGGTAAGATTTATATGTTATTCTTGTAAATATGTCCAGTCATTGGATCTTATAATATATATGAATGCCAGAATTGTTCTATTTTAATATTTGGTTGGACAATTTGTTCAAATGTGACACGTTAAAGATTATCTTTTTTATTTTTTTATTTTTTTTTCTCTAGAATCTATTTTATATCTCAAAACATAGAGTGTTTTTCCAACCATATTGGTATGGTAAGATACATCCAAACATGTCTTGATTCTAGTGATTGTGAATAATATTGTGTTGATAAAGGTTGCTTCTAACTATTAGATCTAGGAAACCAATATAAAATAGAAATGGAAACAATTAGCAAGATAGGATGTGTTCCCTGTTGTCTAGGCATAGTTAAGTGCTTGAAGTGGTCTCATATTGTGTAAGCTACTACCCTTAAGTATGAGAAAAATTAGATGCACATGATGCACTTGTTGGTATGGATCTTAAAAGGATCTTTTCCATTCTTGGTGCCTTTACAGTCTACCAACTTTTTTGTTCTTCCTTTTAGCTCCAGATTTTTCAATGGACAATGAGACAAATACTTCTTCATTTGAATAAATATCATCTCATATTCTTTACTTTTACCCAAAACAACTATTGCTTTCTTCATGTACATTTGCTTGAGATAAAAAGGCATAAACTACAAGATTAATAAGGTTAGTGGATTGTAGCAGACCTGGCAGTGGACTTGACACAAAGCATTAGCTCACTGAACTTATTGCATGTGAGCTTTTTGAAGACAATGGGGCAAAGAATCTTCTAAAGAAGACACTAAATTCTTCATTTTTGTGTTTTAATAATACCAAATTAATGCAGTGTAATTCAAAAGCTGATAAAGAAGACAATATAAAAAATTAGTTGCACTCAAACTCTCTAATAGTGTTGTAGATATATTAACAATAGTTACTATTTTATGTTTAGTTGGACTGATGAATCTTTGAGCTGAAAGGAGTAACAAAAAAATTTACCACAATGAACTTGTGGGTAGCTTTCCTGTATGATAAAAAATATACTATTCTATAAACGATTCATATTATACCTACTTTTTTAGGCCTTGTTCTGGTGAAGGACCTACCTTAATTTGTCTGCTAGTGCTCCCTACATAATTTGGAGCTCTCTACTATAAAATGGTTATGCAAGGTTATGAGCTCCCAATTGTCCCTCAAATGTCAACAATCATTTACATTAATTTTGCTTTTAAAAAATGAAGTCCCCACATACTGATGAAATTATGAGCTCCAAATCTTCCCCAAAACAATTTCAAACATCCATCATATGCTGCTGGTTTGGGTTTGTTGGTTTGGCAATTTTTTGGGGGAATTTTGGAGGTTAGGTTCACCCATAAAAAAAAACCTATCTCGAGATTCCCATTGTATCTTGAAGCATCAACTATAAAAACTCTTTCTTAGTATGTAAATTAGTAAATACTAAATATACACTCATTCCCTAATATTCTTTTAAATATTTATATTCCCTAATATCAAATATTAATTATAAAGAATTTTGTCAAATTTGATCCAAATTTCTATTTTATAGATTGTATATGTCTAGTAATTTATTTGGGAGGATACAACTAACATTTGTCAAGTTTGTTGGTTCTCTACAAATTCAGTGTTGTTAACCTTGCTTGCAAACCTCTCCTTTGTTATTTTAAAATTAGACTTGAATCATTTAATAAAATGCATATGTTGTTGATCCAAAGACTGTAGAAGAAGTTCAGGCCAATTATTTTCCACTAAAATTTTTTGGTGTCTTGTTTTGAGAATTAGAAAAACTAATTGTTCATGCTTTCGATTTTGGATTGTTCATACAAGTTACTAGAATTCCAAAGAAGTTAGCTCCCACTATAGGAATTGCAGTTGATCATTGTCACAGAAACTGTTCCCTGGAAGGTCTTCAGGCTAATGTTTAGTGATTGAAGACATATAAGGCGAAGTTGGTTGTCTTCCCTAGAAGTGATCGCTAGTTAAAGTAGGTTTCATTTCTTTGGATGTTATTTTGATTGATAAAAGTGATTCTATGCTATGTACAAATGGATTGAGTTTTGTAAATTAATGTGCAGGTTGGTGATTTTAGTCCTGAGGAACTGGTCACTGCAACCCAAGTACAGGGTACATACTTGTCAATCCATCAGGAAAAACTATCTGTTGAACTTGTAAAGGTTACTGATGAGATGAAATCCTTCAAAGCATATTCCAAGCTTTGAGTGGAAAGGATGAACAAACGATTGGCTGGAACTCGTTTGAAGAGGGCTACTAAGGTAGAGAAGGATGAGAAGAAATGATATATTCCATCGTTGTAGCTCATCCACTATACAACACAAATTTATAATATTTTATTTCAATAGAAACAACAGGGTTGGTAGAACAGTGTCACTCATTAGGGCAAGCAATATTGGTGTTGAAAACATGAGCTAGAGCTTGTAAGCTGCCCTCTCCAAAGAAGACTTATGCCTTAATTTATAGTATTAGATGGTGTAACTCTACTAACTTTAAACACAAACATGATGTTATTCATGTATTGCAACAATAGGATTGTTCTTATGATCTATGTGAGGTGTATGATGAACAAGTAATCTAATGCTTTTGAAGGACCTCCATCTATTTTCCTTCAACTTGTTTATGTACATCCATTGAATGATCTGAATTGCATTAATGACTGCATAACTTTTCCATGGACTGGACGTGTGGAGCAGTGAATAAATATGAATAAATATATGACCAGTTGACAAAAAAATAATGATTAAAATGACTAAATATACTACCAATTGACGGAAATCAGTTAATACAAATGACTAAATACACTACCAATTGGCAACAATTAATGATTACAATGACTAAATAAATGACTACCATGACTAAATAAAAGACTAGTTAACAACAATCAATGACTAAATTAACGACTAAATCTAGTACCAAATTGATCAATCAAAACAACCAATAAATGACTAAAAATGGTTTAGTCGTAAATTTGGTCGTGTTATAAATGATCGACAATAAACTACTAATGGTCACATGACCAAGCTTAGTCATTTATTTGCAATTTTTTAGTATTTTTTTAGTCATTTATTGTTGTTTTCTACTAGTGTGAACACAACTTCTTCTGCACAATGACCCAACACACCAAATTTTGAATAAAACACTTTTGAACACTTCTAATCAACATATCTAAAATGCATAGGTAGATCTTCAATTTAGAAGAAATGTGGAGAAACACTACTTTGTAAACTAGAATAATGTTGCAACTCACTGTTTCCTCTTTTCATCAATTTTTCTCAAAATCAATTGGAAACCAAGCACCAGAGACACATCCCCATCATCTTTAGTACTTCTAGAACCAACTACAACCTACCAACTCAACCACACATCTCTAGTATGTTGAGTTTAGACATAAGCATCACTATAACCTACACAGACAGAAAAATAAAAGTGTCAGAAACAAAAGCATCACATTTAAACAAAAGCACCACTATAAGGGATCAATAGCGTCGATGTAGAGCAGGAACATCGACATAAGACTAAAGCGTCGTTGTAACCTGCACAAATAGAGAGAAATGATATAAGAACAAACACGTTTGATTTAAAACAAAAACGTTGAGTTGTAATCCTAGCATAAGTGTCAATGCATGACAAAAGTGTTGATCGACTTCAAAAGTGCCTCTAGAACCTGTAGGCCATAAAAAGTTACAAGAAAAATGTTAAATCCATGATGTGGGTCCCATCAAGCATGCCAAAATTTTCTAAGAGAATAATGGGTAATGGTTAAAAGCATAATTAAAGCAATTAGAGTACATAAACACTAAAAACCCAAGAAAGAAAGACCAATTACACCCCTACTCAATGAAATTCGAATGCCAGTGCTTCAAAGTTTCAAACTAAAAGCTATGAAAACCATTGCAAATGCAATTAAACCAAAGAAACATGCAAAGCTTATAATCCCATTGTCGAATTATGACAATTTATGATGTGGATTGCTCAAATAGTGCATAACCCATTTTGCAAAAGCTTTGATGATGAATGTGACTCACAATTGATGCTCAAATTACTCAAGAATTATGAATGCTCAAGCTCATGAAGATTGTGAATGATTTTGATGAAGATGAGTTTTTTTTATAGATTTTCAAGATGTTTGATCAATGGTCAAGATTGAAGGATGAATATTAATTGTGGAGATTGGATCAAAAGATCAAGGGTGGATAATTAATTAGAGCTTTAGTTAACTCAAAACATCCCTTTAATTCATGGAAATTAGTTTTAGATATTTTGGAGGGAAATATATTTTGAAATTTGAATTTGAATTATGGAATATTCCTTTTGGAGGGAATCTAAAATTTAGATATTTTTGAGGGAAGATATTTTGAAAAAAGAGAATATTCTTTTTAGAAAAAGGAATATTCTTTGTGCAAGTTGGAGGAAAAATAGTGAATTAAATAATTAAGAAAATTATTTAATTGTAAGGATGAGAGGAAATTAGATTTTTTAATTAAATAATTGAGAATTATTTAATTAGGTGGGATTGAAGAAAAATAAAATTTAATTTAATTAAGGTGGAAAGAGGGATTTGTTGAATTTAATTAAAATAATTCAAAATTATTAAATTAAGGGGAAATTAGAGGGAAATTGATGAAAAATGATGAATTAATTAAATAACATTAATTGTTTAATTAATAGAAGAAAATACTGATTTTATCCAAATAATTGGGAATTATTTAATCAAAATTAAAGAATTAGGAGATAATGAGGAAAATGATGTCAATTAAGTGAATTCGAATGTGTGATGCAATTAGACAATTTTAGGTGTCTACAACTGCAAATGTTCTTCCCACATGTTTAATATAGATGAGGATGTTCTCAAATAATACCAACAAATTTATGAAGAAATCGAAAAAACACTAAATTCATGGGATTTAAAAAAAATGGAGCTTTAATGAGACAAAATGGAATAAATAATAATTCATAATCATCTTCATGTGTTACAAAGGTAGTCTTATGTACATCCTCCTCGTTTAGTCAAATCTAATGATAACTTGCAAACATATCTAACTTGGTAAATAAGAATGCATCATTCCATTTATCAATAATATGAACACGAAGCTTATGATCTTTAAGAGTGAGCATATTGAGCTCCTCTTAAAAAAGGAACATTCTCCACAACTCATTAACTATAACCATAATCTATGAATAAGAATATTATTGGATTAACAATGCTTGAATCCAACATTTCCTTGATGATTTATTTTTTTGTTGACTTTTGTTCATATGGAGAGCAATAAGGTCTAATGTTAGGAGGAATACTTTTTCCTATTAATTAAATGGAATGATAATGGCCTCTTATTGAAGTTAGGCCCTTGGGATATCAAAAAAGTAAATTGATGGTATTTAATGATCTCTTGAAATTTTGGAGGATCTTGATTTTCCAATCTTGTGCTTCTAAAAATTGTAGTTGTGCCACTATGAAATAAGTTCATTTCTTAAATAATATCTCCATGCTATGTTATCTAATAATTTGGCTTGGTGGTGACTACATCCCTACAATGTTATACGTTTATCAATTTTTATTGAAAACCATGAATAGGTTCTAAATATTAAAGGACACTAGTCCAAATAGTTTAAACAATTATGCACCTAAAACTACATCTACTTCCCTAATTGGGATGAAAAACAATTTTTAATCTAGTTGATAGTTTCCTATTGAGATTTTTATTATGATGGAATTTATCACCACAAGAGTACTTTTTCCCATCAACTTTCATGAACTAAAAATTAGATATTGGATACATTAAACAATTGAGATCTTTATCCAATATTCTACGAATAAATTTTTGTGTGTACTACATATATAAACCAACACTATCACCTTTCAATTTTGATGTAACCAACCAATTTAAGTGTTTATGGTGTTCTTATGTCATTTAATTCATGTAGAAAGACAGTGGGGCATTCTTTCTTGTTATAATTTGAATGGTCAAGTTTCACATTTGGTTTTTCTATAGCTACTTCTCCCTCTTCTTCAACTTCATTCTCAATAATTATAGTATTTTCTAACTATTGGGACACTTATGACCTCTAGACCATTGATATCACAATTCCAACATAGACCTTTTCCTATTTTCTATACCTCTTGTTGAGGAAATATATTACTAATTTTCCTTGGGTTAAATAAGTTTATCATATTTTTGTCAACAAATTAATCACATTTATGTCTCTCCATCTTTTGGTTTGACTTTGCATGGATCTTCTACTATAAATTTTTATTTCTCAATATGTAGCTCTTTTTTCATATTTTTCCTAAATGTATAAGGTTCCAACAAATGATCATCATGCTAAATTAAATCATTAAGTTTGTTGATGTAGAACTATAAACTCTAATTATAAGGTGGCACATCCTATCTATGGATTTTCCATCTCATATACCCAGAATTATATTTGAATAGGAACCCTATTTGTTTCAAATTTATTAATTGGGTGAAATAGATTTCCTTCCATGGATCTTTATAATGGTTTGTTAAGTCATTAGTAAATTATTTCCAACTAAGTAATTTCCCTTGCTTATCACTCATTATTCATTGGTACCACTAACAAGGTTTAGATTCTAAATGTAGTGAGGCCATGTAAGCCATTGTATTCATTGGTATGTTATGAAGCTAATAATAATGTTCCATAAGACTTATCCATGAAGCTACATCTATACCATCAAATTTATGAATATTTATTTTAGGTAGGTTCAATTTTGGACCATGAAAAGGTTGTCATATTCCTTGATTTTGTTTGTTGGGGTTTTAGTTTTAAAAGTATTTCTTGGTTAAACCTATCCAAACCCTCATTTAAATATGTTGGAAATAAATTATAGCAAATTATTCTTGATAAAATTTACCACTATTTTACAACCTAGAGGATTTTTTCCTCGATTTTAGGTGGCAGATAGTAAAGAGAGATACTAGATTCAATATTTATAGAAAATTTCTCTAATCCAAAATATGATATGTATTATTATTATTATTTTCTAAAATCTATGCTTTTGTTTAGGTAGGGGAGAAAAATATTTAATAAAAAAGTAAAATATGAGCCATAATTGAATCTACTATCTCTCCTTTGCTTAAAGTTTGATTATAAAATGTACTTTTCCTCTAATTAGAAACTATAAATAACCAACCTTACCTAACTTTTCATGAGATTTTGGAAAATGTATAAAAATTAAAAAATTTCTAAAAATTGTGGCCTATCAAGAAAATTAATGAAAAATCATAAAATACTAATAAACCACTAAAAAACAATGATAAAAAGATAAAAAATATTGTAGCATCTTTGACATATTATTCAAAACCCTAAAAAAATATGGTCAAATGCACAATGGTTTGTGAGTTTTGACAAAAACAAAATTCTTGGCCCAAATTGTCTCTCCAATTCCACTCGTTATGATATTGCTTGTAAATAAAGGTGAAAATTAATAAAATATCATACTAGTTTGAGAGGGTGACCTCCAAAATTAGATATGAATTTAATCTTACAATTTATGATGGTTTGGAAGAGCATTTCTCTTCCTTATTTATAGACATAACTAGGTAAGGGCTAGAACTAAAAAAAATATAAAAATATTAAGGTTAAGAATCCTTCAAGTATTTAACCTTATTACACATAAGAAGATGAATATTAGGGGCATAGAAAAGCCTTCTTATGGGTTTTTTCACAAGAGTCAATGTAGGAGATTTGTTAACTAGATAACAAATTGTTCTCACTTCTACCTAATTTTTTAATCCAAAACAAGTCCACTAAGCATACTCCTAACTCTCTTCATCCAATCATATTCATTCTTTCCTCAAATTTATTCTGATAAGGGGTGTAAAGAGTTGTCTTATGCCTCATTATCACATTTTCCTTACAAAACCTGTTGAACTATGTTGAACAAAACCATCCACCATTATCATTCCTCAATACCTTGTTCTTTTCTTTGTTTCATTATTAATGAGAGATTTGAACTCCTTGAAATCCAAAAAAAGCCTTAGATTTATGCTTGAGGAAGAACATTCATGTTTCCTAGAGAAGTCATCAATAAAATAAACATAATACAAGAATTCTACTGGTGAAGGTATATTAAAAATACATCACTATGAATTAAATCTAAAATCTATAAAGATATAACATAACTAAAGTAAAAGGGAATATGATTTTTCTTTCCATATACACAATATTTGTAAAATTTAAAATAAAGGAACAACAAATTAGCTCCTCTACTAATTTTTTACATTTCAAGGTCCTTAGATATTTTTCACTAATGTGGTCCATACATTTGTGCAATAACATGGTCTTAACAAGAATATTTTGGTTCTAAAAAATAGGAACCTCAAAACTATTACACTCAAGTGCTCACACCCAAATAAAATAGAGTTAAAAAACTCTCTTTGCCAAAACCATGGATCCTCAAACCATCTTGCAACCATCCATGTTGAATACCACATGCACACTTAGATCATTCATATTGCTCATAGATTACAAGTTCTTCACTAAACCCAATATGTGTAAAACACTTAAGAGGGATTTTATCCTTTCATTTGTGAAGAAAAGCATGAATCTACCATGGCCAACAATATTGAGATGTGAATTATCTCCTAAGAAGAACCTTCCACAATCATAACTCTTATACTTGGAAAACCACTCCTTATTGGAAAGTCATGTGGAATGATACACTAGAGTCAATTAACTATGAATTCTTAGATGCATGTTTAGCCACGACTATAATGAGTGTATTACTAGCGTCATCATGATATATTGAATCATCCTTGGACTCCTTTCCCTCATTCTCCTTGTAGTCCCTCTTAATGTAATTTTTCTTACCACAATTCCAATATTTGACCTTATATCTTCCAATAGACTTAGATCTCCCCTTATATCTAGATTGTTTGTCATTCTTCTTACTCTTTCTCTTGTCCTTGGAATAGACTCTAAGAATTAAAGTATCTCTAATATATTCTATAATGTTTTACTTCATCTCCTTTAAGGGTAATGCACCCACCACCTCATGAATATTAATATTTGAGTTGGTGCTACTGATTGTCATAAATAGGTCATCCCATTTATCAAAATAAAAACACAAGAGGGTTATACACTACTACTCATCCATTTACACATCCATTGATGCCAACTAGCTCATTGTGATGTTGAACAGATTTAGGTGTTTTGTCATAGACTCCTCCTCACTCATCCTCAAAGATTAAAGCTTCTTCTACAAAAAAAATATCGTTGACAAGGGACTTTGTTTGTTGCAAGTTCCTTGACTTCTTCTAAAGGCTCCTAATCGTGGCTTCTCTTGAGACATTCAGGAGCATTATAATTGTAAGGCAAAGTTGAATATAGATTGTGTGTTTCTTGTTAAGATAAGGTTACATTTACCTTGCAATCATAAGTCTTTTTCATGTATCTCCATGTTCCTTGGAAGGTATACTTGGATGGATAAGGAAATTTTGGACAAATATTTTATGATTATTTATATGACATGTAATTATATTCATATGGGATGGGCATAGTCAACGGTGATGGGGATAAGACATGATGGTAGAATGTTCTTTCTAGGCATCCACTTTGGTGATGGTGCCACATGGAGCTGCATGTTTTTTTCTTGTTGTCTATAGTGGGGTGCCATGTAGTGCATGTCAACCATCAGAGTCATTGAGAGTAATGGAGCACTAAAAGTTGAACAATTTTGATTAGCTATGGGTTGAGTGCCCATGTGAAGGCCATGTGATAATTTATTATTTTTACTATGTTTATAGGTGGACCACTAAAGATGGTGTATGGTTTTGGAGGTGGTATTTTCCTCTTTTTTTGAGATACCATAATGGTATTCTCACTCCAACTTTTCAATAAATTGGCACCTTTAGATAGTAGTGTTGTATCATTGTTTGTAGGTAACAAAATGTTATCAAATTGAGGACGTAGAAGGAGTGATGGAAGTTAATGTGTTTAATCTCATAAACTTGAAGATAATACATACTTGGCCTTTCTTCTTTGTGGAGTTGTTTCTTGCAAACGTTTCTCCACAAAATCTTGTGTTGTGATATGATCTTGTTGTGTTGCTAGATTTTGTGCCATATTTGTTGCTGTTATCTTATGGTGATATAATCTTCATTTATTTGAATTTTTATGTTCATCTAAGTTTTATTAAAGCATATTAAAGTGGTTGGTTTGAGCATGAAAAAGATGTATATCTCTATTACTTTTCCGAATTAAGACACTTATTTCATATTTTATATACAATCACAAATTTTCATACTGTGGTTTGAGCTTTGTATCTCCTTAGTTGTCTCCTTGAGAGACTTGTAACACTCAAAATGGTTTTTGAAACATTGTCATACAAATCTTTTAAAACTTAAAAGGGGAAACAACAAATGGTGCAGGGCTTGCGCAAAAGAGGGGGAAGGTTAAAATAATTAATATCCACTGAAAAAGAGTTACCATACACATTTGGTTAGACGATAAGTGTTTCTTCTCGTTTGTAACATTAAACATTCTTCTAACTCTGCTACCTGAATTGTCCTTTAGATGCAACCAATTCTATTGCATACATGGTGTTCACGGCTTATACCTTAAGGCAAAACCACAGTAGGATTCATCAAATAGAACATTTTGCGGTATCGTCCAGCCACTATGCAATTTTCTGTTAATTTAATCACTTAGGTTGCTCTCTAACAGAAAATAACTGTTTAACATTTTTTGAGAAACTGCCTGGTGTCAACCAGCTTCTTGGCAAAACCACAGCAGGATTCATGAAACGGCACATTTTACAGTATTATTCAGCCACTATCCATTTTCTGTTGACTCAATCACTTAGGTTGCTCTCTAACAGAAAATAACTGTCAACATTTTTTGAGAAACTGCCTGGTATCAACCAGCTTCTTGGCAAAACCACGGTAGGATTCATGAAATAGCACATTTTACAGTATCATCCCGCCACTATCCATTTTCTGTTGACTCAATCTTGCTTTCTAACAGAAAATGGCTGCTAATTTTTTTCGAGAGAGTTCCTGGTATCAATCAGCTTCTTTATAGCCCTTACCTGGGAATTGCTGACTGCCATGTTTAGCAAGAAAAGAAAATGCAGTTGCCTGTTTCAATTGACATCACCAATAATCCCTACAAGAACAAGTTCCGCCTTTAAAATTATGGAAACGGGTTGTATCCCTCACAATAATTTCTCGCCCAACAATTTTAGAGATAAATTTAGTAGCGTTATGACAATCCCCACAAGCTCGAAGATTCTTGGTTACTCTGATAACTGTTCCTGGTGGTGTATTAATAAGCCCAAAGGCAATGGCAAGCTTCTCACTGTGTCGACAAAGGATGGATTCCTTCTCTTCCTCTTCCAGATCATGCAGCACAAAGTTTGTATTAGGGACATACCCTTCCTTCATCATCTGGCCGGCCAAATCCTGCAGTGTTGCATGTATAAGCTCAAACTGGGGATGTGATTTGTCTCCCATACGAAATGCATGAACCCTATTGCCAGCCTCAATCCAGCTACATCCTGGATCTTTTCTCAATCCAATGTCTTTTATTACCGATCTCAACTTTGCTACATCATCCCACCTACCAGCCCCAGCATAGATGTTTGAGAGCAGGATGTAAAACCCAACATTATCAGGCTCCATCTTAAAAAGGCGTTCTGCCATACGTTCTCCTAGCTCTACATTGTTGTAAATTCGACAGGCACTAAGCAAGGCACCCAACACACGAGCATCAGGTTCAAGTGGCATCCCCTTGATAAACTCGTAAGCCTTCTCCAGCAGGCCCGCTCGTCCAAGAAGATCAACCATGCATGCATAGTGCTCCAATCTTGGTGTGATTCTGTAATTATAAATCATTTGATCAAAGTAATGCAGGCCCTCATCAACTAGCCCTGTATGACTACATGAAGATAGAACAGCAACAAACGTGACATGGTCTGGCTTGACACCAGACTTTTGCATTTGATTAAAAAGAGAAAGAGCTTCTTCACCATCCCCGTGCATGCCGTAGCCGGTAACCATAGAAGTCCATGAAACCAAATCTCTCTGAGGCATCTTGTCAAAAACTTGGCGCCCAGCATTTAAATTCCCACATTTAACATACATATCTATAAGGGCACCTGAAACAAAAATATCTGAATCTAAACCATCTTCCATCATAGATTTATGTATCTCCTTGCCCTGCTGCAGAGCTGCCAACTGTGCACAGGCTGGTAAAATGTTTGCATATGTAACAGAATCTGGTCTAACACTAGTTCTGCGCATTTTGTAAAAAAGCATCAATGCCTCCTCGCTACGACCATGCGTCGTATATCCTGCAATCATCACATTCCATGAAACAACATTTTTTTGTGACATTTTGTCAAACACTTTGCGTGCAATTTCTACATTCTGACATCTGGCGTACATGTTCATAAGTGCACTATCCACAAAGACATCTGCTTCACATCCACTTTTGATTACATACCCATGAATCAACCTGCCATCTTGCAGAGCTCCTAAGTAAGCGCATGCCGGGAGAACACTCGTCGCCGTAATGGAATCTGGTTTCACACCTGCAATTTGCATTTCATGAAACACCTTCAAAGCCTCCTCGTAACGCCTGTTGTACACATACCCACTAATCATTGCATTGTAAGAAACCGAATTCCTCTCTGGCATATTTTCAAACAGTTTCCTCGCAATCTCTACACTGCCACATTTAGCATACATATCCACAAGAGCACTGGCCACAAACACATTGAGCTCAAGCCGGCCTCTGATCAAGTGCTCATGAAGTGTTTTTCCCTGCTCCAAATCAGCAAGGCGAGCACACGCAGAAATCAGAATTGCAAAAGTACCCGAACCGGCTTCCAAGCCCGAAGCTTCCATTTCCCTAAAAAGTCTTAAAGCTTCTTCCAATTGCCCACTCTGGGCATAACAAGCAATCATAGTGTTCCATGCTACCACATCTCTGTCAGACATATTGTCAAACAGTTTCCTTGCATTTCTCATACTCCTGCATTTTGCATACATGCCCACAAGAGCGCTCGAGACAACAACATTCGATTCGAGCCCACATTTAATTATGTAATTATGAACCTTCTCCCCACCCTGCACATCTGCTGAACTTCCACAGGCTTTGAGAACGCTGGGAAAGGTGTACTTATCAGGTTTATTGCATGTTTTTTGCAATCTATTAAACAAGTTAATCACTTGTTCATGAAGCCCGTGTCTGGCATAACCTATGATCAATCCATTCCATTCGAAAATATTTGGGTTGTCCAGTTTCTCAAAGACTTGGCGGGCGTTGCTGATATTCCCGCATGCAAGATAGTTAAGGAGAAGCTGAGAAGATGATAAAATGTTCTGATCATGTGCAGCAACTGCCGCCATATGATAATGATTGGAGACCATTTTTACCTAAAGGTGAATGCATGGAATTCTACTGATATATAACGGAAAGGGAATTGTGACAATTTGGATAACTCCCTGGGTTACTACCCAGATTTGATCAATGATTTGGAGTATTCCTTGGGTTTTCTGGATGAAGAATGACTGAAACTATGCAGTTGAAACCCAATGAATCAGGTTTGCATCCACTTATATGAAAACCCTGGATAAAATATAATAAATGCATTTGAACCCTGAGCTTCACAAGCTCATAATAAAAAAATAATGTATGCTGCATTCTAATTGCTTACCGCCCAGATATAACTATTTTTACACACAGTAGTCAATAATCTGACAGACCAGCTCCCTGTTGTGGCAGATTTGTGGAACTTAAAATCAAGGCTACTTGGTCGCAGTGGGAGGGAGAGGGAGAGAGAGAGAGAGTGGGGGAGAGAGATTGACTTTGATAATCAAATCGGTTGGAGAGAGAGGGGGAGAGGCAGAGAAGGAGAAAGAAGGAGACATCGCTTTTAATCAACTATGCGTCCACTTACATGGATTCAAACACTACTAAAACAAAACCTTTGAATCATGAAGGTAATTAGGCTCCATTACCAGCAAGCTCATGTTATGTTTGCAATAGGGAGAGGGGGAGAGAGGGATAGAAAAAAGGAGAGATAGAAGTAAGGAGACAGAGATAGAGGATAGATATATAGAGTATGATGGCTATGGATATGGAGATGGCTATGGATATGGAGATATATAGGGGTAGAGAGAGATGGAGAGATAACAAGATATAGATAGAAAAAGAGATGCAAAAATAAATTTGGAGAGATAGAGATAGAGAGGAAAAAAGTATAGATATAGAGGTCTAGGAAGGTGGAGAGGGAGAGTGATAGAGAGAGACATGAGTAGAGATAAAGGGGGAGAGAGGAAGGTAGATGTATAAATAAAGATAGTGTAATGAAATAACTATGGAATAACTTGCACAATAGAAGAATATGATATGGAGAGAGAGAGAGAGAGAGAGAGAGAGAGAGAGAGAGAAATTAGGGAAAAAATGACTTCTTTCTTGCATATATTTGTGTAGTGCTTGAGTTCAATTGGTAGGCCAATTAGCAAATCATGTTTGTGCAACAAAAATTTCAATGGAGAAATGATAGCTTCAAATCAACTATGCATCCACTTACATGGATTCAAACAAGTTACTAAAACAAAACCTTTAAATCATGAAGGTAATTAGGCTCCATTACCAACAAGCTCATGTTATGTTTGCAATAGGGAGAGAGGGGGAGAGAGATAGAAAAAGGGAGAGATAGAGGTAAGGAGACAAAGATAGAGGATAGGGGTGGATTCACTGAAATAATTTTTTCTAACTAAAATTTCACTTTCGGACATTTATAGTGGCTAAACCATGAGGAATTTGAAGATGATGCGAACTAGTGATTTGTGACATTTTGTCTGTAGATTCTAAATATATTTTTTTCAAAATTTTTGGAATCAGATTGCACTTCTTTTTCCATCTCCTTCGAAAACTAGTTTTTTTCTTCAGAAAACAACATTTTTAAGGAGTGACGCTCACCGTATAACTCATAATTTTTTTTTCCATGAAGGATAAAATTCTAATTCTTTTGAATTTAGATTTGTAACTCTCATATCTAGTGCTTTCAATTGGTTAGATAGTTTTTTATTGAATATTCTTTTTAATCTTTCAATTGGTTAGATAGTTTTTTATTGAATTTTTTTTTAATCAAGTTTCTAAGTCAAACCAATTACAATTCAGACATAGGCGGACCGTATAACAAGTAACTTTTTTTGTATGTATCAATTTATTTATTTTTGGTTGGATCAAAGACTTCAATATCTAGTGCACTCATATTTTTCGATTTTTTTATAATCTACTATTTTTCCACATGTGTAGAACATAAAGCTTGATTTTTGGTGAAAAACCTATGTTTAATAAAACTAAAAAAAAAAACATAATAAAACCAAAAAATATTAAAATTATAGTCGTTGGATAATTCGTTCCAAGGACTACCTGATTCTAGTTGGGTTTGTGAATTCTCCTCCATTTTCATCCTCAACCCGAGCTTCGAAGGGCAAAAAATCTGATTTTTGGGTGCCAAAGAGCAGAAAGGTGGGAAAAGGGGGATTTGCTTGAACTAGGGGGGTTCTAGCGAACCCCCAAGGGTTCGAGCGAACCAAGATTCATTTGAACCTTGGTTCATTCGAACCCCCTTTCAAAAAGGGGTTTTCATTGTGTTTTTTGGTGGGATGGTGAGAACTTGCATTGAATGGGTTCGCTTGAACCCAGGTTCTAGTGGACCCTCTTTTAGTTCGTTTGAACTTATTAGTTCACTCAAACTCTAAAAATGATTTCTTTTGGCATGGGGTCATTTTTTTCAAATTTTCCTTCCTCACTTTGAAATTGTAAACCACTTTTGTGGGTTCACCCATAGATATATAGACTAAGATAGAGATGGAGATGGTTAGAGATATGGAGATGGAGATGGAGGAGAGGGATAGATATAGGGGTAGAGAGAGGAGAGATAACAAGATATAGATACAAAAAGAGACACAAGAAGAAATATGGAGAGAAGAAATATGGAGAGATAGAGATAGAGAGGAAAAGAGGTATAGATATAGAGGTCTAGGGAAGTGAAGAGGGAGAGTGATAGAGGGAGACATGTGTAGAGATAGAAGGGGGGAGAGGAAGGTAGAGGTATAAATAAAGATAGTGCAATGAAATAACTTGCACAATTTAAAAATATGATATGGAAAATGCTGCAAATACTTGATAATAATTGAGAATAACAAGCCACTTTAAAGGGGCAAGCCTCCAAATATCTCCAATGAAAACACACTTCACAATATGATGATGAAATAAGACTCACAAATTTCTATATATACCTATTTATGCCTTAGATATCACCCAGGCCAACTTAAATAACCCTCTATAAGCCCTACGTTGACCTAAATAACTAAATAACAATATAATAATGATAATATGATTTAATTACTTAAGAGTTAAGGTAGCCACAAGCTGACTACTCATACCTTGATACACACTATAGGGGTAAGGGCATAACATTACCCTCCTCTTTACAAAATCATTTTCCTTAATGCTAACTCTTTTTTTTTTTCATCTCCTTTTTTATTTTCGATTTTTTTTTTTACTACTGCTTCTTGTTCCTACTCTTGCTCTTACTCTTGTTCTTTCTCTTTCTCTTTTTTACTTTTGCTTCTACTGCTACTTATTCTTCTTCTTCTTCTTCTTGTTCCTACTCTTGTCTTTCTCTTGTTCTTGTTCTTACTCTTGCTCTTGCTCTTGCTCTTGCTCTTGCTCTTGCTCTTGCTCTTTCCCTTTCCCTTTCCCTTTCTATTGTTCTTACACTCTTACTCTTTTTCTTTCTCTTTCTCTTTTTATTATTCTACTTCTTGTTCCTTTTTCTTTTTCTTCTTTTTTTGTGGCTACTTTTTGTTGTAAAGAAGGTCTAGAAAGATAATTTTGCAATAAATCACCCAAACAAAGTCAAAATACTCTAAACCTTTTTTTGTAACTTATCAAGACCTAAGTTGCACTCCAATAGAAAAATCTCCCAAGATTAAGTGATTTGTAGCCTTGAGAGCAATTTTTTTGAAAACCCCAATTTCCAAATAAATCAATTATTTTTGCTTCAATTACTCCAAAAATTGGACTATAGCCTCCTATAATATGTTTCAAAAAACCCACAAAAAATCAGAAATAAATTCGTCAATATGTGGGAGATATGTGCTTTCCAAATAAATTGGGAAGAAATCCTAATTCTGCAATAACTCCCTCAATTTTACTCTAATTCTTTTGAAATATGGAGTGTAGCTTCTTAAAAATGTCCTTAAAAACTCTTTAAAAATTAGACAAAAATTTGACAAAATCTGGGAGATATGGGTTTCAGAAAATGACCTCCAACATTGAAAAAAACTACCTTATCGTAACAATGCCAAGATCATGCTGTGATACCACTTGTAATGAAATAACTTGCACAATAGAAGCATATGATATGGAATACACTACAAATACTTGATAATAACTGAGAATAACAAGCCACTTCGAGGAGGAAAACCTCCAAATATCTCCAATGAGAACACACTTCACAATATGATGATGAAATAAGACTCACAACCTCATATATATACTTATTTATTCCTAGGATATCACCCAGGATGATTTAGATAATCCTATATAAGCCCTATGCTAACCTAAATAACTAAATAACAATATGATAATGATAATATGAATTAATTAAGAGTTAAGGTAGCCACAAGCTAACTACTCGTAACCTGATACACACTATAGGGGTAAGGGCATAATAGATAGAGGGAGAGAAATATACAGAGATAGAGGGAGAGGGGGGATAAATATAGAGAGAGATAGAGAGGAAGGGATAGAGAGATGTAGAGGAAGAGGGAGATGGAGAGAGAGAGATGGTGAGATAGAGTGATAAAGAGATAGATCTATATAAGGAGATATAGAGAGAGGGGGAGAGGAAGAGAGAAAGATAGGGAGGGAGAGATGGGGATATATATATATAGAGAGAGAGAGAGAGCTCAATATATATAGAGAGAGATAGAGGAAGAGGGAGATATATAGAGATAGATAGGGACAGGGAAAGAGATAGAGAGATAGGGAGAGAGATAGAGAGAGATAAGGAGAGAGGTAGAGAAAGATATGGATACAAATAGATAGAGAGAGGAGGTAGAAGGAGATAGAGAGAGAGAAATTGAGAGTTAGAGGTATAGAGTGAGAGAGATGGAGTGAATAATATAAAGAGATAGGGAGAGAGAGAGAAGGGGAGGGGGAAATAGGGGTAGATAGAAAGGGAGAGAGGGAGTGATATAGATAGAGGGAGATATAGAGAGAGATAGAGGGGGATAGGGAGAGAGATAAAGAGAGATAGGGAGATAAAGAGGAGTGAGAATGACGTAACCACTGAATTTGTCCATGACTAGGCGGATGCGTAATGGTTGACAATTGGCTCCCTTTGTCAATCCATTACTTTCTTTTTTGGTTTGTGTGACTATCAGTCTGGATAGTTGTTTTTTTGGTTTGCCTTCTTTATTTGGAGAGTTTTTTCTTTCTTTGTTTTAAGAAATTTCTTGGTAGTGATGGGAGGATTGTTTTCCTTCAACTGTGAATGTTATGGAATATTTTTGGTTTGTTTCTAATGACAATAAATTCAATTTCTATTACTCCTACATCCATTTTTGTTCTTTCATTCCATGTGTTTTGCAATCTTAGCTAATGGGCTTTACTTCATATTTTGGTTGTTGAATAAAATGTTGATCATATTTCAAGTCATTTGGTTGTAGGGTGTTATGGGGTTAAGCTAAGAAGCAGACTAGAAACATTTGGAGACTCAAGTGCAAGTATAGAGGTCTAATCTGCATAAATTTTGGTATCAAAGCAATCAACAATGGCCCAAAGGGGAGTCTATGTGAATTGAGGAAGAAGGGGAAGGAGAAATGTTGACCTTCATAGGAATGTTGCTAATGTTGTAGACCCTATGGAGAGGTTTATTGAAGCCTTAAAAAGCTAGAGTTCTTAGATAAAGGTTGATATTTATGATTTTAAGGGTGAGCTTAACCCAGTGGATTTTTTAGATTGGGTCCAAGAATTGGAGAAGTACTTTGGCATGGAGGATATTGATGAGAATGATCCGAAAAGAGTGAAAATTGTTGCATCCAAGTTGAAGTCGCATGTAGCCTTGTGGTGGGAGAACATACAAATTTTAAGAAGAAAAGAAGGGAAAAATATGATTAGGATTTGGAAAAAGATGCTGAGACATTTGAGAGCTTAGTTTTTTCCCTCTGATTACCTAAAAAAATTGTTTAAAGAATTTCAAAATATGAAACAAAAGGATTAGTCAGTCTAGGCTTATACTGAACAGTTCATGAGGGTTCAAATTTGAATAGATATACAAGAAAGTGAAGGGCTAATAATAGCTAGGTATGTCAATGGACTAAAATTTCAACTTTAGGATGAACTTGCATTATTGAAAGTACCTACAATGGATGAAGTTTATGAATATGCACTAAGGGAAAAAGAGAAGCTAAATTGAAAGGGAAAATTTGTGAGTAAGAAAGGTGATAACTACCAGAACAGAGGGAGAGGGAGTTCCTCCAAGCCTGCTAAAGAGGATGATTTAGATGAAAGTGTGAGGCCAAATTTCTGAGGAAGAGGAAGCTTTAGAGGTAGAGGATGTGGACAACTGCCATCAAGGGAGAGAAAGCCCTTAAGGTGTTTTATTTGTGTTGAAACCCACAAGGCTATAGATTGTCCTCAAAACACCAAAAGGGTAATGGTAGCCCAAGAAGAAGAAAAACCTTGGTTAGAAGAAGTTGAGGCTAAATTAGGAGAAAACCTAATATTGAGAAGAACTTTAATTTTTGGAGACAAGGAAACTCCTGAAGTTAATTGGAAAAAGGAAAAGTGTCTTCCAGATGAAATGAAAGTGTAAGGAAAAGGTATGTAAGGTGATCATAGATGGTGGATCTACTAATAATCTAGTGAGTACAAAGATGGTTAACAAATTACAACTTGCTTGTTTCCAAAATCTAGTCCCTATAATATTTCTTGGTTAAAAAAGGATCATAGTGTGCTTGTGGATAAATCTTGTCTCATAGTGTTCAAAATTGATCCTCATGAGGATGAAGTGCTCTACGATGTAGTGTCGATGGATGCATGCCATTTGTTGTTGGGTAGGCCTTGGCAATATGATTGAAATGTTACCCATTGGGATAGAGACAATACTTATGAGGTTCAATATAAAGGAAATAAAACACTCCTAAAACCATGGAAAGAAGAGGATGCATTTGAAATGAAAGCCTTATCTATTGTTTCAACTAGCTATAAGAAGTTTTACAATAAGGGCAAGGGATCAACTTGTTATTTGTTATGGCCAAAAGAATCAAGAGAGCCTAGTGGGATCCAACCCCCACCAGAGATTGCACAAGTTTTTGGAAGAATATTTTGATATGACATCAACAAAGCTGCCAGTTGGATTACCTCCTTCACAAGGTATTACACACCATATTGAATTAAAGCCAAGGACCAAGCTTCATAACAAAGCTATGCATCGATTATCTCCAAAAAAAAATGAAGAGATGAAAAGACAAATTTATGAATTATTAGAAAAGGGGTTCATAAGGGAAAGCCCAAGTCCTTGTGCCACACCAGCTTTACTTTCACCAAAAAAAAGAGGCAAATGGAGGATGTGTGTGGACTCTAGATCTATCAACAAAATAATGGTAAAGTATCGGTACCCCTCCCTAGAATGGATGACTTGTTAGATTGTTTGGTAGGTGCTAAGATTTTCTCCAAGATTGATTTGAGAAGTGGTTACCATCAAATTTGAATATGAGAAGGTGATGAATGGAAGACAACATTTAAGGTCAAGGATGGTTTATATGAATGGTTGGTGATTCCTTTTGGAATGTCTAATGCCCCTACCACTTTCATGCACACTATGAACCGGGTATTTAGAGCCTACATTGGAAAATTTTTCATAATCTATTTTAATGATATTCTAATTTTTAGCAAGAACATGAAAGAACATTTAACACACCTACAAATTATCTTTGATACATTTAGAAGGAAGAAGTTTATAAATCTTGAAAAAAATGATTTTTGTATGGACAAGTTGGTTTTCCTTGGAAATGTGATTTCTACAAAAGGAGTAAGTATGGATCCTGAAAAGGTTAAGTCTATACTTGAATGTCCTATCCCTCAAAGTATTACATAAATAAGGAGTTTTCATGGACTAGTAAGCTTTTATAAGAGGTTTATCAAAAAAATTATCAGAATATGTGCTCCATTGACTAATTGTACTAAAGGAAAGTCTTTTTCTTGGACCCTAGTAGTTCAAAAAAGTTTTGAATAGCTTAAAAGGAAGGTAACTGAGGCCCCTATACTTGATTTTCCAGAATTTGAGAAATTTTTATCATTGAGTGTGATGCTTCTGTTGTAGCCATTGGAGGTGTGTTGAGTCAAGAGGGCAAACCAATTGCCTACTTTAGTGAAAAACTACACGATGCCAAGAGGAGATATGGCACTTATGATAAAGAATTATATGCTATTTTCCAAACATTGAAGCAATGGAGGCACTACTTGTTGCATAGATAATTCATTTTGTTGATAGACAATCAAGCATTGAAATATATCAACTCACAAGCCAAATTATCCCATAAACATGATGGGTCTCCTTTTTGTAGGATTATACACTTTTTGTTCAACATTTGGGAGGTAAAACTAATGTGGTAGTTGATGCTTTAAGTAGAAGATGCCACCTACTTGTTTCAATGACCAATGAGATTGTTGGGTTCAAGGAAATGAAAGGAGAATATGCAACAAATCCCTATTTCAGCAAAGTGATTGTTGCCCTCAATAGTCTTGTTGATGCAAGGAGTAAATTGTTTGAAGACTACTTATTGGAAAATGTATTTTTATTTAGAGGATGCCAACTTTGTATTCCCCTTGGGTCTAAGAGGGAAAAACCAATTCAAGAAATGCATTCAAATGGATTGGGGGGACACTTCGGAATGGACAAGACTTATAGCTTAGTAAGTGAGAATCTTTTTTGGCCTCAGCTAAGGAAGGAAGTGAATAAGTTTGTTTTTGCCTCTAGAGCCCTCCAAGTTTCTAAAGGTGTGCAGCAGAACATAGGTTTATACAAACCCTTACTATTCTTGAGGGACCTTGGATTGACATGTCCATGGATTTTATGTTGAGATTGCCACGTACACAATAAGGAAATGATTCCATTTTTGTTGTTGTAGATCGGTTTTCAAAGATGGCCCACTTCATTCCATGCAAAAAGACTACAAATGCAAGTTGTAATGCCCTCCATGATTTTCCTTTTATGATGCTTGATTAATTGTGTTTTGGAATGTTTGAATTTAATTGACTTTATAGTGTTGCTTGCTAGAACACAAGGAAGTGGGAAATTAATATTAATTATTTTACATGGGAAAATTCAACGACTGCATGCGGAAAAAGACTCTTATAACCGCTTTGAAGGATTCAATGCATTCCTTATCTGAAGATTCTCGATAACACACCCAGCTTGTTTGGCCTTTTGGCTGTTCTCTCCGAAGAATCTCATGCTTTATCGGCTTGTCAATAGGTCTTATTAGTGGAGTTTTCTACCGTTACGGGGGGAGCTAAATATAGATTTTTAATTTTTTTTTCATGTACGGGGAAAAAGGGCTCTGCATGGATTTTTCCGGTTTTCCGTGCCTTTTTTTGGAAGCCTTTTCTGGTTCTGCCGCGGGAGAACACCATATTCTCTAAGAAAGAACTCCAACCTGTACCTTGAACTGGCAACAGTATGAGCACGGCTAGGAGGATGGATGCCATCAAGCCTCAGTGTCTAACTTCAAAAGGGGGGGAGTGTGAAGCGGAATCAATCAGCAGCTGGGACAATCGTTTTGGAAGTCAGCACGTTAATGGAAAAGACACCGGAGCGCCGGGTGAAGATTGCAATGACTTTGAATACTTTGCAGACCGTGCGAGAGTGAGGGTGATACTCGAGCCAGCTAAGAAGACACAAGTAAGGTGACCTGTTCCGCATGGTAAACTATGGCGTTTTACCCCGTATATATGACACTCAATTTTCAAGTAGGTGTTTACTTTTGAATCTATTGTGCTAGTGAATGGCGGTTTTCAATCCGCACCTTTGGCCCTTGTTTGCACATCATGTACACCGAGACCTTACATTTCAGTTCTTCCAGTATTCCAAGATTTAATGTTTGCTCTCCTCGAATCTAAGCCTTTCCAACAATTCTATTCTGCTCTTAACCTGGCATGAAAGCTCCATGGGTGCAACGACACTACGTTGTCCTGTCCATTATTCCATGATCCGCCCTTTAACTCCCCCAACCCAGCTGACTGTAGATGCCGAGTGGCAATCAGAATATATTCAGAGGTCCTTAATAGCTCTATTAGATATACAAGGGCCGTATTTAACAGATCAAATGCTTAAGCCAAGTTTTCATTATGGTTGTCGTTAAATGATTCCTTTTCGTCTTATCTCCCTCGACATCAAGTAAAAGTCATGAAACAAAATACCCTACTGCCTTTAGTCGCCAAGCCAATTTCTCCATCTTCGCAGACGTCTCCCATGTTTGTGAAGATTTTATTTCATGATTGATTTTGATTTCACAAATAATTTTCACATCTCTAAGACAAATATATTATAGATAGAATTAATTTTCACAAATAAAAGCTTCTAGGGGCAATTATTTTATTTTATTATATTAATCTAATATGAAGTTTAATAATCCTTACATTTAAGTGGGTATATAGGAATAATGATATATAAAGTTATTACTTCTATGAGTGTAGAGTTGTGTTGTAAACATGTGTGCATATAGATACCTATATGATTATACTTAAAGAGATCTATATGATTATAATATGTAATTTTGTATTGTGAAACTGAACTTTGGTTAATGTATTTGTATTTAGTTAATGAATTACCCTTGAGATGATAAAATTAGAATGATATTTATATAGATACATCTAAATTTGTAGGTTATTAATATTTAAGTGATTGCTTCAATATTTAGAAGTTTATAATGTAAATAGAATATGTTGAAATTGGGAAATGTTATTCGTAGTTAGATTTTGAAAAGGTTTATTTAATATTTAATGTTGAGTTCTCATGATCTATGGTACCTTCATTATGCAGTTAGTTAACTAGAAAATCACTACTGTATTATATTAAACTGCAAATTTTATATTAGGGGTTCATATTTCTTGATAGAGATGAATGTTTTGTCAATGAAATAGTTAACCTTAGGATAGCTAATTGAGGATACAAACTAATGTTCGAATAGAATGGGTAAGTCAAGAGAATGCTATGTGTGTGAAGTATTTTCTTTTATGGTTATAGTGCCTGACTGAATGTGTTAGTTATGTGGTTGATTTTCTTATTGATTATGGTGGTTGAGTTGGTAATGAGGTTGTTTTGGGTTAATGCTTAATGGAGTGAGTCCTTTGTGCCAAATGGTTATTGAGAAGATTTTGATTTCGTGATTGATTTTGTATCGAGATGATTGTATCAATTTTGATTACCCCCTTGTGATGTTACCACTTATTATTCTATATTTGTTGACTCGCAAATGGCAGATTGAAAGTAGTTCTTTGAGATCTTGTTATTGTTAACATTTTTTTTGATGGGAAACCCCTATGTTAGCATTTTGAGTCTTCCAGAGGATAGAGGGGATATAATTCTTACTTGCAAGGGTTGGTATGGGGGTTGACGACCTAGGAGGATCCGCCTTGGGTAACCCATAACAAGCCTGATGTATTTATTTGAGTTTTATGTTGTTTCACTTAAAAGCGGGTGGTTTCATGATTATGTTACTTTAATGATGGTTGATCTTGCACTTAGTTTGTGTTTATGTGGCTTGAGCCTTGCACTTGAATGTGGTTTTCATTACTTTGAAGTTTGTTCTAGTGTGAGATGATGCATGCCTCACTTGGTGTAGTTCTTTTGTGGATTTGGTATCGTGTGCAAGTTGGCTTTCCATTTGTGCTTTTGAGATATTGTTGTTAGTTGAGGGAGTGGCTCTTAATGGGGGTTCGACACTCAAAGTGGTTGGTCCAGGGTAACCCTTGGGAGTTTAATAAAGTGATAACTTAATTAATTAACTAGGGGGTTGGGTAGTATCACACATTAATTCAGTTAATGTAGCCTCACTCATGGGCCCAAGTGCTTGTTTAGGCTTGGGATGAGTGGAAAGGCCTGGAATGTCAAGATCAACTGCCTTGCCTTTGCATAGTAAGTTTGCAAGGTATGTTGATCCCGCACAGTGGCATGGGGGTCCGACAGCTGGTAGAGGTGGCCAGGGTGATTTGGTAGCCTAGGAAGGTTACGCCAGGGTAACCCATAACACCTATGTGTTGAAACTACACCATTTAACCTTGTATGTTGTTCCCCTCTTGTCATTATTGAGCCTCTGGAAGCAGATGTTGTCATGTGTTTCGTTGATACTTGGTTATGTTGTTTTGGATTGTTTATTTCTTGTGATGAATGTTATCTTGTGTTATTGTTGTTCATGTTGTGAAGTCTTGTAATCCTTGTTTTGTTTGATGGTATTTTTTGAGGTCTTTCTTGTCTTCTCCTAGCACAAGGCTGGGCCTTTGGGTCCACATGGTCAAGTGGAACGTACTATGCACCCCATTGGGTCCCTAGCCATTGATCGAGTCATGTAGAGATTGTACCTATTGCAGTGACACCAGAAATGTACCAATGTTGGATCTTGATATGGAACTTTGTATTCATACATTCCAAATGTATTCATCCATGTTGTTGAACTCTCCCCAGTTCATGATTGGGAAGAAAAATTGTATTATTGTAATCCTTGAGTAATGTAACTTCATGCTATTAATGTATTGTCCATGTTCATGTTATCTTATGGGTACTAGTGTATATTTACGTTTCATGTGATGTAATGATGTTGATTTGATTGTAATGCAGTCATGTAACCCCAAGGGACTTTGTTATATATTGTACATGTATAGTTACATGTATAGTTACATTTCATGTGTTGAATGTTAATATCATGTTACATGTTAGTTAGTTGTTAAAAAAAATGTGCCATAAATGTGAGATGTGTTAGTTTCCCTTGGGGTTGCGTGGCGGGGTGTTACATAAGTAAGTTTGTTGATTTATTTTTTAAGGAAATTGTTCACTTGCATGGATTGCCCAAAAATATTACTAGTGATTGTGATACAAAGTTCTTAAGTCACTTTTGGAGGACCTTGTGGAAAATGCTTGATAGAAAATTATAGTATAGTTCAACCTATCATCCACAAATGGACAAACAAATCGAAGTGGTTAACAAGAGTTTGGATAATTTGCTTCAATGCTTGGTTGGTGAAAATCCAAGACACTGGGATTTGATTTTGGCACAAGTTGAGTTTGCTTTTAACTCAAGCATCGATATGTCAGCTGGTAAGTCTCCTTTCCAAGTTGTTTTGGGAAGTAATCCTAAAGGGATTGTTGATCCTATTTATCTTCTGAATGGAAAATGGGTTAGTCAATATGTAGAGGACTTTGTAAGGTATATACAAGAAATATAGTAGCAAGTGAGGCACAAAATACAATAACCAATGAGAAATATTAAAAGGATACATTGATTTGAATGAAAAATAGAAAGTATATGAAGAGGGTGAACAAGTCATGGTGTATTTGTGTAAATAAATATTTCCTCAAGGCACTTACAACAAATTGAAACCCAAAAACTTAGGACCATGTAAAACACTAAAGAAAATCAGTGAGAATGCCTATCTATTGGATTTTCCTAAAGACTTAGATATAAGCCCAACTTTTAATGTTGCTAATATATTTATCCCTACTATCATGGTTCTGAACCAATCCTTGATGATGTGCAGAAAGACTTGGCTAGTGCTTTTCCATGGAGAAGAAGAGAGTAGATTGAAAAGGTTGTGGATACTAAGATTGTTGCCACAAGATTCAAGAACTACAAGATGTATTTATTGAAATGGACAGGTTTTCCTAATTCCAATAACACTTGGATCACTGAAGAGGATCTATTGAAGCTTACAAGATTAGATTCTTTTGAACCAAGAGGTTCAGACATTTTTAAAGGAAGGGAAGATGATGTAATCGTTGAATCTGTCCATGACTAGGTGAATGCATAACAGTTGATAGCTGACTCCCTTTGTCAATTTGTTACTTTTTTTTTGGTTTGTGCAATAGTCGGTCTAGATGGTTGTTTTCTTTGGTTTTCCTTCTCCTTTATTTGGAGAGTTTTTGCTTTCTTTGTTTTTAGAAATTTCTTGGTAGTGATGGGAGGACTGTTTTCCTTCAGTTGTGAATGTTACAAAACATTTTTGGCTTGTTTCTAATGAAAAATTTCAATTTCTATTATTCCTATGTCCATTGCTATTCTTTCATTCTATGTGTTATGCAATCTAAGCTAATGGGCTTTACTTCGTATTTTGTTTGTTAAATAAAATGTTGAGCGTATGTTAAGTAATTTGGCAGGAGGGTGTTATGGGGTTAAGCTAAGAAGTTGACCATAAACATTTGGAGACTCAGGTGTAGGTATAGAGGTCTGATCTGCATCAAAGAGGGAGATAGAGGAAAATAGAGAGATAGAGATATAGAGCAAGAGAGAGGTAGAGATAATGAGATATGCATAGAGAGGGGGAGGGAGAGATAGGGAAATGGAGATAGAGGGGGAAAGAGTGATATAAATAAGGTGAAAAAGACAAGTAATAGAGAGAGGTATAAAGAAAGAGGGAGAGAAAGATACATAGGGGAAAAGATAGAGATCTAATATGGAGAGAGAAATAGGGAGTATGTGTGTATATGAGGGAGAGAGATACAGAGTGAGAGTTAGAGAGTGAGATATATACATAAAATAGATAGAGAGGGATGAAGAGGGAGGGAGCGAGAGAAATAGATAGAGATAGGATAAGTAGAAATATATAAGATAGGAGAAGTAGAAATATATAGAAAGAGGGACTGATAGGGAGAGAGAGGGAGAGATACAAATAGAAAGAGGGAGAGATAGGGATATAAATAAGGAGAGGTAGAGAGATTGATATGACTTGAAAAGGGTAGAAGAGGTGTATATTAATATTTTAATTTAATATTAATATAATTATATAATATATAATAATATTAATATAATTTATATATATATTTAATATTATATATAATAATAAGTATAAATATATTATATAATTTAATTTGTAGTATTAAAATATATATTATATTTTAAATATAATAATCATAACTATTTAAGACATGTAACAATACTTTTAAACTATAACTAAATATTAATTTAATTATAAATATATAATTGATAGTTTCAATATAACATATATAATATTATTATATTAATAAATATAATTATTAAATAAAAGTTAAATTAATTAGATAATATAAATTATAATTATATATATTAGATTTTATAATATGTTAAGTTATAATTTAATAATAATATTAATATATAATATATATTAATTATTTGTTTTCTTTTGAACTGAATCTATTTTTTGAATGCTCACAGTGGGCAGGGTGTATGTTGATCTTTGGAAAGCTATCTAATACTTCATGCTATGAATTATAATTAACACTCTGGATCCTATAAATCATGAACCATAAATTTGGTACCATCATTCGAGGAAATAACCAAACTAAAATAGAGTTGTCATGCTGACCTAAGCCCCGCCACTTGTCAATTCATACTCATGAACAAGACCATGAAAAAATGATAAAGTACCTTTAGTGCAGTAAGACAAAAGAATAAAAAATATTCTACTCAATCCTGTTGTTGTGATTGGTTTGGTGCTTAAATGTATCTTCTTGCATACCTTCTATGTGAAAATGAGAACGATTTAGAGATTTTGTTAAAGAGACTTCAAAAAAGGAACACCTTAAGTGAGAGGAAAAATACCACTTAAATATTTAGGCTAAGTAAATCATAAATTAATTAATAATTAATTTAGATAAATGGGTTGGAATCTAAATTAGATAATTAAATAAATGTAAATTAAATATAAATATATTTAATTTTCAATTTGAGGAATATGTCATCAAAAATAAATTAAATATAAAGGTGTTTAGTTTTAAATTTGATATATATATATATATATATATACATATATATCTATATATATACATATGCATATATCTATATATATACGTATACATATACATATATCTATATATATACATATACATATATATAGTGTTAGATATCTATTTGTTTTTTTATTAGATAAGCATGGGAAGGGCCCTAACCCCTTACAAAATGAAAAAATAGAGACAAACAACTCAAAAAATAGATCCAAACAACTTAGAAAAATAGACTGGCCAAACATAGCTAACTAGAGAGAAACAACCAGTCAGAACAAATAATGCAGAACTATTCAAGGAGCAGCACTTGAACTAGGTATAGCCATTGAGGGCAAGTTGAACGAGACCGTGACCTTCTTAGAAGGATGTTTATTTTTTCTATGAACTGTAGTCCAAGAAGAATCAGAAACTAAAATTGAGAAATTTTGAACAAAAGGGGAAGACTCCCCTTCAGAGTAGCAAACCAGAGGAACAGTTGAAATATCAGGTACAACATCCATAACCAAGCCTAAATTAGCAAGACTTACAGCAAAATTTTCCAATACATGGGCCTTAGAGGAGGCAACATAAACAACATTAGCCAAATCCAAAGGCCTCACGACAGTATCAACATAAGGAACAACGCCCACCACAACCGAGTCAGGTGGAGTAGAAACTGGCATTTGAGGAGCAACATCCATCACAACACTTATATTAAGCCTCACAGAAGGGGAAGTAGTCCTAGAGTCATCATAAGAAGAAGAAGCAGAGTCAATAGCAAGGTACACTACTAAGTGCTCATGGAGTGAGTTTTTCCACCAGGTAGAAGAGTAAACAGTGCGGGAGTCACGAGAACATTCATGAGCCAAGTGACCAATAACAAAACAACATTTGTAGTCAAATGGAAGACCCTCATAATTCACTACTTGAGACCATGACCAATCATTAACCTACAAAACTACCTCACCAGGTAGAGCCTTTGAAAGATCAACCTCCACTCCTAAGAATCTACCAATAGCATTACCAATTCCCTCATAGGCATAGGAGCACCAAAATTGTAAGGGATGTTAAGGCAATCTTACCCAAATAGGCAATCTAAGGGTTCCTTCAAAGGATTAAAAGTTAGATATCTATTTGTTAGGATGTTAGAAGATAGAATTTTTTCCAATGTTGTCATTAATTTAGAAATTTAATTGTACACTGTGTTGATTCACTTCTACAATGCAAAGGTGATCTCAAAGAGTGTGGACTAGAACTTGTGTGCAAAAATAAACTTGTAACTTGTAGGTCTAATTTAGGTAAATGATAGGATTCCCACCTTTGCATGTAGACGTCTATGTGGTGCGTCACCATCCTGATAGGATTCCCACCTCTAGAATCTATAGTTGCATTACACTTCTCCATTAGTGATGGAGAGTAACACCCTTGTGCCCTTGACCTACCTTGAACAACACTTTTGGGTTGCTATCTAGCCCAAAAATTCTCATTCTTCATGGAATTCGATCTTCAAGCTCTACACACTCCACTTCTCTCACCATTGTTGAAGCTCTAAAGTGTTACTCTGTTGGATTTTACTATCATTTTTGTGGCAATGATTGCATCTTCAAGCTTGCGAGCTCACATCTTCCTTCATGTGCTCGAGGGCACCTTGTTTGGGAGGTGATATTCGTTCATTTTAGCATTGTCATTTAATTTACATAGCATAGTGTTGTTTCCATTTCTTGGCATTTCTTCCATTACTTTCTTTATCATATTTTCTATCTCATGGCTATTATAAATTTCCATGGAGGTGGGAACACCGAAACGGGGGCTTAACTGTGGCAAACCCTAAAATAGCCCCAACATTTTTCCCTATTTTGTTGTGCATAGGTGATCACGTTTGTGTGGAGCTTGCGAGAGGCTGGACCTATATTGAGTTGCATTTTTACCCCCTTTATTTTCATCAACCTTCATTTCTTAAGTTAAAGTATTCTTTTTTCTATCTCAGTAGTTTAGTTGCCTTCAAATTTCTATTATCGCATTGATTGGCATTTATCAGGTAGAATAGTGAATTCTTGTTAGTTTGAACTATACTTTGTACTCTCTATCCATATTCTATGCTGGAGTCCTCTGGAAAATATTTTCTTAGGTCATAGTTTGGACTCAATATTTCACTCACCTGATTCCCTAAACCTCTCGGGTTGGTAGAAGGATAGTGACATACCAGTTGTCCTTCCTTTTCACCCTCTGAAAATATTAAACCCACCTTAAACAACCCTTAGCATGAGGTAGATCAAGGTAGCTGATCATTCTAGACCCTCCTGTGACCCATGGTCCTGAGCGTTTGGTCCCCCTCCTCTACATTTTAGTGAACCTGATGTGAACCATTCTTGTTTCGTTTGGTACACTCTTCCCTTGTGTTCTAGGAGTGTTGTGGGTGTGAGTGTTGTAGGGCACCTAGCCTTCCAACCCAACCTATGACCCCTAGTGGCATAGCCATAAGGTTTCTTAAGCATTATGAAGCAAAAGCTTGAGTAGGTCACCATTTAATTATGAAACCCTTGGGGGCCTCTATGAAAGTCCTGTCTAGTGTACGTAAGAGATGGCTTCCTTCCTACATCTACCCATCCCATATGTGCAACCTATGAGCAGATATCCTGCTATAATATTCACCTCACAAGATTTTCCAATGAACTCTAAGAGAGAACCATCCCCTTTGTACATCCCCACACATATCAATGGGAATACTGTAACTGGTGTTCTTGTTGACCCAACATGTCGGGTGAATGTCATGGCAGAGGAGATCATGTTGATAGATTTCTTACATAAGGATGGCCATGACGAGATTAGAAGCACTATACACAAACATGATGGGATTTTCATCCCTCCCATAAATTGTATCACCTTCTTAGTCCTAGTTAGGCCTAGGACTATGAATGCACTCTTTGATATCATCCTAGGGTCTGAATTGTTCAAAGTGAAACTAGGCATTCCTTGGCTAGTTTCCATGAATACAGTTCCCTTGGTAATCCATAAGTACTTGAAGTTTTCCCATTAGGATTATGTGCATGTAGTCAATGACACCAGTTACAAATCAACAATTACACATGGGGGCTACTCACTTGATCACTTTTGGCCTACCCATGTTGGTTTGCTCCCTCTGACAATGGACCTATTGTATCGAACTTATCTAAAGTACAAGAGTGGAGGCATAACACCAGAGGTGAGATACCCTCCTCCCTATGCCATTTTCACATAGATCTTGCATGATGGCGAAGTGTGAGGCTTCCTTGGATGCCTGAAAAAGAGAAGAGGAGAATTCTGCCCAAGGCTCCTCCTCTTCTTCTTCCTTCATTGTCCCACATGTTGCTTCCTCTTGCCCAGTTGTAGCGCCCTCAACTTCCACTCCTATGCATCTCTCAAGAAGTCTGATGGTGCCCACTTGGTGGAAGCCCAAGTGTCTAGTGTTTGAACTTTATGTCTGGCATACGATGCCTTAGACCATTCTATATGGTAAGGGGAAGGGTCCTCGTGGAGCATCTTCTATGTCTCAACCTCCATGACCTCCTACCGCTCCTACCTCTAAGGTAGTGAATGGAAAGGGGCCCGCCATTGAGGCACTTGAGCCTGCTCCTCCCATTGTTGTTGCATCGTCTTCTTCATCTCTTCCTCTTGTTCTCATCCAGGAGCCTCTCCCTTTGCCGAAAATGGTTGTGATGGATACTCCAATGGCTGAACAATAGTCTTTCATCCCTTCTCAGGCTGCAACCTCTAGCTCCCAAAGTCGTAGAAATTGCCTTGCATGTGAGTGCAAGCATCAGAGGAAGGATTTGGCTACCTAGTAGGCCACCTTATAGAAGAAGGAAGGGGAACCAATAGCTCCTGCTTCGACATCTTATGTTGTTTCCTTCTCTTCCACTCTTTTTGCTTCAGTTCCCTCAACCTCAATCTTGCTCCTGACTCCCCTTGTGAGAGTGAATGATCCTCACCCGAAGAGGGTGTGGGTATTCATTGCTCCTTCAGTTGAGCCCCCTCTACAAATTTCCATTCCAAACATCCTACCATTTTCAAAACTTGTAGACATGCCGAATACCTCGGCGATGCCGTTGCGATTTTCTCCTCTTCCTCCTTACCTTTTGCTTCGTTTGTGGGGATTTCACATCCCCTCATGAAGTGAAAGATGGAGGAAGACCTTGCTAGCAATGGGGGTCAGAAGAAGGGTTCACCTTCTTTGGAGGGTGGTTTTGCATTGGCTTGTGCTATCTTAGTGACGAAGGAAGCCTCAGTGTCCTCAGAGTTCGTCACTACTCCCAAATCACTTGGTGAGGCTAGTAGTGGATCTCGAGCATCACCTCCATCGCCTATTGAGTTGACACATGGCACTTTTTGTGAGATCACTGGCATTCACCTCATAGGAAATGAGTGAAGAAGACCTCGCAGGGCCTTCTTCCTTATCTCTTGTTGGAGGTTCAAAAGCTACCCCTCTTGATATTTTTCCCTTGCAGGCTCATCTGCCCTCCCTTTATGATGATCTAGATTGAGAGAATGATGACCTCTTAGTTGATGAGGACTAGGGGATGCCTCTTCTTTACCTATAGATTAGATTGTGTGTATGTGTCTGTGTGTGTGTTCTGTTCGCCCATGCTTGCTTTATATGTTCCTAGATGACCCTTGTCACCCTAGCAAGTGCTTGGATACATGATTTTTTTTGTGTTGTAAAACTTCTTCTATTTGTCACATCATTCTTCTCTTTGTCGTGCATTAATTTTTGACAATTGGGGATGATGCAAAGTGTTGGGGGCATTTAGGCCTCCCTTACATGTTGACCCAATTTATTTTTTTTATGTGCCTTCTTCACATGGTCTGATATAGTAGGGGGTTGATGACAATTCATTTATATATTATTATATCTATTTATCTATATTAATGAACAACTCTGACCCTGAAATATTATATCCCCTTTTCTCTCTTTTGTTATGTCCTTTTTCCTTTCTTTTTATCTTTCTCCTTTCTTTGCTTGCTTTGTAATGTTGTGGTGCTCATGTGTTGTCCCTTATGTCTATGACATTACCATGGTTACATATTGTTATGTTCCATGGGTCACAACATCAGATCCATTCTTTCTTTTCTCTCCTTAGGATGTCACATGCCTTTGTGTTCAACACACACCATCCTAAGGGGGGCTATCATATTGCTTTTATTTTCAAAAGATGCATTCGATGGCTAGCAAATCCCTTCTTAAAAATCTCTATTTTTCAAAAATTGCATTCTTCAACATGGATCCCTAGATGATTTTTTCTTTCATCTCATATTGTAAGATAGAATCTGAACTTTCCCTTGCGAGGGAACATTCTTTCTTTCAAATTCCTCAAGATGAAATTAATCTTTCAAAAGGAATCCTTGATGCTAAAATCATTGGCGAAAAATTCTCTCTTTTCAAAAATGCTATTTTGCTTTCAAACTGAGCATCCCTTGAGTGGACCCCATGTTTTTGAAGGGTTCTCAAGGGGCCCCTTTGAAAGCTCTTTAATTGTTGATTGTTTTCTTGTCTTCTTGTGTGGCTTCTTTTTATTATCTAACATTTTTTGCCTTCAGATTAACATGTTGCTTTGTAGGTGTGCTTGTGAAGCTTCTTTTTAATAAAACTCTATGGAGCCTCTTACATTTAGATTCCTTTACAACTGAGCGCCTAGGGGATGCCTCCTTTTCAATTTTGAGGACCTGCAAAGTGCTTACATCCTACGGGATCTCTTTGTTCAACTTTGTAGCTCCGAGGACCTATAGAGCCTTTTGCTCACGATCGATAGGTCTGCAGGTCTAGGACACATTTTGTTCAACTCTCTTTGAGTCTGAGGAACTATAGAGCCAACTTCCCTTCCTATGCTTTCGAGTGGGTTAGATTATGGTCTACTTCCTCGATGATTCATGTATACATTTCTCTTTCAATCTACTTTACCTTGCATCTAGTAGCACATATGCTCACTAAAGTGGGGGGAAAATGTAATGGAGCAAATATGCATCCCCTCAACTTAGAAAAATTAAATTTGAAAATGCATTTCCACTTCATCCATTCCAATTCCACCCACTTGGTGGCTTTCTATAGTGTCAGTGGTGGAATTTTTGTTGGGTACACTAGCATGATGCACATACATTTGTGTGGTGCGTTGCTGTCCTGATAGGATTCCTGTCTTTGGAATCTGCAGAGGCATTACACTTCTCCATTGGTGATAAAGAGTAATGCCCCTACGCCATTGAATGACCTTGAACAACTCTTTTGGGTTGCTATATATCCCAAAACATCTCATTCTTCATGGAATTTGATCTTCTTCAAGCTCTACACACTCTTCTTTATCTTCTACACTCTACCTATTGCTACACACTCCATTTCTCTCACAATTGTTGAAGCTCTAAAGTAAAGTGTTACTCTACCATATTTTATTCTTTTTGTTGCAGCGACGATTGCATCTTCAAGCTTGTGAGCTCGTATCTCCCTTCATGTGCTTGAGGGAACCTTGTTTGGGATGTTATATCCATTCATTTTAGCATTGTCATTTCATTTATGTAGCATAATGTTGTTTGCATTGCTTGGCATTTCTTTGATTACTTTGTTTATCGTATTTTCTATCTTGTGGCTATTCTGGATGTTCATGGAGGTGGGAACACTGAAATGGGGGCTTGACTATGGAAAGCTTTGAAACAATCCCAACATTTTTCCCCATTCTATTGTGTGTAGGTGATCGCGTTCATGTGGAGATTGTGGGAGGCTAGACCTATCATGAGTTTCATTTTTACCACCTTTATTTTCATTAACCTTCATTTCTTAAGTTAAAGTATTCTTCTTGCTATCTCAGTACTTTAGATTCCTTCAACTATCTATTATCGCATTGATTAGCATTTATTAGGTAGAATAGTGAATTATTGTTAGTTTGAACTATACTTTGTACTCTTTGTCTATATGGATGCTAACACCCGACCAGGATGCCAGCGCATCGTGTTGTCATCCATCTTCTACGTTGGAGTCCTCTAGTAGAAAGTTGCTTAGGTCATAGTTTGGACTTGGGATTTTGCTCACTTGATTCCCTAAACCTCTCGGATTGGAAAAAGGATGGTGACATGCTAGTTGTCCTTCCTTTTCACCCTCCGAAAATATTAAACTTTCCTTAAACAACCCTTAGCGTGATGTAGATTAGGGCAACTGATCATTTTAGATCCTCTTGTGACCCAAGGTCCTAAGCATTCGATCCCCCTCCTCTACAAAATCCTCCAAAATGAAGTCCAAGTTCATGTTTTATTGAAAAATCCTCAATTTCCAAGTTAGGGCCCCAAAAGTCACAACCAAGGAGAGATTCCATTTTGCATGTAGTGCATGCATTCTCTAGTGCCAAGTGTCCATTAATTTCTTCCACTCCAATGCAAGTTGCCACTTGTCTTGACTTGTCATAAGCCACTAAATGACAAAAATAGGCAAGAAGAAGATCCCACACCCAATTAGAGATAAATATTAATTTAAAATATATTTGGTCATAAAATAATATTCTATTAATGACCAAGTCACCAAATGTAATTTAATTTTCAAATCTATCAAGTGCTCCTAATTTGCTATTTTGAGCTTCTTGACTTACTATTTTTATTAAACGATTATTTTTTGAAAATTTGAAAAAGTGACATGATAAAAACCATCAGTGATTTTAGCATGATCAAGAACTTGTTAGAGGTTCCACTAGTTCTAAGAACCATTGGAACCACTGACAACCTCCCATTCCCTTATGCTCACATTAATCTTTCCTTTTCCTTATTCCTTCACATTCCTTTTACCTTGTCAAGGGTTGCTACCACACTAGAAACCACCACCACTTTCTCATTCATCCCCTTGTTCGGTGAATTCAATCCCATTAGGAACTATTTGTACTTTCAAATTAGGAATCAAAATCCATCAAACTATTGAGTCCCAACAAACAATTTTTTTTTTCTATTCCATATAGTGATTCCATGGTGTTAATTTTTATCACAAATGTGAAGAAACCCCTTTTCTTGACAAGCTCATAGTTTCTTTAGTGAGAAATTTGATAGGTATAGATAAATTATTGAGGGCAGGGACACAATGATTCAACACAATGTTCTTGAATGGAGTGAACTTAGAGAATTGACACCACATTGTGAGCTTATCTTCTACAAGTTTTCACAAACCTATGGTTGCCATCATATCTTCGGGTTTGAACACTTTGACCTCAACCTACATTTCCTCCTTGAGGCCACCTATGAAACAACTAGCAAATAATTCATTTATAAACCATTTGGTTTGGTTGCAAGTTTCTCAAATTTAGTTTGATTGTCATGAATAGAACCAAGTTCTATCAATTTGGTTAAAGCTCTAATAAATTCTTCAGATGAATTGGGTCTAAATCAAGTCAAGAATAGTTTTATAAATTTATTCCAACTAAGTTGAGGATTGACCTTCATGTACCATTTATATCAGTAGATTGGTTATTTTCTAAGTTGAATGAGGTAATAGTGGCTATGTGTCCCTAAGAAGTATTATAGAGAGTAAAATATTATCTAGCACAATAGATCCACTATTAGGATCTATACTATCAAATTGAGAAAATTAAGATTTGGCTCCCAAGGCATGCAATTGAAGTGAAAAATAGATTCAATGTTAGTAGAGAAATCATGGGATAAGTCACAACCAAATATATAGTTGAGAGACTCTAATATTCAGTGGTTACTACTATATCTATTTCCTTAGATCAAGTGTTCACTGTTATAAGAGGGATCCTACGGTGGTGAAAAACCGATGTGAAAGTTTACGTATGAAAGTGATCATCTTGAAGAGAGGATCTTATAATAAGACAATTAGCTAAAGAGGAAAAAAAGATTACCTAGACTTTCCTCTAGGGAAAATTTTACATTTCTTACAACAACTTAGCCAAATACATGAAATTAAAAAATATAAATAAGAATATAATCAACAATATTGCATTGAAAAATAGTCACATTATAATTTATTATTGGTCTCTTAGATAGGGCAAACTCCTAGAGTAATGCTCAAGACAATATAATTCATTGTTATATTAAAAACCTCTATTTGAAGTTAATTCTCATGCATATTGAATAAACTTACTTGACAAAAATGACAACTTACAATGCATATGCATTTGATTATTTTATAATTCTACCTTAAAACAAAATTAATTAATTAGGAAGAAATAGTTAGGATTGTGCGTCCTAATAGAGAATGTGTCCCCTAGCAATTTTTGAAACCCTCTAAAGGTTTTCATAATATCGTCAATCCAAATAGAAAGCAAACAAAGATGAATTTGGTGAATTGGAGAGCACAAGAAAAATACAAATATGATGAAAAATGCACAAGAAAAGACAAATTTATAGACACAAAAGTGATATAGGATACAAAATCATCCCAAATATATATGCATGTCATACATAAAGTTTGAGGTGATGTATAAATAGAGAAAAAACCATTCCCAAAGTAATAATAAAACAATTCTAGAATGCTCATTAAATTGATTCATATTTGATTATTAAGTTAAATAGCTCTAATTTCACATCTAATTTCCTAAAATGATATTAGTTTATCTTACCCACAAAAATTATTAATTAATTTAATTTTATAATTATACATATGTATTTTATTAAATTAGCATAATTTTTTTTTTTTTTAAAAATTGTCTTTTACAAATATATAAATCATGTCACATTTCCATGTAATTTTACATTCCATAAAACAATTCTAAAATACTTTTAAAGTTATTCATCTTTGATTATTAAGCTAATTACCCCTTACATTTCATTCTAATTTTCTAAAGCAATATTAATTTACCTTGCCCACAACAACTATCAATTAATTGATCTAAATTGATTTATAATTATACATATATTTTTTATTCAATTAACATAAATTAATTTTATTTTTAATTATTTATTTTACAAATATTTAAATCATATCACATTTCCAAACAATATCACATTCAATACAAAATTAAACTATCATTTTAACCTTAAATAAATTTCACAATCTTTACACTTGATTGGATAAAATTATGTTCACATGTCTTTAAAAAATCTTAAATATGTTCTACAAAACTATTAATTCAATACAATGAATAAATTTTCTTATATCTACTTAAAAAATCTCTCATTACAGAAGTTTAACTTTACCCTAAAGATATTTCTATAATTACATGAGGATTTATGGTTTTTATTTTATTCTAATATTCCCCACCTTCGTTTAACGTCTCCCACCTTTCCTGCCATCCATTGATTGCCTCAGGGCACTCCTTTAACGTCTCCCACTGGTCATGGATTTTTAATTGCTCTAGACTTTTCAACTGCTCCAATCCCTCCAATTTCTTCACTTTTGGACAATCATATAAATCCAATACCTTAAGACATGCCATCGCTCCCCCCTCCAATTCAGGAAACTCCTCTAATGAATAGAAATATGAAATTTGCAAGATGTGGAGTTGTGGAAACCCTCCTGACTTCCCAAAAGCCTTTGGAAATTCTCTGTTCCAGAAATTCTCACTCATGTGCAACCACACTAGATTGGGCATTCTTTGAAACTCCTGATACTCACTACACATGCACTTTACTAACTCTAATTCCCTCAGATTTTCCAACTCGCATATCCAACTTGGCACTACAAACCTCCCTAGTTCAAGTCTTTCCAGATGTTTCATTGCTCTCATTTTCTCTAGAAATCACGAGAACTCCTTTCCCACCCAGTTATTGATTGCTAAACGACACATCTTCACCAGCTACGCAAGGATCCCTTCTTCCATGCTCTTCAAATCCATCTCATGCTCAACTACTAACCATAGTTCCTGAAGCTGAGTTATACTGACCAAATTGTCTAACCTCAAGAATTCGTCCTCTTGTATGGACAGGTGCAACAGGATTCTCAAAGAGACCAGCTTTGATATTCCCTCTGGCATGCAACCATAAATATATGAATTAATATTTGGGCATTCTAAATGTTGAAGGCATCTAAGTTCACTTATCCATACTCGTAATGACCTAAACCTATTAGGGAAGGCAAGAAACAAGAGACTTTTCAGATGTCTCACACACTCCGGTACCTCCTCTATCATTGTTCCCCTTAAATTCAAAACTTTCAGAAGGATCATCTTTCCAACAGATGCAGACAATGTAGAGATGTTTGTGGAGTTCAAATCTAGGACGCACAATCCTCTCATTGTGGTAAACCAGTCTTCCCGAATGCTTGTAATCTTCTCATTCTGAGATAGTGAGGGTGTACAGAGATAAATAGGACGACTTTGTGAGAAGTCCCAAAGATCTTTCTTGCTAGTAAAATCTGTCACGAGCCCATGGCACCACTTGTATGTGTAGAGACTTCCTCAATCAAAAAAACACATTGATTTTCTTTCGATATTTGTATGGCCAAGTCATGCAACAAATCATGAATTTTACAGAATTTGATTACACCATCGTCATCATCTCTCTCACATACTTGAATCAGACACAACTAGGCAAGTTGATCTAACCAATCACAACCCATATCGCACCGCTCCTCTCCTGCAGGGATAAATCCTTCTCCAATCCAAAGATATATCAAATCCTTAGATCTATCTCTTCATCCTAGGGGAAGAAGGAAAGATATGCAAAACACAATTTAAGGTTTGTAGGCAAAGAGTCATAACTCAACTTCAATATCTCTATGACCGTGTCGAGGCCACCAATAGGAGTACTACTCTTTCAAGCTAACGACACTTGAACTCCCATTTGCTGAGAAGTGTGGTGTTGGCTAGAGATGCTGCTATCATTTTGATAGCAAGAGGTAAATTTCCACATTGCTTTACAATCTTCCGACCCTCCTCTTCCTTGTCCAGTGGCCCTCTATTTTTGACACAATTCAAAAATGCGTAGAAATAGAACAACCTCCAACTGTCTTCATCTAATAGATTTTCCATCTCATAAATTCGAGCGCTTGAATTTAGAGCAACCTGCTTATTTCTTGTGCTGATTACAATTTTACAATTTTCATGAACTGGTAGACCAAGTCTATCAATTAGACTATTTTCAGGAAAGAGTGTCCACAGATCATCCAACACAATAAGAGATCTTTTCCCTTGGAGATGGCCATGAATCAATTCTATTGCTCTCTCTTCAGCTACATCAGCTTCCACAATATCCCCATGTAAACTTTCTCTCTTTGGATCTATTTGAGAGGCTATATCCCATTGTAAATTCTTGAGAAAATAAGATTTAGAAATAGAAAGCCAACTAGAATGATCATACTTTGATTTTACGACTTTGTAGACATTTTGGAGAAGAAATGTCTTTCCTGAGCCACCCATACCAACGACGGCTATGACTTAAACTATTTGGTCTTCCAACAAGCCTACCATCTGTTCAACTGTGGATTGTATGCCCACTAGATGTGAATCTTTAGGTGGAAGACTATATTTCTTCACCTGTACTGATATACTTGTTGACACTGCTACACCTGCATGAAGAGCTGACATGTGAGTTATACTTCTGATTAAATATCAAAGTATTTCACACACGCAACTGGATAGGTTAAGTTGTTGTGTATATCTCATCTTTCCAACCTCTTTTTGCACAACAACGACAATCTTTGAACACAACACCTCGACATTTTTGATAATTTTAATTAAAAAATAAATCAATATGGAGAAGGTAAAAAGGAAAAAATAAAACACTGAATTATAAAAAATTCAAAGCAAATAGCCCCAACAAAATAGGAAAAACTAAACGGCAAAAAGATTGTTGAATATAATTTGCAGAATAAAGTGAAAAAGAAATTGCAAAAATAAAAGATTAAAAACAATCACAAAACAAGAATAGAGATTTATCGTGGTTCACCATCAATTTGATGGCTACGTCCACTCTCAGGGATTATCTCTTATTATTATCAAGTTCTGAATTAATTACATTCAACCAACAACTTCATTATATAAATCAGTCTCCAATGAATTAATGGAAAAATCCATTCGAAATAGACAACTTCTAATTTGGCCACACATGCCAATAGAAGTAATTACAAAATGAGAAAGCATTTCAAATTATGAAGGCAACATGCTAATTTGGGCTTCACTTAACCCAATAATCTCCACTTGAAGACCAAATTGCTGCTTAGAGATATCCCACCGCTGCAAAGTTAAAGTCAGAGCTACACAAGTATGAGAGAAGCTCTACAAAATTTGAACTTCTCCTCCCTCAGAACTACTTTCATCAATATGTCAGCTGGATTGAGCTTTGTGTCAATTTTCTCCACCTGTAGCTTCCCTTCTTCAATACAATAGCAAATGAAGTGATATCGCAGCTCTATGTGCTTCGTTCGATTATGAAAAGCTGAATTCTTTGACAAGTGAATAGCACTATTGCTATCACAAAAAAGAGTAAAAATAGATTACTGAAACCACAAATCACCTATCAATCGCTGCAACCAAATCATTTCCTTTGCCCCTTCAGAAAGAGCAATATATTCTGCTTCTATAGAAGAAAGTGCAACCACTTGTTGCGACCAAGAAACCCAACTGATCACTGCCCCAACAAAAGTGAATGCATAACCAGTGGTAGAACGCCTTTTATCCAGATCTCCAGCCATATTTGAATCAACATAACCTCGTAGATGAATGTCCTTACCACCAAAACATAAACCGCGATCAGAAGTACCTTTCAAATATCTGAATATCCATTGTATTGCCTGCCAATGTTGTTTACCCAGATTACTCATAAATATGCTCACTACTACCAGTGCCTGAGCAATATCCGAACGAGTACAAGTCATAGCATACATTAAACTACCAACTATGGATGAGTATGGGACACGTTTCATGTATTCTTTTTCTTCATCTATTTTAGGACACATAGCTGAGGATAACTTAAAATGATCAGCCAAAGGAATACTCACAAATTTGGCATTCTTCATATTGAATATATCTAAGATTTTTAGAATATATTTTTCTTAAGATAATCTAAGTTCTCTCTTTTTCCTATGCCTGATTATATTCATCCCAAGAATCCTCTTTGCTGCCCCTAAATCCTTCATGGAAAATCTCTAAGATAAATGTTGTTTTAACTCACGAACTATCCTCACACTATTGCCAGCAACCAACATATCATCAACATAAAGTAATAAAAGGACAAACTCACCATTTGGAAGCTTCTTGTAATAAACACACGGGTCTGAATCACAATGAATAAATTGTTGTTGAGTCATGAAGTTGTCAAATTTTAAATACCATTGTCTGGGGGCTTGCTTGAGCCCATACAAACTCCGCTTCAATCTGTAATATAAATGTTCTTGACCTAGTTTGGAAAAACCTTTAGGCTGCTCCATGTATAATTCCTCTTCAACATCTCCATGAAGAAAACTCGCTTTGACATCTAATTGCTCAAGTTCAAGATCCCAAATGGCTGCCAAGCCTAACACTGCTCAAATAGTGGTCATTCTCACAACTGGTGAAAATATTTCATTGAAATCAATACCTTTTTTTTGAGCAAATTCCTTGATGACTAATTTGGCCCTGTAATGTTGATGAACTCCCTCTTCCTCTTTCACATGATACACCCATTTATTCTTTAGAGGTTTCCAATTTGGTAGAAGAGGAACTAAATCCCAAGTTTCGTTAGCATGCAAAGACTTCATTTCTTCATTCATTGCCTCCATCCATTTGATCAAATTTGCATCTTTGCAAGCTTGTTTGAAAGTTGTCGGCTCTACCTCACCACAAAGCAACAAATCATAATTATAATCTTATGTTAAAAACAACTAAAAATCATCAAATTTCTTTGGTATTTTCCTCTTCCGTATTGATCTCCTTAATTGAGAATCGCTATTAGACTGCAAATTTCCTTGTTGCTCTACATTTTCAAGACCACTGCTCTGTTTTTCCATACTGCCTTGCACACTACCCTGTTCATGATAAACACCAGCTCCCATTTGAGGCTGCGAAATAATTAAATTGGGTGACGCATTCATGATTGGAAGCTTCTCATGATAAGGAGGCAATGAATGAGTTTGTAGAGGTGTTGAATTAAACATAGGCATCGTGTGAGCTATGAAGGGCAGTGTATGAGGTTGAGAATGTTGTGAATCACATAGCAGAGGCAACGAAATATAATGTAGAGAATGAGGCAGCATGTGAGGCTGTGTGGCACTGAAAAAAGGCAACAACTACTTATTGGAAAGCTGTGGAGGACCTTGTGAAGACAACGAATGATGTATAGAGGGTTGTGTGTTGCTTGGTAAAGGTTGCAAATTAGATTTTGAAGGGAGTGTTTTGAATACCAAAGACTGTACATCATGATTAGAAGGCTACAAATCAAACAAAGAATGTGTATTACCTGGTAAAGGTTGTGCCTTACTTGTATAAGGCTACGTAGCAAATAGAAAAGGTAGCGCTAGACTTTGAATTGGTTGGGTGGGCAGCACTTTACTTAAAGGATCCATTAAAGGAGCCATTGAATTTGTTAAGGCTGGAAGAGTGCCGTCTATAGACTGTGAATTAAACAAAGTGGGCACTAGCAGAGTGGTAGTATAAATAGGGACATCAATATGTAAAGTCAAAGCATCTAAATTAGATGGCTGTGAACAAATAGGGGTGTGAGCATTTGAAGGAATTTCTAAAGGCTGGGAGAATGTAACTGATGTTTGCTTGACACGACCATTATCAAATAAATCAACATCAAAAAATTCATCTAAAGATTTATCTAGAGGCTGCAAACCTGAGAATTTTTTCTCATTGAAGACAACATCCTGACTACGCACAATCTTTCTGGCAACGAGATCCCACAACCTAAAACAAAACTAATCTTCTCCATAGCCTAGAAAAATGCACCTCTTTGATTTGAAATCAAGCTTCGTCCATTTTTCTTTTGGAATATGCATGAATGCTTCACAGCTAAACAACCACAAGTGATGATAGGAAATTCTCTTCCCAAGCCATCTCTCCTCAGGAATGTCAAAATCTAAATGAGATGATGGAGCATAGTTGATCAAATATACTACAGTGTTGTATGCCTCTACCCAAAACTATTTTCCCAACCTGGCATTAGAGAGCATATAGCGAGCTCTCTCTAAAATTGTCCGATTTAACAGCTCAGCTGCTTCGTTTTCTTAAGGGGTGAATGAGACCACCTTTATTCTTTGAATGCCATTATTTGCACAAAAATTATCAAAATTTGAGGAACAAAACTCTCCTCCATTGTCAGTTTTCAGACAATTAATCTTATGCCCTATTTTATTTTCAACAAGAGCCTTGAAAATTTTAAATTTTGAAAAAACTTCTTATTTTTTATTGAGCATGTAAATCCAAACTTCTCTAGTGCAATCATCCAAGAAAGTAACAAAGTAATTTACACCACCAAATGAAGTTACCTCAGTAGGACCAAAAACATCTGAATGCACAAGTGCCAAAGGAGTAGTTTTTAGATCATGGCATGTCCTCAAGAAGCTAGCTTGACTTTGTTTGCCATAAAGACAATGTTCGTAAAACTGCAAATCTATCGATTGCAAGCCGGGAAGTTGATCTCGTTGAAGCATTACTTCAAGCCCTTTTTTTCTCATGTGACCGAGCCTCTTGTGCCAAATTTTTGAAGTGTTGTCCATCACTATCATGGAAGCTCCCACTTCACCATGGCATTTTGAAATATAAAGATTACCCAACTTCTTGCCTCTTGCAAGCACTAAAACCCCCTTTGTTACTTGCCAATTTTCTAAAGAGAATTTAACATCACACCTAGAAGCAATTAATTGACTGACAGAAATTAAATTTCTTTTCAACAAAGGAACATATCTGACATCCTTTAAAATCCATTGACTGCCATTTTTAAAATTTAAAACTATATCACCCTTACCAACAATCTCACACTCTTTATTGTCACCAAGAAAGAACTTACCGAAAACACCTTCTTAAAATTTTTTGAAAGCTTTCCTGCATGAAGTAGCATGGAAAGAAGCTCCAAAATCAAGTACCCAAGAGTCTGCAGTCATGTCTCTAGTAGCCAAGATTAAAACTCCATTGTTTTTTTTAGCTGCAATGTTTGCTTCATTGTTACTGACTTTGTCCTGTGCCTTCTTATAATTCCAACAATTTTTCTTTGTGTGGCCTGGCTTTCCACAAAACCAACAGGCACCTATTTTTCCTCTTGACTGCGATCTAAATTTTGACCTCCTTCGATTATTATATTTGCCTCTTTCTTTACTTCTTCCTCTATTACCAATACTTACAGCCGTTAATGCCTCACCAAACGAGGGTTCCTGATTTTTTCTCTGCATATCTTCACTCAGTAAAGTGGCTGCAACATCATTGAATTTCAACTTGCTTTTGGAAGCCACCAAAGTGTTCACTGCCATGACAACACCTTCCCAGCTATTTGGTAAAGAACATAGTGATAAAATAGTTTTTATCTCATCATCCAAATTTATGCCTACAGAAATCAGCTGGGTAACTAATGTATTGAATTCGTTCAAATGATTGGACATAAACCCTCCTCACATTTTTAAATTATACAATTTCTTCATAATTTCCATGGCTGTAGAAGTTCTTCATAATTTCCTGCACCAAATTTCTCCAACCTGCTCTGATACCAATTGTTGAATATAATTTGCAAAATAAAGTGAAAAAGAAATTTCAGAAATAAAAGATTAAAACCAATCACAAAACAAGAACATAGATTTATCGTGGTTCACCATCAATTTGATGGCTACGTCCACACTCAAGAATTATCTCTTATTATTATCAAGTTCTGAATTAATTACATTTAGCCAACAACTTCATTATATAAATCAGTCTCCAACGAATTAATGGAAAAATCCATTCGAAATAGACAACTTCTAAATTGGCCACACATGCCAATAGAAGTAATTACAAAATGAGAAAGTATTTTGAATTATGAAGGCAACATGCTAATTTGGGATTCACTTAACCCAACAAAGATAACCTAAGTCTTACTCATTAGGTGTGAATTCGTAGCCAGAGATGAGTGAAGACTGGAGGGCTTCTTTCCACTGGTCAATCTTGTCATTGCTGAATCTCCCCTATTCTTTATGTTTAGCGAATGCAGCTGTATAATGTCCCTTGTGAGGGTAGCGAAGGTTAGAAGGCTTCACATCACAAAATACAGGAATAAACAAAGCCTTGGTTTCCAACATGAGAAGCAACTCATCGAGGCACCAAGAGGACTTTGCATAACCTGGTGAGAAGATAGTGATTTGCACTGTAGAAGAGTATATTGCATTTTGAATGGTAGAGGGAATTGAATCTCCCAATTTTAATTCTTGATCATCAAGAAATGTCCAACATTCCTTTTCCTCTAGTGATTCATAAATTGCAAAAGCCACGGTTCCTTTCATGTGAGGGCCTCTATGGTTGATGAATGCACCATATATTTTTTTAGTTATAGCTGACATTTCACTGAAAGAACTTCTGTGAGATGAGGAGGAAGATGCCATGATGTGTAAGTGCTAAAGAAAGAGTGATGGAAAAGATAACTAAGATTGATCTAGATTTGGCTAAAACCAGAGAAATTTTGATAGCTTTAAAGCAGGGGTGATGTTTCTCCAATAATTCACTGTAAAATGGTCAAGTATATTTTTCTCTGCATGACTTGACTTTGTTTCAAATCTCACATGGCAAGTGGTCTATTAATGATGAAATGATAGGGACCCTCACCCACTGACAGTATATGCTTTAGTGATCATCACTGATGGGTTACAACAAGGCCACTTCATTTTTAGTATGAAATTTCATTTTCAAACTTCACTTTCTTGTGAGTTGTCATTTTCAAACTTTACTTGCAAAAGAACCCACAGACGCGTTGCATCAGAATTGTGAAGTTGTAAGCAAGGCCACTTCATTTTCAAATTTAACATTTTTGTGAGTGACAACACCATTGTTAAAAGAGTTCTATCGTGCGGATTCTCCCTGTCCCATTGAATTTTATAAGAGAAATTAGAATTATAAAATAGTAGGCAGTAACATCACTTCATATAATTTTGTCAGTGCGCTTTAGATAAAGTTGTTTAAAGGTAAAGCATGAACTATTAAGATGAGAAACTAGTCCCAAAGTAAACATGTATGGGTGCTGTCATAATAGTGGTTTACAATTCCTGAGAGGAACGAATTTTAGCTAAAATCACATATTTTTAGAAAATATAATGATTTAAGCCTTAAAAAGTTCAATTTTAAGGATTCCAATTGAAGAGGGTTTGATCAAATCACCTTAGATCAAACCCCCTTGGATAGAACCTCGCTAGTTTTAAACCATACCTATAAATACGTCTCCTTTACACCTATCAAAATGCTGATAAAAAATCACTTTTTATTTAGCTTTTGGGGGATCAAATGAATTCATTTAAAATTTATTTCAAATGATTATGTTATTCTTGAGAACAAGCTATCCAATGAATATAATTTTAATATGTTTTGGTTTTGTTATGTATTTGTTTTTTAAGTTTTATTAAACATAGGTTTTTCATCGAAAATGAATTTCTTTGTTCTTCACATGTGGAAAAATAGAATATTATCAAAAAAAATTTGAAAAATATGAGTACACAAATATTGAAGTCCTTGATCCAACAAAAAAATAAAATAAAATTTTGACATATACAAAAAGTTACACGTTATCGGTTCCTATATGAATTATAATTCGTTTGACTTTGAAACTTGATTAAGGAAAAATATTTAATAAAAACTATCTAACCAAGTGGAAGAACTAGATATCATAGTTAAAAATCTAAATTTGAAATAATTATAATTTTATCCTTCATGGAAAAAAGTTATACGTTATACGGTGTGCGTCACTTTTTAAAAATGTTGTTTTCTGAAAAAATTCAATTTTCATGGGAGATGGAAAAAGAAGTGCAAGTTGATTCCAAAAATTTTGAAAAAAATATTTTTAGAATCTACAGACAAAATTTGATGAGACTCTAGTTTGCACCATCTTCAAATTCCTCACAGTTTAGTCGCTATAGGTGCCCGAATGTGAAGATTTAGTTAAAAATAATAATTTCAGTGTCCAGTTTGGCCAAAAATTGTAAACCACTATTATGGGATCACCCGTATAGGAGAATGTGTTGTATTTATATCTGAAGATTGTTGTCATGTATAGTGATTTACTCTTTCAAATTTTATTGAAATAAGCCCAGGGTTCTAGATTCGATATATATTTTATTATTTTATTTCTTTTTTAAATTCATATTTTAATTGAAATAAGATCAGGGTTCTAGATTTCATATATATTTTATTATTAGTCAATAGGCTATTATAAGTAGGAAATACCATCAGATTAGTTTGTTGCCTGATGCTGAGAAAGACTATTCCAGTGGGACTACCAGTAAATATGGACCTAATGCAGTATGTTGTCCCTATGTAGCTTTCACTTCCTTGAGTGCATTCACGAGAGGGCACTGGTATGGGCGTCTTGACATAAGTATGGGTGTCCTGACAGAAGTATTCATGGGCAGGAGAAATAAATCATACAATAGGGATGGCATAGGTAAAACCGGTACAAATATCTTTGCTAACTTTGGCATGCTATACACTCCTGTTTGTCTTTATGATGTGACGATATGGCTTTGAAAACCTTGTCTATGCCTTCACATTTTGCATGCATGTATGTGTGACCAATTTTACTACTACAACGATAGGCAATGAGAGTGATGGCATGAGTATGGCTACCACGAAAGAAAGAGATTAAAAAGAAAAGAAACACAAGTCTTTAATATAGGTCTAGGCATGTACGCAAAGAGGAAGGTGGCATAGTAAATAGGTATGGCGCCCCTATTCCTGGGCCGTCCCATTTTGTAGACCTGTAAAGGTCAAATCTTGGCATGTTGGTAGGAGTTGGGGGGTGGCTAAGAGTTATTTGGGGAGGAAAATGATTGGAGAAGAAAAAAGAGGATGGAAGGAAGAAAGAAAACAAAGATATGAGAAAATAGGAAAAGAGGGATTCAAAACAAAAGATCTCTGTCCATTATTTTCCAAGAGGATGTGTTCATCTATGGAGGATTTTTGTAGAGATATTCTACAACATTCATGGAAAAAATGTAGAATTCAAAGATTAGTGCGATGATCTTGAGGAGAGTAAGAATAGAGATATGAGAGAATAGCAATAGAGAAGGGGATTGGGAAGAAAAACGATCTTTGCATACCTAGGACTGTACAATTTCATAGTAAGTAAGAAGAACTATGGCTTTCTTAGGAACTAAATAGAGAAATTATAATTTACTGCTGCTTAGTGAAGTTATAATTTATTGTTGGGTAATTAGTCTGTCCATACCAAATGTAGTTCCAGAGTGTAAATTGGATTCAAATGCAAAATTAAAATAATAAAAGAAGACACCTCTTATGAGATTTGTTCTTTCCATTAAAATTTTATGGTTTGTGAATCTTTAAGGGAAGCTTAATATTTACCCTACTTGTGAGTAGAAAAAAAGGGGGTTCAATTGAAGTCTCTTTTGGTGGATATTTGTATTTGTTTAAAATAAAGGGGGAGATCTCTACCCTTTTGAAGGATCAAGATCCTTGTTAAGGATAAAAACAAAACTACTAAAATTTTGAATAATACAGTTTAGTAATGCCAGAATTATCATTGGAAACTCTATGTCCTTGTGACCTTTCCCTCTCACACAACATGCTAGACGAGCTACCACAACCACCAGGAGAGCATTCACTGAAACCAACTTATCGCCTTGTTTTCCTACTAGAAACTTTTTGAGTTAAACATCCAAGAGCTTGAGAGATGGGAGCAAAGGCATACACAAACTCCAATTCCTCTTTCACCCTCTTCCGCTAAGCGCCTCACTACACAATTCACTATTCTGAAGCTTGGTTGATAAATCCATTCTATGCATATCTTGCAATTATTGCAATTCTTGAGATCACATTTCTTTGAAGAATTCGGTCAAACAGTTCACACGCCTTGTCCATGCTTCCACATTTTGCATACTGTAGACACGTAAAATATACTGATTGACGTTGTGCACTTGATCCCGACCTACTAACATCATTTCTTCTTGAATCATCCCTCGGTCTAACCATTTAATCAAATCCCCTTATATGATTAAATTCATCAACTGTCATCCCTTAATTGAATAAATCATTTTATCTAATTAAGTCAATCTATATGTTAATTAAATCAATCCATCTGATCTAATTATCCCTATTTAATTAAATAATTAATTTTATTTGATTAAATCTCTAAAGTCTATCCATTAAATTAAATAAATTAAAACATTATTTGATTTAATCTAACACCATCTCTTTTAATTAAATAAATCAAAATCCTTATTTAATTAATCTCTTATCATATTCCTCTCTTATTTGATTTAAATAAATCCACAAATTTGAGTCAAATAGGTCACATCATCTAACCTCTCTCATTAAATTAATTAACCCTTGATTAATTTAATCTCATCTCATGTCCCATCCTCTAGATTTTGCAAGTTGCACATGAAAATAGATTTAATTCATTTATTAAATCTCTATTTTCCTCACAAGGCATCTTTTGGAGTATTCTCCAAATTTGAATTCAAAAATTCCAAGTCAACATGTACATCCAACAAGGCAATAACTTCATCTTACATGTCCTTTGCCTTGAGCCAAGTGGCATTTATTGCATTTTCCCTTCCCTCTTACAAGTCATTTCAACAAATTTGAAATTAAAAAATAAGCATTTATTGGTACAATCCTCAAAACTTGCACATCCTCCATCCATTCATAGATTGACAAGTGGCATCATGCCATTGGATGAATGTTTGTCCCACATTGCTCAAATTTGGACATTCATCCATCTTGGTATTCTATAAATAAAGACCTCATATCCTCATTTGATCATCCACAAATTATGCAAAGTTATTATGCTAAAATATTTAGCCATTTCCATCCATCACTATTGAGTTCTTAGCTAGGCTTTTGCAGATTTTTGGCTTGGAGCTCTCATTCTTCACCATGAAAGTGGATCAATCTCCATCAACATATCAGCTTGCATATTAGGAATTGGGAAAGGGCCAATTTCCACATCAAATTGGAAACAATTCCCCCATGGGATCATGAGTTTGCACATTTAAATTGGGATTGAATCTATATTTCTTTGTTTCATTGTGTTCTTTGTTGTTTTCTTTCCTAATTCAAAGTTGTAAATGGATTTCATGGGGAATCCTTGTTTTAGCTTGCAATCCTTTGTTTAACTTGTTTATTCTTCTTGTTTCGCAGGTACTAGGATTGGGGTTCACACACATACATGTCTTAAGCTAAGTTGTAACTACAACATTCAACCAAATGCCTCCATCTTTTATGCTTTGATGGATGTCCATATCCTGTTCCAAAGCTCCCTTTTGGGCGCAGGCAGAGAGGATACTGGCAAAGGAAAATCTTCATAATGAAATAGAAAACCAATTAGAAACCTCTTTCTGCAAAACCTTAAGCATTACTAGGGGCATTAATCCTTTCTATTGGGTTGGGTGATATTTGTTATACACTCTTCTAAGTTTGGAACCCAAGAACTTGTGTTACAAAAAAAAGAATGAATAAGATTTATATGGGAGCACTGATAAAGTCAATATGAGTTCCAGATTTAATTCTATGATTCCATGCAACTCGCCCCTCTGATGAGATGCACTGGGTGGGTAATCATAGGAATAAGATCATTAGAAAATTATATCCAAGATATATGAACCATAGAGTAAATTTGATTGACCATTTTAAATCTCCTTTCTAAGTTATTTTCCCTTGTGGAAATCAAGAGAAATGTTAATCAACATGGTTATTCAATTGTTGGTAACTGTAAGTAAGTGAGTAATTTCTAGATGTTGAAACAATTGTGTTCCAATATTTTTTATTTAGTCAAGTTAATGGATATGGTAGATACTTGAGGTGCATTAAATCCTCTGGCAGCTGTCATGCTATCTATCCCTCCATTTTAAGTGCCAAATAATTAAAAACAGTTTGATGTCTTGTCTGTATCATCTGGGTAGATACTTGAGGCGTATTAAATCATTTGGAAACTTTCATTTCATTTCATTCATTTCGTGTCACTTGGACTGTGAATACACATGCTTTGCTTTAATTTCATGTCATAAAGAAGAGTGGTTTTCCTGTAAGCTTCTAGCCTATTTAGACTGACTGCTACAGGGTTGAAAGTGAGAGGACTGAGTTTCAATGGCTTTGATAATGGAATGGGTAGAGGGATGGCTCCTAAGGCCAAATAGGCCATGTATAAGATTGTCTAGGGTAATAGAATTGATGACTGTGACATAACTATTGCCATAAAAATGGTCATTTGGATAACTTGGATAATGGGTTTTTTGGTTGAGTTTTGTGTTATGGTTTTATGTGGCTATGGTTTTAATTAGTTTTGGGTTGTTTTGCAGGCTTTGGTGAAATAGTTAGTGTTGACAATCTTACAACAGTTATAGAGGCTTTTCTTGTCATGTCTTTGAGGGTAAAAAGATCACTTCCTTTGGGTTTATGCATGGACTAAAAATGATTTTAAGGAGTTGTGGGTGGCGTTGCTTAAGTTTACAATTTTTTCTGTCATATGATTTTTAGGATTTGTGGGTAGAGTTGCTTAAGTTTACATTCTTTACTTGATTTTTATAGCCATTAAGGCTAATTTTTAAGTTTAGAAGCTACTAAGTAGCCTGCTGTGTGTGGAGGTTTGGTTGGGTTTTCTCTTTTGTATTAGGAAGCGAGATGGTACAGAGAAAAATATTTAGTTGGGCTTTCTACGATGGCTTGTAATGTGTCAGTAGTTTGATATATGTAGCATTTCATTTAGTTTTATGGGACTCATGGTGGCAATAGGTGTTGCCATGGAGAGTAATATAACTTAGCATTATCAACTCCTTTTGATTCCAATGGTAGGGTTGTGAGGATACTTCTCACTGACTCAATATTTAGAGGTAAGACTATTGAGATCTTAACATATATAGATATTAAATAGCTTAGTTAAGCATTAAGGAGGCTTTTGGTAATAGGGAAATATTAAAGATATGCAGAGGAGAGATTATTGGGTTTTATCATTTTTAGCTATACTGATTTATGAATATGATAAAGAGATGTAGGGTTGTTCCTTCTTCTGTTAGATGTAATCCTCACAAGTGTGAATAGCTTTGATTCCCCATTCTGTAGTTAGCATGAGCGCATATGTTTACAAGCATGGGTTAGCATTAGAACATACGCCTCATCTAAGGTAGCTTTATGAACAAGCATGGATTAGAATTAGAACAAAAGCCTCATCTAAGGAAGCTTTATTATTCTGATCTTCTCGCATCCCATCATCAATTGACTTTTTCTATAAATAGTTAGTCTTAAGAAAAGCAATTTACATTTCCTTGGGATTTTTTTCCCTACTCTTCAATATGTTGCTAGTGTATATCCTACTATTGGCGTAACCATTGCACCTTGTTGGGGTGCAAGCACTAGTTTTATTTCTTTTTTAAATTATATTTATGAGAAATTTTCATTTAAGAGGAGAAGATCTAGTAGTCATGTATCCTAACTTCATGCTTCTCAAAATCTAACTTCTCAATGTCAAAATATACTAAAAATTTAATAATACCTTTCTCGACTAGTTTACTACTTATAACTAAGGTTTGAAGTTATTCTCATCAATTTTGATGCTTTTGCTAGGGAAAAGGTGTCAATAGTCATGCGAGCTAACTTTGTTAGCGTGTAGTGATTGAGTGGAATATCATAGGACCTTTGTTTTTTTAAAATGTGGATTTACCTCTTATCTATCTATAACTAAGGTTTGGAGGTGTGACTCATGCAACTCGCCACATACTTGAACACATAAGAAACTTTCTAAATGTTATATAAAAAAAACATAAATACATTCATGAAGAAGTGAAATAAGTATTTTTTTAGTTGCAAATAAAATATCATAACTATCCACTATAAGTGTGTTATTTAAAAAATAAAATATACTCATTTACTAAAATAAGACACTCATTTAAACAAGTATTGTTATCATAGTGAAAAAATATTGTTCTTATGTGTACGACTATTGTAGTAGCAATGTACAAGCATTGGAGTATTTTATAGTAATAGTTTGTCCTATCACAAATATAAAAGGTGAGCATAATAAATACCATGTATTTTCCCACTAAATATGAAGGATTTTCAAAAAGTTATAGTGTTCAATTATTGGTCCATTTTTGTTTGATATAAGTTCTATTTTAAATAATTATGTGTTGTTTTTATAACAACAAAGAGTTTTTTTGTGTTCAACTATTGGTCCATATGTGTTGAATATAAAAGCTAGAGATATCAAATATTTATGAAATTACCAATACATATTTGGTCCATTTAGGTTGCATATTAATTTTATTTTAAATATAAATATGATATTTTACAAGCAACAAATGGTATTTTTTTGTTCAACTATTGGGGGTCCCATGATTAAGATTAGGTCAAATCTTTAAAAAGTCAAATTTTAGACACTTCTTAATAGATGTACTGATGTGGCGAGTTGCATGATGAATCACACTTGCAAACCTTAGTTATAGATAGATAATAGGTTAGTCCACATTTCAAAAAAAATAATTAAGGTTCTATGATATTCTAGTCAATTGCTACATGTTGGCAAAGTTAGTTTGCATGACTACTGGCCCCTCTCCCCTATATATATATATGGTATTCATAGGACCTTTGTTTTTTTAAAATGTGGACCGACCTCTTATCTATCTATAACTAAAGTTTGGAGATGTGACTCATCATGCAACTCGCCACATCAACACATCTATTAAGAAGCATCCAAAATTTGACTTTTTAAAGATTCGACCAAAACTCAATCATGGTACCCCTAGTAGTTGAATAAAAAAAATATCATTTGTTGCTTGTAAAAAATCATATATTTATTTAAAATTAAATTTATATGTAACCTAAATGGACCAAATACCTATTGGTAACCATAAATCTGTCTTATCTCTAGCTTTTATATTCAACACAAAAGGACCAATAGTTGAACACTAAAACTTTTTAAAAATATTTCACATTTAGTGACAAAATACATGGTATTTATAGTGCTCACCTCAAAGAAAGAGACAATAGAATAAATATCAGTCCAACAACAGGATTGAGAAAGAAAAAACAACTAGAAACCAACAACAGGACTGAGAAAGAAAAACCAACTAGAAACCAACAACGAAAATGAGAAAGAAAAAACAACTAGAAACCATAGCTCCATCAACATCATACAAACCCAACAAAACTTATATATAATAACCCAGTTGTAAGTAAGTAGCTCACATTTTATATTTGTGATAGGACAAACTATTAATATGAAATACTCTAATGTTTGTACATTGTTACTCCAATAGTTGTACACATAAGAACAATATTTTGTCACTATGATAACAATACTTGTTTAAATGAGTGTCTTATTTTATTAAACAAGCATTTTATTTTATAAATGACACACTTATTGTGAATAGTTATGATGTTTTATTTGAGACAAGAAAAACTTATTTCACTTCTTCCTGAATGTATTTATGATGTTTTATATAACATTCAGAGGCTCTCATGTGTTCAACAATGGGTCCATTTTGATCAAAATTTGGTTATTTTTCTATTTACATGTGGGTAAGTGCACCAAGATGATTCCCAAAAATGGGGTTTAAGTGGCCACTTTTTTTCTAAAATTAAGAAATACTGACTTTGGATGTGAAATTGAGGATAGCTACACTCAAAATTTTGAGATGGAACAAAAACAAGGATTGAAGTGCTTCGAGTCTACTTTCTAAACTACTAATTTATTTTGAAAATGGTTGAGATTAAGGGGTTCAAAAGAGGCATGTACACAAATTTCTATTGTTTTTGTTTGAAAAATATAACATAGCAACTCTTGTACGACCCTAGCACGGTGAAATTTTTTGTAGTATTTTTAAAATCACTACAGTTAGAAGTTAGCTAACAGTATCTAGTTGATGCATGATTTTTCTGATAAGTTTTTAATGAATATTTGGATTTTTACTAATTTTCTAAGTGGGCACTTCCTAAAAAGAAAATTTTTGGCCGTGCTCCCCCTACAAATTTTGGAAAGTAATAGATTTTTTTTTTCTAAAAAAAATGGAGTTTAGTTTCTAAAAATGTAATTTATTTGAAATTTTGATGAACGGTTAATTTCTAATGAAAAAAATACCAAACACTGCTTTTTGACAAAAAATAGATATACAAACAAAAGAAATTATGGATGAAAGGCTTAACATTGTTAGAAAGTGAAAAAAATTACATCGTTGGAAAGCTAAGAGAGAACCTAACATTACCCATGTGTTTGATTTTGTCGATATTGAACCAGATGCAATCCTGACGATGAGCATAAACTCGATTATGTGAAAAATTGTAGAATTTGCAAAAAACACATCTATGGTTATTGGGAATGCCCTCTAAGTCTTTGGGTTGGTATTCCAAGGAAAATACCAAAGCTAAGGCTTAAGGATTTCGAAAGCAAAATATAATGCAAGAGCTTTATGTGTTAGTTTTGACATTTTTTGCTTCTCCAGGGAACATATCTAGCAACACATAACGTGCTCACATTATGTATTCCTTTAGTTAGATGCCACTTTATTGAATGTTTGTTGATATGTTTGTATGTATATTTATGTATGTATGTATGCATGCTTGTATGTATGCCTATATGTATGTATGTATGCTTGTGGGAGAGAGGGTGAGAGACTGTGGGAGTGGGAGAGAGTGAGAGAGAGAGTGGCAGAGAGTGTGGGAGAGTGGGAGATAGGCTGGAAGGGAGGGAGAAGAGAGTGGGAGAGAGTTGGAGAGGGTGGTTGAGAGAGAGAGTGGGAGAGGCTTTAGGGTTTAGGGTGGGAAAGCATGGGAGAGAGTGGGGGAGAGTGGGAGAGAGAGGGAGGAAGAGAGTGGGAGAGAGTGTGGCAAAGTGTGGGAGAGTGGGAGAGGGAGGGATGAAGGAAGATAGTGGGAGAGAGGGAGGGAGAGAGTGGGAGAAGGTTGGAGAGAGTTGGAGAGAGTGGGAGAGAGTGAGCGAGTGGGAGACATGGTGGGAGAGAGTGGAAGAGTGTGAGAGGGAGAGGGTGATAGAGAGTGGGAGAGGGTGGGAAAGGGTGTGAGAGAGTGGGAAAGAGGGAGGGAGAGTGTGGGAGAGAGTTAGAGAGTGTGGGAGGGGGTAGGAGAGAGTTGGAGAGAGCGGGAGAGAGTTGGAGAGAGTGGGTGAGAGGGAGATAGGGTGGGAGAGGGTAGGAGTGGGTTGGAGAGAGTTGGAGAGAGTGTGGGAGAGGATGGGAGAGACGGTGGGAGAGGGGTGGAAGAGGGTGGTAGAGAGTTGAAGAGAGTGGAAGAGGGTGGAAGAGAGTTATTTGAGAGTGGGAGAAGGTGGGAGAGGGTGTGAGAGAGGGTGGGAGTGGGTTGGAGAGAGTTGGAGAGAGTGTGGGAGAGGATGGGAGAGACGGTGGGAGAGGGGTGGAAGAGGGTGGTAGAGAGTTGAAGAGAGTGGAAGAGGGTGGAAGAGAGTTATTTGAGAGTGGGAGA
>VDFB02193867.1:375436813-375469729 GCA_007258455.2 Sequoia sempervirens
CTTTGATAGACATGTATGAAAAATGTGTTAGCATAGACAAGGCAGTGAACTCTTTGAAAAAATGCATCAAAGAAATGAGGTCTCATTGTGATGGAATGCCATGACAATCAAATGCTTTTGATTGTCATGGCATTCCATCACCATGAGACCTCATTTCTTTGAGCCATTTTTTCAAAGAGTCACTGCCTTGTCTATGATATTGCTTACTATTATGCTTTTGATAGATTTTTTCCAAGCATCCATAGCTTGTTTGAAAGCACTTGTTTTAGGCTTTCAGCCATAGCAACAAGGCAACAAACTATTTGACAAAATTCTTTGGTAGAAATGTATCAAAAATGTGGTAGTATAGACAAGGCAGTGAACTGACAAAATGTATCAAAATGTGGTAGTATAGACAAGGCAGTGAACTGTTTGAAAAAATTCCTCAAAGAAATGTGGTCTCATAGAATGCCATGACAAGCAAATGCAATTGGCAGCTGCTCCTAGTTATTAGTTATGCAATGTGAAGTAATTGCATAACTGCTTAGGTTGACTTTGTAAATACTATATTGTAATTGAAATTTTGTCATCTATCAACATCTAGTTATTAGTTATGCAATGTGAAGCAATGCTTTGAGTTTGAAAGATGTGCAATGCAATGTAATCAATGATATGAATATAAACTACAAAAATCTATTTTTTACAATTTATTAGTTAAACTATTTATTTTATTTTCTCTCTATATCTCTATGCTATGTAAATGCCTTTAAATTTTTTAAAACAAGTTTTTATCTCTTGTTCTACATTTTTTAAAATTTGAATTTTTTTTTTGATTTTTTCTAGACTTTTTCCCGATTTTTTCAAAAAATCTTATACTTTTGGTTTTCTGATTTTTTCGCCAAAATTTTTTTTTTTCTATGGTATAAACACACATGTTTTTGTAATATCAAGGATACTTTTTGAAACTTCCATGCATTGCTAATCTAAAAGGAAAATTCTTTTTCCTAATATGTATGTAGCCATGCTTTTGACATTGTCAAAAAGAGCAAAACTTCCTGAATGATGCAAAGGAATGGCCAAGCAATTCTAACTCTTCACATAAGAGAAGAGGGATGTTGGAGAGTACATCAAGTCAGTGAGAAAAAAAGTGTAATGTGTTTTAGTTTGTAATATTCCTCTGTTTCTCTACAGATGTGTCATAAATTCTCAGTTCAAATATGGACACCAAATATCGATTAAAAAGATTTCTATTAACCAAATAGCCATGTACGCATACATCAATATATGTCAATATAAGTATAAAATTTAGTTACAAAATAGCCATATAGGCTTACGAGAATTCCATATAGGTATACAATGTCAAATTTATCCAATACAAAATATGTACAAAATTGCCATGTCTAGGCATACAACAAAGGGCTCTGGAATCAAAATTCATTTCTCTCCATGCTCTGGAAATAAATTCTTTCCCTTTGTTTTGTGATCCAATGGCGATACGTTCATCACTCATTTCTGTTGTGCTCAAGGAGTGCTCATGCTGCTCCTCCTAGGGTTTAGCTCATGGTGAAGTTTTAACTGTTACAATAAGAAGTAAAGACATTAATATATAGAAATTACATTATAAAAAATAATATATTTAACAAAATAATCACTTACGACCATCTCACAATCACTCTCCATGATGAAAATATTTGCATGCCAATGTTGAGGCATGCTCAAGCCCTGTATAAACCATCCAATTAGGAATTAAACTACGAATCAATAATGGTTTGATTTTCCACTAGAACTAACATTTATAACAACGAATGTAAATTGAAATTTAGTAATTTGCCTCATACCTCCTCTATTAGAGCCATCGAGGATTGTATAGTTGATGAAACACTGATATCCATTACCCTCGCAACATTTGGAGGTGTTTCCACAACCAACATATGAAAATAAAACAAAAAATTATTCAATCACAAAAAATTTACAATAGCAATCCACGTCACATGACTTATAATGTATGAGATCTAATGAACAAAATTTTGAGTACAAGTATTAAACTATATATTTATGATTATCATGCTTACTATTTTCCCTATCCATATATTTCTGATTATCATGCTTACTATTTTTCCTAGCCAAAGAAAATTGAGTGGAAGGGTGCCTTGGTGAATGATGAAAGAGTGGATTGTTTAGTGACTCTAATTAGGTTTCTTGCGCATGGATCAATCATTTTTGTTGATAAATAAAATGTTTGAAGCTTGAGGATGATAAGAAGAAGTATTGAAATGAGTTGGCTTGTTGTTTCCTTGTGGTTTGCAAATGAAACAATGTGATTTTTGATAAAAAGAGAAAGAAATTTTAGTTGCTTATTCAATTTGATCTTCTCCTGATTCAATTGGATGTTGGTGTAGGAGCACCTAGGTCATCAAATACTTTTCAATTTTTGCAAAAGGGATGAGTGTTCAAATTTGTATTGATTCAATCACAAAAGGTTATGTAAAAATGATGTAAAGTGCATGTTCAAGGTCATATGAGGTCTTATTTGAATGTATTTAAGGTTATGGGTAAGTTCTAGGTGGTCAAAGTGGGAAAATGCAAACAATGCAATAATGTAATACTGTTAAAAGTTGTTAAATTGACAAAAAACAAGGAAATCAGGCATATTAAGGGTTAAAAGGGGTAGTTTCAACTGATGGAAAGATAGTTATGGAAAAGGAAATATCTTTAAAAGGCATGTAAAGGTGAGAAAAAGTAGAAGTTTGTGTTCTTGTGATTTGATTTTGAAATAAAAATTCCTTGTTTTTGAGTTTGCAACATTACTCCATTGTTTTGTTTTCTTGTGTTGGTAATTTAGGAACACCCAAAGTTAAATCATAGTGTGAATACATGTAAAGAGGAGTTAGTTTCCAATTTCAAGAGTTGGAAGGTTAGTTTTAGGAAACAAAAGAATAAAAGACAGTTTTCAGTGCCCGACAGAGTCCTTTTAGAAGCAAGTTTGAGAGTCCAATAGGGTTTTTCTTCACTACTCCACCAATGTAGGTCAAGTAAATTGGTGGAGTAGGTTAATGTTAGGATTTTTTGCATGTTTTGATGATTGTAAGTGTAGGGAAATGTAAGAATACCATGGTGGAGTTGCTACTACATTGGAAAATAGAAGATTTTCCTACATAAAGTGATGCTACAGTCATGGGTCATGAATAAATAAAGCTTGCAGAGGCTTGGAAATGATGTAGAAGGTCTTGGAAGAAATAAACAATCATGTTCTAGGTGGTGGCTAGAGAAATACAGGTTTGCAAGAGTATTTTTCACAAAACCCTCCTTGATTTGTGCTTTTACATCCTATAAACGTCGGTTTATTGGATTAGAATATTTTCATGGTTTTCAATCCCTATAAATAGTGAAATATTGAGTTATAAGACATGCTTGAAGACTTTTTTGAGGTTTTCAGTGATTTGGAATGGTTTTTAAGGGGTATCATTTGTAAAATAGGCCTAATCTACTAGCCTTTCTTTAGAGGATAGTCTGAAATCTGATGATTTTCTTTATGTCAAACGTCTAAGAACTTTGATATATTGTGATGTGCTGGAAAGTGTTTCTAAATGTGCATTGATTTTTTTAATAAGATTTGAGATAGGAATGTAACTACCCAATTCAATGGTTGACAGACCTACTAGAGGTTCATATGATATTGTCTGATCAAAACAAAGATGTTTGTTTAAAAAGTGGAAAGGATGATATTGAGTGCTTGGTTGCTATCAAACTAATGATATGATTGATGTTACTAAATTTGGTTAAGGTGTATAAGACAGGTTTGGTGACTTTGATGGTTGGATGGGTGAGTATTATGAAGCCTTTTGAGAAAATTGGTGATTAACCACAATATGATAATCAAGATTCTATTGTAGCAGGAGTTTGTAACCTGTAAATAGACTACTGCAATCAAAATATGGTGAGTATATTACTTGATAATGGATTGATAATAGTGAGGTATGGTTTAGTTGATTTGTTTCCTTGGTGAATAAATGAAACAATGAATTGTTCAAGTGTCAATAATCAGGTTTATGTTGCTTTTATGGTGGTTGGGAATGATGTGAATCTAATTGATTAAGTCAAAGTTTTCTAATATGGTTTTTGCTTTGAATGAGTCAATTGGAATACTGATTAGTGGAATGATGAATGATGGACTATGGAATGGCTAAGAGAATTTGAGTGGATTTTGGTTGAATGAAAAGTAGATTTCTGATGAAATTATATTTGATCTTCTCCTGATTCTATTTGGGATTGAAATCCCTTGAAGAAATGATGTTTATGGTGTTTGTTGGATGCTCTGCATTAGATGCACCCTAATGATTGAGCATTTTGATATGATGCTCTACATCACTAACTGCCTTATCTATGCTATTGCTTACTATTATGGTTTCATATAGATTTTTTCCAAGCATCCATAGTTTGTCATGTTGGTGCACCTTTGCAAGCACATGCCTCCATGTGAAGTAATTGCATTGTGCTGCTTATGTTGACTTTCTAAACAACTATATTATACAGTTGAAATTTTGTCATATATCAACATCTAGTTATTAGTTATGGAATTTGAAGTAATTCTTTGAGTTTGAATGATGTTTAATGCAACGTAACCAACAATATGAATATGAACTACACAAATCTATTAAGTAGAATTCATTAGTTAAGTTCTCTTTATTCTATTACCTTTGTTTATGTTTGAGTAAATCCACTAGCACTAGGAGGTGTTTGCTTGAAAGCTCCAATATTAGCCTATTCAACATCCAAAATCACATATTAAAATACCATTCATAAAATAATGCTATTAACATGTAATAAATTTATAATTGTTTACTAGTTACATACCCCACTGATAGGTGTATTGCAGAAATAAGTAGGTGGAGGACCGGTATATCCAATCTCAACACTGTGACCCTGCAATTTTATTAAAATAATAAAACTAAATTAGTTAATCTTGCATTTCATAATCAAAATTTAATAAATTAAATTCAATGAACATGTTGACTTTTACCTAACTATCAATGCCATATGCATGATGCAAAATTTTAGCCATCCTCTCCATCCCCATAGCAGTATACAGATCCTGCGTAGCATCATAAAAATCATGTGTAGCAACATACAGATCCTGCGTAGCAGCCTCCTGAGTGTCAGTGGGGTCATATGAACAAGTTTCCCCGCAAGATTGACACACATGGGTTCAAAGGCCACCACCCGAAGACTCCCCTGGATGGCATTGTACAATAAAGCTAGTATGATGGATGACACTTTGATTCAAAGTGTTGATCACCTGCAATGTCTCTATGTCGTCACTCTCCTTCGCAACAATAGGCATAACAATGTGCTCACAAGGTGGCCTGGCAAGAGGTCATCTCCCTTTCTGTGCAGGATCTGGTTGTGCATCGGGCCTATCCTGAGCCGACCCCCCACCTCTCCCCTAGAACTCCCTCATACAAAATAATTTGGGATTTGGTTCAATATGAACTCACTCTATAGTTTCCTAAGAAAATATTGGGGGACTTCACAATTGTTGCACGGTGGGTAATCAAAGACCAAGTACCACCTATCATAAAAATGGTTCCTAATCTCTTGGTGGTGGCACCAATGAATAGGAACCTCTTCGCATTGAGGCTAATATTTGATTTGTTCTAGGGTCAGTGAATAAAGAGCACAAATGACCTTTAGTAAATTTTAAATATTTTACTTGTTTATATGATAGTTTATCTACATAATATGCCCTAGTTGCCTGCCTCCTATCTTGCCATCCTGTTATTTGTTGGGTTATTGAATCTACATTTTTTAACATCTCTTTCATTGAATTTTCTAGGGTCATTCTTTCTGTGGTTGAAGCATTTGGATCACTCAACCTACTGATAAGATCCTCAATTTTTTTTTTGTTGTTCTCAATGTTGAGTGCTAGGAGGGTGTTGAGTGATTGGTGGGGGAGGTTGATTTTGTTGTTGAGGATTTTCCTGTTCTTTTTGTTGAGGATTTGCTGGATCATTTGCATCTCCTACAAATTTCTAAAAAAAATCAAATCTAACCTAAAACAAACAAATCAACTTGAAACTAAGAAATTCAAAACAAATAGCAAACAATACTTGCCTCTTGCACCTCTTCATTGTCGTGGTGCCATCTTTGCAAAGAAAAAGCAACTGTTGTTGATGAATTTTGTAGAATGTCTCCTGCTAGAATGCGAGCGTGAAAATGAGGTTTTTTGGCCATGAGCAGAGTAGAAAAACAAACAACAGAAAATGAATCACTTTCATTTATTTTTTTTTTGCTTTTAAAATGAGATAATGCGAGCACAGTATAACACACTCACGTTATCTACTTTTCAAATTTTTCTTGGAGTTGGACACAAAAGTGTAACCCAACTTCATGCACCTGCCCATGTGGACTATTTATTTACAATAGAAAGTATAAATATGTGCACAACTACTGGCCCCTATCCCCTATGCATAGTCATAAAATGTTTCCAAAATACCATTTTTCTAACCCCTACCCATTGTAGTGAATTACCACTGCTGATCCTCAATCACACTTGTACCAATAAAAATAATCTACTTTTATTTACTAATTATTCTAAAAGTATAATATATTATATATTATTGTATACAATTTAAATCTATAAATTAAGCATAAATTATTGATGAGTAAAACAAATCTAACCCTAATATGTATATCCTAACAGTTGATCACTTTTCACCATAAACTTTTCATTTTCCCATGATTTTTTGTTGCCGCCATATGTTGGTTCATCCTCTGTCACTCATAGGTGTTGCCTCCACCATGCTTTGTGTCTACTAATAGGAGATATGTCATGTTTGTGGTTATGGAAGGGGATGTTCCCATCAAGTAAGGATTATAAATGGTGCTTTCCATTTTTTTGTGTAGCTTTCTTTCCTTTTTCTCAATATATTTTGGGTTGTGTAGGCCACGAATCCTCTTTTGAAGGGATCTACGATGGACAACATCCAACAATACATTTTTTAATTTGTTTGTTGATGCAACAAAATGGAAATGGTTTGAATCTATGGAGAGGGTAAGGGTATTTTGTGACCTTACTGAGGCTATGACCCATTTCCCTTTTACTATTCAAATTTTTCTGTGATATTTCTATTGGGAAAATATGTCTCAACCTTACAATTAAATAAGTCATTGTTGATACATAAGGTATTGTTCATCCAATAAGGAAAAGGGGTGCAAGGGGGCTCCCCCCATGAGGGATATGAGGGTGGTCATCCCCCTAATTGGGGACCAAGGGTAGCGTGCCTTGCGAGAGCTCAGGGAAAGTGGCCTCGAAAGGATATTTTTATATATTTTATTACTTTAAATATAGATTGTTCATCATTAGGTCTTAGATTTGATGATCGATATTTTATTAGGTTGAATTTCCCTAGAAGGAAACCCTATTTTATGAGGGCATTATATTATGGATGTACATATTGTGATGTATTTTGAGAGTTTGATAGTGGTCGTGTTGCCTCTTGATCTATGGTTGGTGACACTCTTGTGAGAAGCTTACTCTTCAAATATATTGTAATCTTTGTAATTTTTGAATAATATATTAGGTAGCTTTTGGAGTGTGGGGTTTTTCTCCCAAAAGGGTTTTCCCCACATAAATCACTATGTTGTGGTATGCATGATATTTATGTTTATTTTTGTTTAATTTTTTGTAATTGTTAAAGATTTGTAAAAGTTTTGTATTATCCTCCTTTCAAGATTAGTGTAGGAAGTTGTTCTGCTACCTTAGCTTCCTTACAAGTGGTATCTATAATGACATAAATTAACCCCCTTCTTGGAGATAGGGCAGCTTCTAATTATCTAATTAATTCATTCCCTCTTGTTAATTAAATTAATCAATCTTATTCAATTAACTATGTTTCCCTGTTTAATTAAACAAAGCAATTTTATTTAATTATTCCCTAAAATTCTATCCATTAAATAAAATAAATTAAAACCTTATTTAATTTAATCTAGCATCCATCCCCTTTAGTTAAATAAAACAAAATATTTATTTAACTAAGTCTAAATCATTTCTTTCTCAACTTTGATTTATTTAAATCCTAAAATCTAAGTCAAATTTGTCACATCACCTAATCTCTCATTAAATTAATCCAATCCTGATTAATTTAATCTAATCTCATGTCATATCCTCTAGTGTTTCCCACTTGCACAAATAGATCGATTTAATTGATTTATAAATTCTTTATTTTCTCTCAACATGGCATCTTTGAGAGAATATTCCACCAAATTTGAAATCCATTTGTCCTTCCAACAAGGAATTTAATTCATCTTACAAGTCCTTTTTCATTGAGCCAAGTGGAATTTAAGACATTCTTTTTCCCTCTTACATGTGATTTCACTAATTTCAAATTCCACCTAATTGCATTTATGGACACATTCATCAAAATGTGCTCACCCTTCATCCATTCACATCTTGACAAGTGGCACTTATCCATTCTTCCATCTTGTCTTTCTATAAATAAGAGGCTTCTCTCCTCATTTGATCATCCATAATTTGAGTAAACTTACTCTACTCAATTTCATCTCCAAGCATAACAATTTCCATCCATTTTCAAAGTCTTAGCTAGGTTTTGTAGGTTTTTCATCTTGGAGCACACTTGAATCTTCAACAAGGTGAATCACTCTTCATCACTCATCAACATTGCATCATAGGAGTTGGGAAAGGGCCAATTTTCACATCAAATTGGCACCAATTCCCCCATAAGATCAAGAGTTTGCATGTTTTTAATAGGATATAATCTATCTTCTTTCTCTTCTTATTGTGTTCTTGCTTTTATTCCTATTTTGAACATTGTTAATGGATTTTATGGGGAACTTTGATCTTACCTTCCATATGAATCCTCTAATGTGTTTGTTTGTTGTGTTTTGCAGGTGCTAGGATCTGGGTTCTACATTTTGGCGCTAGGAGGGAAAATCTTGTTTTCTAATCATGTTTTAATAAAAAATTTCATGCTTTTTTCTTTTTTTTTGTCTACAAGAAAGTGCATCACTAAGCAGCTCAGCGTTGCTATATAGAACTGCCCACACACCAGTGTCGCCATATAGCACCGCTTCAAACTCCAAACTCCAACGCTTTGTCGTTCTCGCCCATAATTTAAATTTTCAAAGTCTACCATTGGTCTCATTTTCACGCGTTGGAATTTTCAAATTCCAAACTGCATCGCTTGACAAAACGACACAATCATGCTCACTATTTTTCTACAAAGTGACACTTGCAGAAATAGTGATACTATATAGCACCATTGATGTCTTTAAACTGCATCGCCTATGCAGGTCCCACAGGTGGAGAAGAGGAAAAAGTGAAATTCAAATTTTTATGACATGTTCCTTTTTTAATTTTGATCATAAGGGTTATGTATTGCTTTCCTGACTTATGTTTTGCAGTCCTAACTGGTTTTGTAGGTTGGCTAAATCGGAGGTGAAGACTAATAATGGCATCAATATCTCATAATATCAAGTGTTTTTGAACAATTTAGTGTTGTTTAACACTCTTAGAGAGTTCATAAAGCTCTCTTAAAGATTTTTTTCTCTTCATGCTTTTAGGACATCACTAGATTTTTTTTGGGTCTAAAAAGAACATATTCAAATTCTTGCTACAAAAAGGCTTAAAATGAATCTTGGGACAAAATCACTAGATTTTTTTAGGCTAACAATTGAACAAGGAAAATTCCACATCTCATTTTGGTTTACTAAAAAGAACAAAATCATTGCTTTGTGGACTTAAAATGAATGAGTGCTTCTTTTTCTTGTAATTAATTACTCAAAGTAATATCATTAAAAGGATGTATGCACTTCTCCCATGCCTCACGACGATCTTGAGAATCAAAAGGCCTTTTTGTAACATTAAGTTGCATAAGTAATTGCCCACACATTTCAAATTTGGGTTTAAAATTGAACACATCTTTGTGAGTGTGAGTGGAACATGTTGTGTGTGTGCTCCCTTTGTTTCTAAACAAAAGTTGATCGAACTACAAATATGTTTGCTTTATTTTGTTTATCTTAGAGGGCCTGCCTTGTGGGAAAAAGTACTCACCCAAGGGAATGACCCAACCAGGAACACGCTAAATCCAAGCAACTTCCACCCAAGATATAAGTGTGGGTATTGGAACAAAGGCCAATATCACAAGGATTATTTTGACGAGAAGGGAAACAATGGTCTCTCGCTACATGGATGGTCCCCCACAAATGGAATTCCCGCAATTAAAACCCTTTTTTGGAAAGGCCAAAATCCTAATCTATTTGTTGGTGCAAGAATAGTTGTTCTGAAGCCACCCCACACTTTTACGAATTTTAGTAGAGATGGAAAGTACGCCATGGGAGATTCATGGGTATTGATGCTTGGTTGCCTCGAAAGAAGTGTTGAGCCATGGAGGGGAGCCAATGGGTTCAAGCATATAACCATCCACTGAAAGTAGGCTTAGCTAGACTTGTCCAAGTGGGGACCCAACAAATATTGTCTCAAAAATCCATAGGGTTGTGCATGACTTTGGAAACAAAACACTTTGCTTGATTTTAAAACATTGAAAAACAAACATTCAACATTTTTCATCAAATTTCAAACCCTTTAGGAGGAGAAAATATCCTTGAATGGATTCACATTATTTTGCTTGCCCTTGGGATTTATATCCTTAGAGGTTTCTAGGCATTTGGACTTTGTCTCAATTTGCTTCTCTAAAAGTTAGCATTAGGTAACTTTTGCTTTGATTTCCTTGATTTCCACATACTATACTTTGTGGGATGAAAAGAAATTAAAACATTAGACATCTCATCCAAAAAGCTAATCAAGAAGTGTTTGTGATAAAAGGAAGTCACTAAACAAAGATAAGAGCAATTGATCTCACAAATGAGCTTCACCAAATGATTTCAAAGAAGATCAAAATCTACAAACAAAAGGTCAAAACTCTTAGTCCAAAATCCCATCAAAAGCATCTCTCAACACTATATGAATTCAGACAAAGGTTTCTTTTCAAATTTTACAAGAAAGCTTCAAGAAATAATCCCGGTTTGTACTCATTCTATTATTATCAAAATCCAAATCTTTTTTGGGAATTTGAACACCTTGTTTAGGGTAAAGCATGTTCTTCAATACCTTGGTGTTGTAAACAAGATTCATTCTTAGGAACATCTAGGATCAAAGTCAAAACCTCATCCATTGATCAAAACATCAAACCAAAATCATCTCATCAACAACTTTTGAAAATTTTGGAACCATCCTTCATGCTAGACTTTTTGGCAAATCAAAACAAATCAAAATCCTTGAATCTAGATCCTTGAAATCAATCATTGAATCATTTTGTTTTAGCTAGGTATTTGTAGATGTATCCTTCTCCACATACTTAGTTAAAATTATCAAATCATCCTTGTTTTTTTAGGTGTGGGTAGATGCACCCTTCTCCCTACACTTAATCAAATTATCATCTTGTGATCTAGTTCATCCCATAGATAACATCCAACATCTTGGGATTTATTGGTTCACTATCCAAATCCAACATCAAAAGAAAACCGAGTCAAGGTCCAAATCTAAGAATTTGAAAATCAAATCAAAATCAAATCAAAAATTGAAAAAGTCGCAAAAGTCTAGCATCTCTTCAAGATCTTCTCAAAAGTTCAATCATCCACATCTTCACCATCACATGTTTGATCCTTAAAACATCCTAGATCTTCTCTTTTGAACCTTTTTATGGTTCAAACAAGATCACAACACAAGAAAAACATGGAAATCAACAAATAAACATCGACCTCAAGTGACCTAAGTCAAACAAATTCTGAAATGAATCCTGTTGGATCAAGCAACCCTCTAACAAAATTTTTGTCATCATCAAATAAATCCATAAGAGGAAAGTGTGGTAGAGGACATCACTAATAATGAATTTGGAATGACATAGGATTAGATTACTAAAATAATCCAAAACCCCGAGAATGACAAAATTATCATCATAATGAACCTCCAACCCTCACAATACATGCTTGAATTAGCAAAAAAAGGGGCTAAATTCCCTTCTGGATTCGATGAGAGCACCATTATGGAACAACCTTTTGGGTCCATGCCTCCAATTTCATTCATTCCTCTAATCTCATCCACACCTCCATTCCAAAACATCACCCAACCCATCCCCCAAATTACATCATCCATCACTCCAACCCAACCTATTGTGAACAAAGGAAGTGCATTTCTAATTGCACTACAAACACACCCTCTTGTAAGCAATCAGGACTTGGATGCAAACACAATCTTGGTGCAACCTTCCCCCCAACATCTATCACACCCATATGACCCATCATCATCATTACACACGACACCTCAAACCTCTCTCCCCACAACCTACTAGGGAGAAGGAGACATATTCAGACGAAGGGGCATCTTTGACCTAACATCTTCATCACTCCCCCAAGGAAGCATACCACTCACATTCCCACCATTACCACCTTTACCAAAAACATCCACATCACCTCTAGGATTTGGGTTACCACCATTACTGCCATGCACTCAAAATAATCCCCTAATCATTAACCAAGGCATCATACCAAATCCTCCAAACTTACCATCAACATCACAACAGATGCCAACCATCCCAATAACACAAACAAAAAATACCACATCGTCAGCTATGGTTTCCCAAGGACCAAGCATAACAATTACACCATCCACCACACAAATCCCAATCATTAACACAATGTTATCTCTCATCACAATGAACCCCATACCAAATCCACCACCACCCACACCACCTTCATCATCAAGCATGAATATAGAAAACCAATACAACATTGTGTTACAAGCTGCCCAACAAGTTGCCTACCAAAAGGCACTCCAATAATTTCAAAACCGACAATCCACACAACAAGCCGCTCAAGTAGCGCAAGCAACACAAACCATTCAGCAAGCACAAGCACAATTAGTAGCACAACAAGCAATGCAAGTAGGACAAGCTACACAAGAAACACAATTTTCCCAACTAGCACAAGCTCTATCCCAAAACCAAGCTCAACAAGCGCAAGCGCAAGCCCAAGAACAAGAAAAAACGTAGGCATAGTACCTCGCACAACAACAAGCAGCTCAACAACAAGCATACCAGTAAGCACTAAAACAATATCAAGAGCAACAAGAAGCATCCTAGCTAGCAACTTAACAACAACTGTTGTTAACACAACAACAAGAAGAAGCCCAACAATAGGCATTACTTGCGCAACAACAACAGTACCAACAACAAGCATTATTGGTATAGCAGTAGCTACATGCATATTTGGTGCAACAAAACATACAAGCACCATCCACCAACACACCAACGAATCCACCCATCCCTCCATTCGAACCACCAAACAACATCTTCACCCCACCCCTAATCCGCAAAATGACGTAACCACAAAAATCAAGCTACTCTCACAACAGGTACTTGATCTTTAATCAGGGAGAACCACAAAAAAACCTAGCAACTTTTGTTCCTATCCATTTGATAGGAGCCTTGCAATGAAACCTTTCCCAAAGGGATTTGAGATCCCTAAATTTGATAAATATAGTGGGATGGGAAACCCTGAAGATCACATCAGGGAATTCTAGGTACATTGCATGGAAGTCGCATATGATGATACATATATGATGCAACTATTTCCTAGGAGTTTGGTTGGCCAAGCCATGAAATGGTTCTCTCATCTCCCTCCAAGCATCAAGAAGTTTCAAGAGATTGTTGATGCATTCATAAGGAATTATGCCTTCAATATTGGCACGAATGTCAGTCTCGAGGAACTATTGGCTCTCAAACAAGGGAAGAATGAATCATTCGCTTCCATCCTACAACGATGGTGATCCAAGGCCAATAGGAGAAAATGGGCCATGCCTAAAGAACAAATTTTTTTCACCATTATCTCCAATCTCAATAGAGCCTTGGCATTCCATCTCAAAGTGAAAGGAATCACCACATACAACCAGTTGATCTCCAAGGTGCTCAACATTGAATGAGCCCTTAGCTCACAAGGAGGTACACCCACATATCTTGAACAATAAAGCAATCATCCATCTATAAGCTACAACAAAAAAACCTCACACATGGGTGAAAAATAGAAATATTACCAATGATGGTGTTGTCGATGCCAAAGTTGTCATAAGTGCCCCTCAGCAAAACACATCCACACCCTAACAAAAACCTCAAAACAATAATCAAATTAATCAGCAAATCAACACAGCAATCCCTCAAACAAACAATCTAACAATCAACAATATAAATGATAAAAGGGGTCCATCACAGTGAAATAAAAACTCCCTAAGCGGAAATACACAGCCCTTGGGGAATCAACCGAGTCTATCATGAAAAGGCTAGTGGTTGAAAAATGCATCACAATCCCTACTTATGAAAACTATCAAGAACCCTTGGTGAAACCTCCATGGTACAATGAAAACCACCTCTGTGATTTCCACAAGATCAAGGGGCATACAACTGCTAGTTGTATGAGGTTGAAAAACCTCAATCAAGACCTCATCAACAAAAAAATCATAGACATGGAACAACCAACAAGGAACCAAAACTTGAAAATCTACACGAATCTGATGCCTAATCACAATAAAAAAGGGAACAATAGCAATGATAAAGGAAAGGGCACCTTTAAAATTGTAAACCATGTGTATGACCATATCACACCACTATCACTGTCAAAGGAGCCCAATTGATTGTGGAGTCACCACAAGAGGCAGAAAAATCACCATCGCAGGGTTAGCATAGCCTCCTAAAGCACCCGCTTCCAACCAGAGATCCATTCATAATGGCTATAATGTCCTAGATCAGTTGAAAAGAACCCTAGCCTAGATCTCCATCATGGGGTTGCTGAAGATATCATCGACCCACAAAAGGATCCTTGAAAAAGCATTGGCTCCATCCACTGTCATCGTAGACCTTGACGCTGAACAATTCCAAGCTATGGTTGGAAACATAATCACCCCAAATCTTCTTACATTTTCTGATCAAGAATTCCCTGCCCAACCATCTCATAACTGTGCACTCCATTTGGAAGTCCTTGTGCATAAAAATAAATTCAAGAGGGTCCTAGTGGATGGAGGTGTAGGTTTAAACATCTATTCCCTTAAGCTCATAAAGAACCTGGGAATCGTGGAGGATGCCATTGAAAAAACCAAGGGCATCATAATCAGGGCATATGATGATGAAGAAAGAACATCCCAAGGTACAATCCAACTCCCTATTTAGGTAGGACCAACAACTATGGAGACCACCTGTCAGGTCCTTGACCTCGACCTTCCTTACAACATCCTCCTGGGACATCTGTGGATACATGGGATGAAAGCAGTGGCATCAACATTTTGTCAATGTGTTAAATTCACCTACCAGGGCCAAGAGGTCACCATCCATGGAGATCCTGAACCATTTTCTTACTGCAAAATATTGGAGGTCAAATATTACAAAATCCCACAAGTGCCCAAGAATGATGAAGGCCCTTCAACACAATATATTGACCTAGCCACTCTCACCTCCACCTCTGTGATAGAGACACCCACCATTCTCACCATATCTGATCTCAAATTCATAATCCAAGACAATGGGTGTAGAGAATACACCATTATAAATAATTCCTTTGTGGTAGGAGAGTTACCACAATCTCCTAGGTCATGAGGACAACCACAATCAAACGAGGCTTCATCATCCCAAACATTTATATTAGAAACTTCCAACTTTCAAAGTTGGGGAGATCTAGGCTAGGAGATAATAGAAGATCCATCCCACCTTTTGTACCAAGATGATAGACCAGTAGCTAATCTTCCTATGGATGATAGCAGTAAGGGTTTACAAATGACACTCACTATGGGATATGATAGAAACAAGAAGATTGGGAAAAATGATAATAGTCTTCTAGAACCCATTATCATTGAGAAACGTATGAAAAATATTGGCCTTGGTTGTACTCCTCCTAGGGTTACCATACGTGGTAAATCTGCCTTGGTTAGGACGAATAGGACACCTCCTTAGGTATCAACACTTTCTCCTAGGTCATTAGTCGCCACCCAACAATTACTAGTATCCACAGGTCTTCCTATAGACAATTTTACCTTCGACATCACTGAAGTGTGTAGTAGTGAGAATGGAGAACCCAAAAGAGGTATACCCACACTATTTGATGACTCTAATCTTTGTATGATCAACACCCTGTCCTATGAGTTTAAAAACCAAAACCATAAAATCCACCTAGTCTACCCCCAACTCATCGATCACGACCAACGATGACCACCAATTTTTGACACATTCAAAAATGATGAGGCACTCTCATAATTCATGGGACTATGGGATAATATTCCATGTGGAGATCATAAAGCAGGATTTTTCATTGAGCTGGATACACATGCATACTATGGAGAAACAATTGAATCCCTCAATCGCAAAAGCGAAAAATTGAGAATAATCTATAGGTCCTTGAGTGAAAACTACACCGTGGCACTCTCCGACCCAAAAATAGTAAAAAGAAAGGATGTATCCAACGGTGAAAACCTCTTTGAGGCACCCAAGGATGGTGGATTCAATTTTCCTCTCAGAGCTCTACATCAAGAAAAATTAGCGGTTCTAGCCGAAAAATGCAACCCAATAATTTGGGAAAAAGGAGACACTACACATCACATTTTATATAGTCATTACTATCAGAAGAATCAGAGCTCGTGGCCACCTTTTTAAGAGAATGGAAAGTCAACTTTGCATGGAGCTACACAGATATGCCCTAGCTCGACCCAAAAATTGTGGTCCATCACCTAGCAATCTATCTTGAAGCAAAGTTTGTTAGACAAAAATTGAGAAAAATGCTCCTTAGATCACCCTGCTAGTCAAAATGGAACTAAAGAAGCTACTTGATGTAGGATTCATATGACCAATTGACTATCCAGAGTGGGTATCTAATCTAGTACTTGTTTCAAAACCTGATGGGGGCATCCAAATCTATATAGATTTTAGAGACCTAAACAAAGCATGTCTAAAAGATGATTTCTCATTGCCTAACATTGACATGATTGTAGACATGATAGCGAGACATGAAATTCTTTCACTAATGAACGGTTTCTCTGGGTACAACCAAATAATGATTGCCAAAGAACACCAACACAAAATGGACTTCACTTGTCCATGGGGGACCTACTATTGGAACATGATGCCATTCAGCTAGAAGAATGCTAGGGCCACCTACCAAAGGGCCATGACATTAATTTTCCATGACATGATCCAAAAAACTATGGAGGATTACGTTGATGAAATACTAGAAAAATATAGAAAGAGGATAGATCACATAGCAACCTTGAGTTCTATTTTCGACAGGATGGAGGAATACAAACTCCATTTAAATCCAAAGAAGTGCATCTTCGGCGTACAGTTAGGAAAGCTGTTGGGATACATAGTGCCAATGAGGGGTATTAAAATAGGTCCCGCCAAGGTAAAATCAATCCTTGAGTTGGAGGCACCCAAAAAATTGAAAAAACTAAGAGGTCTCCAAGGCAGACTTTAGTCTATCCGCAGATTCATAACACAACTAACAAACAAGCAAAACCCATCTTCTCACCTACTTCATAAGGGACTAGCATACAAATGGGATGAGAAGTGTGATGAAGCCTTAAAAAAAATCAAAGAATATCTACTCACATCTACAGACCCCATGCCACCAATCCCAAGAAAGCCACTAATCCTATATGTATTAGCAACACAAGCAGCTCTTGGTGCTCTTTTAGCTCAGCACAATGAAAATGGGACAAAAAGGGCCATCTATTACATCAGCCGCACAATGGTCAAGCATGAGTTAAACTACTCATTCATTGAAAAAGCATGTCTCGAAGTAGTGTTTTCTTCACAAAAATTCAAACACTACATGTTGACACACAAAATTAAACTCATCACCAAAATTGACCCCCTCAAGTACCTATTGTCAAAGGAAATGCTCACAGGAGGGATGGCCCAGTGGGTCATGATTCCATCTAAAGACAACATCGAGTACATCAAACAAAAAGCAATCAAAGGCCAAGTCATTGCAGATCAGCTTGCAGAAGCACCCATGTATTTAGAGAATCCACTCTTATCAGAGTTTCTAGATGAATCCATCTTCAATCTCAACATAGCTAACCACTAGAAACTCTACTTTGATGGCTCATACACGCAACATGGATTAGGAGTCATTGTCTTCTTCATCACCCCATAGGGGGACTATATACCTAGATCTTATAAGTTGGCATTCCCCTGCACTAACAGCATTGCATAATACGAAGCTTTAATCATAGGTCTCAGAATAGTAGTGCAGTGGCACATCATGGCCCTCAGGGTATATGGTGACTCCCAGCTGATAATAAATCAAGTACATGATGAGTACCAGACAAAGGATGATAAGCTGATTCCATATAAAAAGTTGGTAGAAATCCTCAAGGAATCATTCATTGATATAACATTTGAGCAGATTCCTCGAGCAAATAACAAAGCAAAAGATGACATGACAACGATTGGATCCCTACTGGACATCCCTCACAGTGTTATAAAACATGAATTATTGGTAGAGAAACATCTCATACTCGCATTCGAGGTACTAGATTCTAAAATCATGTGTGAAATCGTTGGTCTTGATGATCCTTGGTACCATGAAATTTGTACCTACTTACGAATAGGAGCCCTTCCTACTGACCTACCCTCGAGCTTAAAGAGAACCTTTATCAAAAAGGTATCCTTCTTTGTGATCCTAGGAGATACCCTGTATCATAGGAACATAGAAGGAACCCTATTAAGGTGCTTGAATCCTAAGGAAGCCTTAACCACTCTAACTGAGGTGCATAATGTCATTTGTGGTTCCCATTCAAGTGGTATAACTTTGGCCAAGAAGTTGCTAAGAACAGGGTACTATTGGCTCACCATGGAAAGAGAGGCACATGATTACATCAAGAAATGCATGCAATGTCAACAACATAGAGATCTCATCCATTCTCTAGCTCAGGAGCTCCATCCTATTGTCAAACCATGGCCCTTCTCAAAGTGGGGGATTGATCTCATCGACAAAATAACTCCCACCTCATCCAATGGCCACAAGTTCATCATAACCACCATTGAATACTTTACCAAGTTGGTGGAGGCCATACCAATGACATATATAACTGGAAATCAGATATCAAAATTCATCCTGACCTATCTCATATTTCGTTACGGTGTCCCACAAGCTATTATCTCAAATAATGGGACAACATTCAAGAATCAGGATGTCCGCGACTTATGTGAAAAATTCCAAATCCAACATCGCTTCTCCACCCCATACTATCCCCAAGGCAATGGCCAAGCAGAAGCCACCAATAAAACCATTCTAAAGATCCTCAAGAAGACAGTCAATGACGTAGGTTGTGACTAGCATTTGCAACTAAATCCTACCCTTTGGGCCTACCAAACCAGCATCCGCACACCCACCAATGCCACCCCATTCTCCTTGGTCTACGAATAAGAAGCTATACTCCCCATTGAGAACAAGATGCCCTCATTAAGAATATCACTGAAAAACCTAATTACAGATGAGGAATACCAGGTATCAAGACTAAATGATCTAGAATTGTTAGATGAGCGAGGGATGGAGGCACTAAACCACCTGCAGGTATATCAAAACTGACTAAAACAGAACTATAACAAGAAGATCAAAAGCAGAACATTCCAAGTCAGAGAACTGGTATTAAAAGAGAATCAGAATAATGTTCCTCCTCCAGAAAATAAGGGAAAGTTTGAACCTAATTGGTTGGGCCCATTTATCATCATGGCTAGCTACAAGTCAGGGGCATATTAGTTATCAACACTCGAAAGGGAGCCTTTGTAGGAGCCCATGAAAAAATCCCATCATAAAAAGTTGTATGCCTAATCCTTTTAAGGTATAGAACCAAAAAATCAAAAAAATAAAAAAATGTCCTAAAAAAATAGTCATCCTAATGAAAACCTAACAAACAGGCATCTTGGTGACAACAAAAAAAAAAAATCCAAAAAAATCATAAAAGGGATTGAAAATAGTAAAGAGAAAATTGTCCTCTAGTAAAAACCACTTTGGTGGCACTTTGGGCAAGTACCTTGGTGAAAACCTGGAAAATAGGTGCCTTGTGTAAATAAGCACTTTCCATCCACCAGGATCTTCACGGCTTGTTTTGCATCATGCTTTCATCATCCATCATAATCCATATCTCCATCCATCACCCCTCAGCGTCTGCATCATAGCTTGGTCCTGTATTCACATCATAATCCCTCCTAGTACTACTTAGCCCACCCTCAAGATTAGTTTGTCATGCCTTTATTGGAGTAGTCTATTGCATCACACTGGGGGCACAATCTAATTGGATTAGATTTGAGTATATTCTTGAAGTCCCTAAATCAAAAAAATCAAAAAACATAATAAGATCAGAAAAATCCAAAAACATCATAAAACCAAGAAAATCCAAAAACACTCAAAACGTTTCAAAAAATCCAAAAACAAGTCAAAAATTCAAAAAGTTAAAAATAGATTCATCTTGTCAAACTATGTCGTCTTTGAGATTTGAACATAGGCAAGGCTAATATTTGATCATCTCCCGAGACATTTAGGTCAGTCTTTTAGGAGTCTGTCATAATAAACTAGCAATCCATTCATTTTTATCTCATCAATAATCAAGTCAATATCTTGTCAAACTATGTGGTCTCTGCATGTATAATGTAGGCAAGGCTAATCTAGTTGATCAGCCCCCAAGGCCCCTAGGATAGGTCTTTAGGTTAGGTCTTGGTCAAAATCTCAGAAAACTCCAAAACAGTGGAAAATCTAAAAATCAAAACATTTGTAAAATCTCAAAAATACCAAAAACAGCCTCAAAACACTACAAAAACTCTAAAAACATCCAAATAGTTGAAAAAAATCCATCTGTCCCATCTCGCCTTCACCTGCAATAAACTCTAAACACTAGGCACCACGCCATCTTGGTTCTTTATACCTTGATGCATCATGCCTACATGTGTTATCAAACATAAGGTAATTGGCCCTTAGAAAATCCCAAATCCTCAAAATGCATTGTCATCATCATCATCATCATCATCATCTCTTATCTTGTTGGAATCTCTTGCTTCCTTCTATCTTCTTTCATGCTAACATGGTACCATGATAGTTAATCATCGCTAAATGCATCCATCTTGCATCCAAAAATAGTCAACATGTAGCATATTGCGTGTCACATCATAAATATTGATCATATCATATGCATTGCATTCCATCAATATAGATTGGTTATTCTAAGCATCTCATAAATCATAACATTCCATTCATTTTGCATTTCACAAAACATCCCACATCATTATAAGCATCCAATACATGATCATACAAAGCATAACATGTAAACAATCCATCGTATTACATGCATACATACCATCCATTTCTATAATCATATAAAACCTGTCATAAAATCATCCATTACGCCATCACATATACATCATAAGGACATACATCACATATAATTTTGCATATCATAATCATCATTCCATACATGTACCACATCACATATCACTTTGCACATCATTTCACATCATCATAATATCACATCACATATTACATCCTCATAAGTACATATCATACATAGAAAGATTACATACATCCTATCATCCATCATTTCATAATATAGATCTGTGAGTCTAAGCATTTGCATACCATTACATTCTGCATAAATCATAAGAAATACATGAGAAGATAAAAAGATTGCATCATCATACATACATCACGTAAATCATTGCATCATTTCATAAATCATCATATCATAATAGCATCATTGCATCGCATATAGAAATAGGAACCATCCATAATGCATAAAGTAAAGATAGGAGACAACATATAACATCAGATCAAAATCATCATCTTTGTACTCTATACACATACATTGATCCAATTTTTTGTATCAAAAATGAGCCCATGGGGCACAAAAGAAGCCTATCTCAAAGATCAAAGTAGCTTAACCCTGCTGGCTACTACCCTTGCCACCTGCTCTCTCTTCGTGGGCCTCTGCAGGTCTATGGCCATCCTCTACAAAAAATTGGGAACTCTAGCTACTCGTGGTATGACCTGGTAGTAATGTAATCTGTAATAATTAGCCTCTTGTATGGCCTCCCTATAGGCTCTAAGTGACACTATGGTTCGAGAGGAAGAAGCAAACATACTCTCAATTTGCTGTCGTCATCCCATCTCGGCCACTTCCTGTAGCTCTACAACCTATCTCTGTTGCACTACCTGATCTCGCTCAGCCTGCAACTGGTCTCTTTTAGCTATTAGTCCTTGTACTTGGGCCTGGAGCTACAAAATCTTCCCATCTCTTGGGTCTGGTTGATCATGGCCCTTGTCCTTGGGTGGTGTAGGGACCCTGTCCTATCATCCCTGGTCATCCTGTCGCTACTCTTCCACTTGTGGATTCGGGAGTGGCTGATCCTACACCACCTAATCTTGTATCAGCTGAATTGGTGGTGGCCCACCACCTCCCTAATCTTGATCCTTCTCTCCCTGTCCCTGTCCTCCTCCCCTACCTCTGGCTCTTCGGCGATCAGATGATACTCCTGGAACTATGAGTTGAAGCAATGGCCGAAACCAATCTCGATATGCCTCCGTAGTTCTAGGATCTGCCTGTCCCTAGTCATATGGCCATGGTCTGGCCACTAGCTGCATAAAGCTCTGAACTACCTCATGGGCAGGCATGTACCGGCCCCAAGAGCTTTGGCTTGTAGTCCTCACAAAAATGGCCATATATTGGTCATCCAGCTGATCCTATGGCTCCCCAAACTGCCTTTCTACCCAACCCGGAAGATACATCTCTAGCATGGTATGCTCTCGCCCTTGCATAAGTCCATCCTAACAAGCAAAGAATAACTATTGGACATCATCAAACCATGTTGACTATCCAAGGTATGGCTACTAGGTAAAAACACATATATCATCTAGGACTCTCTACCAGTGGGGAATCTTGTGCTATCCTGTGTGAGTGAAAGAAAGACCCCCTTTGTACCACCAAATTGCTAGAACATTTGGCTCCAATGAGACTAGCACGACTTGAGGATGGAGAACAACAATGTGCTCCCAAGCCCAGACATGCAAAAGAGTAACGCCAGCTCCAAGTGCCCAACCATCCAAGTAAGTGAACTCGTGCAAGTCTCTGTAGATTGGCCAAAAGAACTAGCCCCTATGCAAATAATGTCCATCACCAGACCATCCACTCCCATGTGAGCCTCCATCCTGGTCTGAAGTACTAGCCTCACCAATCTGGTGTGGTGAGACCTGAGATGATGGCCACAATAACCAACTGGAAACTAGAAACAACAGGCCAATGGTGCTCGAGCTCAATCTATCCCTCGTAAAATACAATTTGATCAAGGCCCATGATATCATAATAGACCTCCCTCCCAACATCTAAGTCATAAATGACTTGCTCAGCATGAATAGGCAGTTGGAGGATCTGCCACATGTCCTTGAGCATAACTGTAGCCTCGCCGATTGGGAGGTGAAAGGAAGAGGTCTCATTGTGCCACCTCTTAGCGAGTGTTGTCAGCATCCCCAAATGTGTCTGAATGGGAAGCGCATAGGCAATGTACCATAGACCAATCCACCCCAGGTGCTCCTGCTGTCTCTTGGTTAGCTCACCTAGAATGCTAAATAGCTCCCAAGACCTTTGCTCATGTGAGTAGATCTCTCTCACCTCCTCCTGCATCAGGAAAGTCATTGTGTTAAAAATCATAAAAAAAAATTGATCCTAGCTTGTCTCAGTGTCTCAAAAACTACCTCAGCATCACTGCCTGTGAAGGCGGTGCAGTTTGCAAATTTCAAACTGCACCGCTAGAAGCCTTCAAACTCTCAAATTGCACTGTAGCATCGTAGTTTGCAAAGGCAGCCCAATTTGACCCAAAACCCTATTTCTAAAGAGCACCAGGGCAGTGCAATCTGCAAAGGTAGTTGAGTTTGGAATTTAACCCTAAATTCTAAACTACACTGCGGTGTTGGAACTTGTGACGGCGGTGTTGTTTGAACACTGAGCGTCATTGTTTAAAATTTTAGTGGGCCAATATAGCACCACTCCTAAGGACCTAGTTTTTTATCACAATAAATGAATATGAAAATTAAAAAATGAGGTTGGGTCAAGTCGAATCACCGGTGGTCTAATGCTAGGAAGTCACTGATGCGTCCATACTCGGTCAGAAATGTGCATGGGGAGCTATCATTACGCCATTTCTCTGGAGGGTCAGAGCTCAAAATTGCATAATCTCTTAAGGTTGAATGTGAAAATGAATTGGAAGTGGCCCTCAAGGCCTATTTAAGCCTAAAAATTAGGGTTTTTTGATCCTATTTAGTCATCCAGGAAGGGTCTAGGTCCCCTGAGCCTGTTTTTTCCCATTCGAGGGTCGTTTTAATCCATTTTTTCATTTATTGACCTCCCAAAGCCATTCTAGACTAGTTATGCACCTTGTCCCTCTTTTTCGTAAGATACCCAAAAATCAAAAATTTTCATCCGATCTCTCGAGGGGGCAGTATACTGGCATGTTTTCTCCCACCAGGGCAGTAGTGGGGCAATTTTTGAAATCAAATTTTTTTTTGGCTTTTGATCAAGATAGTTTATTCTTTGAATCAATGTAATGAGTGCATCACTTCAAAGAGGGGCAAAATGTAGACACGTAAAATGTACCGATTGACATTACATACTTGATCCCAATTAACTAACACCATTTCATCCTGAATCACCTTGTTAGCTTATCATCACCCTTCGTCCCTTAATTAAATAAATAATCATTTATCTGATTAAGTAATTCCCTCTTGTTAATTAAATTAATCAATCTGATTCAATTAACTCGGTTTCTCTATTTAATTAAACAAAGCAATTTTATTTAATTATTCCCTAAAAGTCTATCCATTAAATTAAATAAATTAAAACCTTATTTAATTTAATCTAACATTCATCCCCTTTAGTTAAATAAAACAAAATATTTATTTAACTAAGTCTAAATCATTTCTTTCTCAACTTTGATTTATTTAAATCCTAAAATCTAAGTCAAATTTTTCACATCACCTAATCTCTCATTAAATTAATCCAATCCTGATTAATTTAATCTAATCTCATGTCATATCCTCTAGCTTTTCCCACTTGCACAAATAAATCAATTTAATTGATTTATAAATTCTCTATTTTCTCTCAACTTGGCATCTTTGAGAGAATATTCCTCCAAATTTGAAATCCATTTGTCCTTCCAACAAGGAATTTAGCTCATCTTACAAGTCCTTTTGCATTGATTCAAGTGGCATGTAAGACATTATTTTTCCCTCTTACATGTTATTTCACTAATTTCAAATTCCACCTAATTGCATTTATGGACACATTCATCAAAATGTGCTTACCCTTCATCCATTCACATCTTAACAAGTGGCACTTGGCCATTGGTTGAAAGTTAGTCCCACATTGCTTCATTTTAGGAATTATTCCATCTTGTCTTTCTATAAATAAGAGGCTTCTCTCATTTTAATATCCACAATTTGAGTAAACTTACTCTACTCAATTTCACCTCCAAGCATAGCAATTTCCATCCATTTTCAAAACTTCTCAGCTAGGTTTTGCAATTTTTTCATCTTGGAGCACACTTGAATCTTCAACAAATTGGATCACTCTTCATCACTCATCAACATTGCATCATAGGAGTTGGGAAAGGGCCAATTTTCACATCAAATTGGCATCAATTCCCCCATAAGATCAAGAGTTTTCATGTTTTTAATAGGATATAATCTATCTTCTTTCTCTTCTTATTGTGTTCTTGCTTTTATTCCTATTTTGAACATTGTTAATGGATTTTATGGGGAACTTTGATCTTACCTTCCATATGAATCCTCTAATGTGTTTGTTTGTTGTGTTTTGCAGGTGCTAGGATCTGGGTTCTACACTTTGTAATTAGGCCAGGTATTGGAGAAGTTGTATCTTACTACCTCAATGTTTTCCTTAATTTGGGTTTTAATAATATGACTTACCTCCCAGCTGCTTCTCTCCACATCTGTGAAAAGTTCTTTTATTCATCTCCTTCCACAATCCCTGGGTAATAAAAGGAGGAACTTGGTTCCAAAGGTCCACAATAAAGTTATGTGAGAATGGGCAATTTGACCAACCTTTAATAAAAAGCTTCATTGAATTGGGAAACACCCAATCAGAGGACAATAACAACAAAAAGCAAGACCACACTTCCCTCACATATTGGCATTGAAAGAAAATATGAATTATTGACTCCTCTTCCTATTTACAAAGTGAACACCTATTTACCAGAGAGAAGACTCTCTTAACCAGATTGTCAATAGTGAGAATTTTGCCATGAGCAGCAGTCCACCAAAAATAATTAATTTTGGGAACAAGATTATTTGGCCACACCCTCTCCCAAAAGTGATCAAGAACAACAACCTGGTCCCTCACTAGATCTTCATAGGTCTTTTTAACTGAGAAACAACTAGAAGAGTTTCTTTTCCAAATCCATTCATCTTCCCTTTCTCTATCAAACCACTTAGCCTCCCCTATCAAATTATGTAGATTTGTGAGGATAGGATCCCAATTCACTTGTTTTTGACCTCTTAGATTGTTTCTCCTTAGTAATGTGTTGAACTCCTTCCATTTAGGTTCCTCCATGTCCCAGTTTATACAATCAAACACCTTTTTGCCACAAATCATGTTTAAGCTAAGCTTGAGAGGATTCATTTCTTCATAGGTGGACAGAGTGGAATTCTCTATCCAAGGATCCTTCCAAAAATCAATATTATTCCCATTCCCTATTCTCTTCCTTTCCCTCGTCTTCAACACATTACTCAATCTCACAAGATGGTTCCATAAGGTTGAACCAGTAGGTAGATTCGATTGTGAGAGTAAACAACCAGGATTCCTGTTCCTTAATTACTTATCTTGGAAAAATTTTACCCAGTCTTTGGAGGCCTTTAGAAGATTTCAACAATTTTTTTTTGTTAATGATTTGTTTAGCATGGAAATTATTCTCAACCCCAAACCCCCACTTCTTTTAGGCATACACACTTTTTCTCAACTGACCAAGGATAGTCTATTTTTTCTTTCATTCTTGACCACAAAATTTTTCATTGAATCTGTTCAATCTTCTCCCCAATATGGGCTAGAATTTTGAACAAAGATAGGTAATAAACCAAACTATTCTGAAGAGAGGCTTTAAGGAGTTAAATTTTTCCTACCAAGCTAAGAAGCTTCCCCTTCCAACTAGCGAGTTTGTTTTGGATTCTTTCTATCAATTGGTTCCAGTAATTATTCTCCATATTTTTAGAGATCAAAGGGAGGCCTAGATAGGCATGAGGTAAGTCAGCTTCCTAACATCCCATAATTTTTTTCACTCTATCCTTTATCTATTGATTAGTGTTAAAGAAGTAAACTTTTATTTTTTCATAGTTTATGCACTGACCTGAAACAATAGCATAATCATTGAGGAATTGTTTCCATAGACTTGCTTCCCCAACCAAAGCTTCCCCAAACATTAGAGTATCATCAACAAACTATTGATGGGAATCAAACCTAAGAGAAGAAGTTGCTTTTACACCTTTGAGAGCTTGTGAGTCCACCAACTTTTGAATATTCCTGCCCAGAACTTCAACAAAAATGATAAACAAGTAGGGAGAAAGAGGGTCACCTTGCCTAAGCCCATGACCATAGGAGAAGAAACCTTGAGGAACACCATTGACCAAAACAAAACACATAGGGGAAGTAACACAAGAATAAATCATCTTTAGGAATCTACCATCTATCCTTTTTGTTTATCTTATACCATTGGGATCTAAGATCTCTTTCCCTAGCACATATCTCTCCATCCACTAGGCTAGTATCCATAATATCCTAAACCTATTTTAAACTTTTTCCTAGGGTATTCTTTATCTCAAATATGTTGTCAAAGCTTAGCTTATTCCACCCTTTCACTTTTTGATTTATTCTACGTAGCTTTTCCACCAAATAGTACACCAGAGTACCTATTATGGGTTCCTCCCACCAAGATTTAACCAAGGCAGAAAAATCCAAGTGGAGACCCTACATAACTTCAAATATGAAAGGGAAAGGTCCCTTATTATGGTCCAAATTTCTTTTTAGCACCAATGCATTATGATCAGATCCTGATCTAGGGAGAGTAGATAGAGAAAGGGATTAGGAAATATTATAGTTAGTGGAGATCAAGAACCTATGTAGTTTAACTTGGATTAGATGGCTTTCGTTCCTTCTATTATACTAGGTATACTTAGTTCCTTGGAGGGGGATATCAATTAGACCTGCCAAATTGAAGAACTCAACCAACTCCATCATACTATCTGAAAAATCATTAGACCCTCTAGACTTTTCTAAAGGTAGGAGAGGATAATTTTTTAGGTTGTTAGAAGATAGAATTTTTTCCAATGTTATTAATTTAGAAATTTAATTTTACACTATGTTGGTTCACTTCTACAATGCAGAGGTGATCTGAAAGAGTGTGGACTAGAACTTGTGTACAAAACTAAACTTGTAACTTATAAATCTAATTTAGGTAAATGACAAGATTCCCACCTTTGTTTGTGGATGTCTGTGCGGTGTGTTGTCATCCTAATAGGATTCCCACCTCTAGAATTTGCAAAGGCATTACATTTCTCCATTGGTGAAGAAGAGTAATGCCCCTGCACCCTTGACCTACCTTGAACAACTCTTTTGGGTTGCTATCTATCCCAAAACATCTCATTCTTTATGGAATTCAATCTTCTTCAAGCTCTACACACTCCACTTGTCTCACCATTGTTGAAGCTCTAAAGCATTACTTTGCTAGATTTTACTCTCGTTGTTGTGGTGACAATTGCATCTTCAAGCTTGCGAGCTCGTATCTCCCTTCACATGCTCGAGGGCACCTTGTTTGGGAGGTGATATCCATTCATTTTGGCATTGTCATTTCATTTACGTAGCATAGTGTTGTTTCCATTACTTGGATTTTCTTCTGTTACTTTCTTTATCATATTTTCTATCTTGTGGCTATTTTGGTTGTCCATGGAGGCGAGAACATTGAAATGGGGGGTTGAATACAATAGGACCCAAAACACTCACAACATTTTTTCCCATTCTACCATTTTTAGGTGATCACGTTCTTGTGAAGCTTGCAAGAGGTTGGACCTATTGTGAGTTGTATTTTTACTACCTTTATTTTCACCAACCTTCATTTATTAAGTTAAAGTATTCTTCTTGCTATCTCAGTAGTTTAGTTGCTTTCAACTTTTTGTTATCGCATTGATTAGGATTTATTAGGTAGAATAGTGAATTCCCATCAGTTTGGACTATACTTTGTACTCTCTTTCCATACGGACACTAGTGTCTCACATTTTCATCCATCTTCTACGCTAGAGTCCTTTGGCATAATCTACTTAGGTCATAGTTTGAACTTGGTATTTTTCTCACCTAATTCCCTAAACCTCTTGGGTTGGTAGAAGGAAATGACATACCAATTGTCCTTCCTTTTCACCCTTTGAAAACATTAAACCCAACTTCAACAACCCTTAGCATGAGGTAGATCAGGGTAGCTGATCTTTCTAGACCCTCTTGTGACCTAGGGTCTTGAGTGTTCGATCCCCCTCTACATTTTGGTGAACCTGACATAAACCATTTTGGTTTTGTTTGGTAATGTTGAAAGACTCTTCCCTCATGTTCTAGGAGTGTTGTGGGTGTGAGTGTTGTACAGTGGCTCCCCTTGCAACCTAACCTACAACCCTGAGTGGGATAGTTGAAAGGTTTCTTAAGCATTACGAAGCGGAACCTTGAGTGGGTCATCATTTGATTATGAAACCCTTGGGGGCTTCTGTGAAAGTCCTTTCTAGTGTATGTAAGAGATGGCTTCCTTCCTACATCTACCTATCCATCTACGCAACCTATGAGCAGATTTATTGCTATAACATTCACCTTGTAGGATACTCCGATGAACTATAATAGAGAACCATCCCATTTGTACATCCCCGCATGTATTAATGGGAATATCATAACTAGTGTTCTCATTGACCCAACATGTTGGGTGAATGTCATTACGAAGGAGATCATGTTGATAAATTTTTTACATAAGGATGGACATGACAAGTCTAGAAGTACTATACATACACGATGGGATTTTTCATCCCTCCCATTGGTTGTATCACCTTATCAGTCCTAGTTGGGCCCAAGATTATGAATGCAATATTTGATATCATCCCGAGGTTTGAATTGTTCAAAGTGAAACTAATCATTTTTTGGCTAGTTTCCATGAATGTAGTTCCCTTGGTAATCCATAAGTACTTGAATTTTTCACATGAGGGTTTTGTACATGTAGTCCACAACACTAGTTACAAATCAATGATTGTGCATGGGGGCTACTCACTTGGTCACTTTTGGCCCACCCATGTTGGCCTGCTCCCTTTGAGGATGAACCTATTGTATTGAACTTATGTAAACTACAAGAGTGGGGGCATAATTCCAAAGGTGAGATATCCTCCTCCCTATGCCATTTCACATAGAGCTTGCATGATGGTGGAGTGTGAGGCTTCCTTGGCCGCTCAGAAAAGAGAAGAGGAGAAGTCCACCCAAGGCTCATCTTCTTCTTCCTTCATTATCCCACTTGTTGCTTCCACCTACCTCATTGTGGTGCCCTTGACTTCCACTCCTATGTGTCTCTTAGGAAGTTTGATGGTACCCACTTGGTAGAGGCCCAAGCGTCTGACGTTTGAACTTCATGTCTTTCCTATGGTGCCTCAGCCCATTCTATATAGTAAGGGAAGGGTCCCTATGGAGCATCTTCTATGTCTCAGCCTCTTTGGCCTCCTACGCTCCTACCTCTAAGGTAGTGAATGGGAAGGGGTCCACTATTGAGGCAATCAAGCTTGTTCCTCCCATTATTGTTGCATCATCTTCTCCATCTCTTCCTATTATTCTCATCCAGGAGACTCTCCCTCTACCAAAAGTGATTGTGATGGATACTTTGATGGCTAAATAGTAGTCTTTTGTCCCTTCTTAGGCTATAGCCTCTAGCTCCCAGAGTCATAGAAACCACCTTGCGTATGAACACAAGTGTTAAAGGAAGGCTTTGGCTGCTAAGTAGGCCACCTTATAGAAGAAGGAATGGGAACCGATAGCTCTTTCTTTGAAATCTTTTATTGTGTTCTCCTCTTCCACTCTTTCTACTTCAGTTCCTTCAGCCTCAATCTTGCTTCGAGCTCCCCTCTATGAGCATGAACAATCCTCACCCAAAGAGGGCATAGGTATTCATTGTTTCTTTAGTTGATCCCCCTCTATTTAAGTCCCTTCCAAACATTTGACCATTTTCAAAACCCACAGACATATCGAATACCTTAGTGGTGTCTATTGTGATTTTCTCCTCTTCCTTCTCACCTTTTGCTTCATTTTTGGGGATTTCACATGCCCTCATGAAGTGAAAGATGGAGAAAGACCCTGCTAGTAATGGGGGTTATAAGAATGGTTCACCTTCTTTGGAGGGTGGTTTTATGTTGGATTATTTCGTCTTAGTGATAGAGGAAGCCTTGGAATCCCTGGAGTTCGTCACTACTCCTGAATCATTTGGTGAGGCTAGTAGTGGATCTTAGGTGCTACCTCCATCACCTATTGAGTTGACACATGGAACTTTAGTAAAGTGCATGTTCAACTCTGTAGATGATGTCTCATCCCTATCGATGATTTTCGAGAGATCGCTGACATTCACCTCACAAGAATGGAGTGGAGAAGACTCAAAGAGCCTTCTTTCATAGCTCTTGTTATAGGTGGGTTGGAGGGTACCCCCCTTGATATTTCTCCCTTTCAGTCTCATCTACCCTCCCCTTATGATGATCTAGACTAGGAGAATGATGACCTCTTGGTTGATGACGACTAGGGTGGTGCCTCTTCTTTACCTATAGATTAGATTGTGTGTATGTGTGTGTGTTATGTTCCCCCATGCTTGTTTTATATGTTCCTAGATGACCCTTTTCACCCTTGTAGATTCTTGGATATAGGAGTGTTTTTGTGTTGTAAAACTTATTCTATTTGTCACATCATTCTTCTTTTTGTTGTGCATTAATTTTTGACAATTGGGGATGATGCAAAGTGTTGGGGGAATTTAGGCCTCCCTTCCATGTTAAACCAATTTTGTTTTTAATTTTATTTTCATGTGCCTTCTTCACATGGTCTAATATAGTAAGGGGTTGATGACATCTCATTTATATATTATTATATCTATTTATCTATATTTACGAGCAGCTCTGACCTTGAGATATCAAATCCCCCTATCTCTCTTTTGTTATGTCATTTTTCCTTTCTTTTATCTTTCTCCATTCTTTTCTTGCTTTGTGATGTTGTGGTTCTCATGTTTTGTCCCTTGTGTGTGCAACAACATTACCATGATTACATCTCATTATGTTCCACAAGACACAACATCACCTCCATTCTTGCTTTTCACTCCTTAGGATGTCACGTGACTCTACCAAAATAATAAAAAGGAAGGGAGAAATAGGATCTCCCTATCTCAATCCCCTCAAGTAGCCAAAGAAAGGAGAAGGAGACCCATGGACAAGAACAAAAAAATTAGGAGAAGAAATTAGCTGAGAAACCAGGGATCCATGTTGAAAAATGCAATTTTTTAAAAATAGATATTTTCAAGAAGGGATTTGTTGGCCATCGAATTCATCTTTTAAAAATTGAAGTGGTATGATAGCCCCACCTTAGGATGGTGCGTGCCAAACACAAAGGCACGTGACATCCTAAGGTGGGGCTATCATACCACTTCAATTTTTAAAAGATGAATTCGATGGCCAACAAATCCCTTCTTGAAAATATCTATTTTTAAAAAATTGCATTTTTCAACATGGATCCCTGGTTTCTCAGCTAATTTCTTCTCCTAATTTTTTTGTTCTTGTCCATGGGTCTCCTTCTCCTTT
>VDFB02193867.1:375476151-375885881 GCA_007258455.2 Sequoia sempervirens
AGAGGGTGGAAGAGGGTGGTAGAGTGGGAGAGAGGATGGGAGAGGGTGCGAGAGAGTATATGGTTGAGTGATTAGGGTTTAGGGTCCAATGTATAGGGTAGAGGGTATAGGGTTTAAGGGTAGAGGGTTGAGTGATTAAGGGATGAGGGTTAAGAATTGAGGGTTGAGGATCCAAGAATTGGCATCCTAACTTGGTTTGCTTAAAAAAATTGGTCTAAGAAATGGGGTCCCCGAGTGAATTTTTTTTCAAATAGGGCAATTTAGAATGCCAATTTCACCCACTAGCTTGCCAATTCGGTGAAATTGGCAATGTAGTGGCCTGTTTGAAAAAATGGTCCAAGAAATGGGGTCTCCTGGTGATGTGAATCACTGGGAGACCCCATTTCTTGGACCCAATTTTTCAAACAGGCCAATTTAGGATGCCAATTTCACTGACTAGCTTGCCAATTCAGTGAAATTGGAAATGCAGTGGCTTGTTTAAAAAGATGGGTCCAACAAATGGGGTCTTTGGACCCATTTTTTCAAACAGGCCAATTTAGGATGTCAATTTCATTGACTAGCTTTCCAATTCAATGAAATTGGCAATGTAGTGGCCTGTTTGAAAAAATGGGTCCAAGAAATGAGGTCTACTGGTGATTTTCTTGGACCCATTTTTTCAAATAGGGCAATTTGGGATGCCAATTTCACCCTCTAGCTTTCCAATTCGATGAAATTGGCAATGTAGTGGCCTATTTGAAAAAATGGTTCATCACCAGGAGACCCCATTTCTTGGACCCATTTTTTCAAACAGGGCAATTTAGGATACCAATCTCACCAACTAGCTTGCTAGTTGGTGAGATTGGCATCCTAAATTGCCCTGTTTGAAAAAATGGGTCTGAGGACCCCTAGACCCATTTTTTCAAATAGGCCAATTTAGGATGCCAATTTCACTTACTTCTGAAGATTTTTTTTCAATACTTTTCAAATATTGACCATAGGTTCCTTCCTTTTTAATTAGGAGACATCCCAACATATGTCTATATTTTAGAATTACATATATATATATATATTCAATATTTTGGAATATACAATTTCATACAAAAAACCTTTTGCTTGCTAATTCTGGAAGACATAGGTATTTATAGGTATTTCATTTTGATTTCCAAAATGGAAAGGAACGAAATATTAGAATTATAAATATATTAAAAATAAGGACAACATTTTTTTCTTATTCATAAGTTCGATGAATCTAAGTGGATGGGGACCTGAAAAGGATAATTCAAATTTTTTAAATTGCACTGTTTTACGGAAAAACAGGAAAATATGAAGGAAGGTAAATTTCCTTGTAGTCCTACTTTTTTGAATTATATTACTTACATCATATAAGAGATGAACAAGACCTATCTATATAGATAGGGTTTTAATGACCTCGCAAATAGTATTTTCATGAAAAAAGACCGAAAAAGGTCTAGTCAAAAAATTGATTAGATTGAATCAAATCCTGTCACTACCTGTATTTGTACCTATGCATATTTGGGAGCACTAGTAAATGATTACTGATAATTGGTAACATCTCTTATTTACCTTAATTCATTTTGTAAAATGAATAGCTCCAAATTATCTTATCCTAAGAATTGCCCATGACCTTGGAATGAGTAGAATTATTTGGATAGTAAGCCAAATAGAATCTAATCTTTATTTATGAAAATTGGAATCTATTCTCTTTGTTTAGAAATCATTAAAAACCCTTATTTTCATTTCTTAAAAAATGGGGAACTAGCACATTTGAAATATTTTATTTCCAGGCACCCCTGTCTTATTCTTGCTAACAAAGATCTATCTTCCTACGATACCCTTTTTTATCTCTCAAGGATAAAAGAGGATTGCATATCTATCATGTTGACAAAAATAACCATTATAGATTTGGTTAATTATGTAGATCCAGATAGATCTACATAATACCTAGTAAATCTATTCTAGTCTATTCTCTTTTCCTTTTTTTGCTTTCTTTGGGGTAGGGATCGCTCAAAGAATTGTTCAATTTATTGGATCGGGACTGATGGGGCTCGAACCCACAACTTTTGTCTTGACAGGGCGGTACTCTAACCAATTGAACTACAATCCCACTAGGTACAGTTTATTGACTAATTAGTCATAGTAATTCAACTCTGTCGGGTTGATAAAACATATTGTAAAACTTTTCTTTTCAAATCTTTTGAAGGTCTCTGTTCATTCCGATTCTTTCTATATAGGGTATCAGATATTCAAAACCCAATTACCTTTTTACCCATATCATTGATTGATATCTATATCAATCTATAGATCAATTTGGTATTGGGCCGAGCTAGATTTGAAACAGCGTAGGCATATTTCCAATGAATTTACAATTTGTCCCCATTAGCCACTCAGGCATTGACCCAGAAAAAAAATGGGAAGTAATTATAATACCTAATTAGGTATTATAATTACTTTCCTAGCCTATTACCCCTAGGGAAAATCGAATCCCCATTGCCTCCTTGAAAGAGAGATGTCCTGGGCCACTAGACGATAGGGGCCTACTTATTATCATAATATTCAAATCCCTAGGAATTTGTCAATAAAAAGAATCTTTCTTCATATTCATTATTTCATATTCTTCTTGTTTTGTCAGTATCGACAATATAACTATATTGAATAGAGTTATATATTCTATTTTAGTATATAGTATATATATTCTATTTTATATTTTATATTTAGACCCCATTATATTATACATATATATCGAATATGTAGTAGACTTATTCATTGGTCATTTCATGACCAAAAGAAAGCCCTTTTAACTTAGGGGTAGAGTAACACCATGGTAAGGCGTAAGTCATCGGTTCAAGCCCGATAAAGGGATCTTGCAATGATTCCTACAAAGTCTAGTGTTCATTTTGAATAGTTGATTAAGGCAAAAAACCTGCAATAAACAATAAAAATACTTGTCATGATGAGTTTTTTGTTATAACAGAATAGAAGATGTAATATGATTAAGGACAACTAAGATAGAATTCTATTAAATAGAGCTTTTTTTTCTTTATCTTGCTACTAATAAGATGAGGAATAGTATAAGATTAGGCATAATATACTTCACTTTCGTAATTTTCATTGAAGAATAATAATTTCAATTATTAATACCTAATTGAAATTTCAATTACTAGAATATTCTTACTTTTTTCTCTTAATTATTTTGTATTAAAATATAGTAAAAAAAATGAGAAGTAAGTGAACCTAACCCATTAACTAATTAATATATCAATTATTCTGATATTGAAAATTGAGGCAGATTTTGAAAGTGAACCTTTCAATTCAATCACTTTAAATGATTCAAATAATTGAATATTTGCTTGTTAATTAGATATTCTGTCGAATGATTTTTTCTTTCTGAGAAAATGGATATATAAGTCTGAATTCTAGATGGAATTATTTTCCTTTTATCTTTAATATCTAATTTGATTATGATGTACCGAACATTCTTATATTAATGTACTAGACATTTTACTTTGGTCGTTCTACTGATGGAAAATAGATAGGAATTCAAATATAAAAAAAAGATAAGAAAAGTTAAATGGAAAACAAAGGAACTGTTCATTTTTCATTATACTCAAATAGTATCACCTTTTTTTACTTATGAATTAGAAAAATTAAAAGGAACAAATAGAGTTCTTTCCTCTATCTCCATGAGCTATAAAAATATTTCCTTCTTGTTGTTCCTATTTATTCGTAGAAATAATGTAGTAGTAAAAAAGCATAGAGATTCATAAAATAGTTAGAAATATTACTATGAGTAAGGTTCAAGACGTAATAATATTCAATAGAATAGATTTTGTGAACAGTCTCTAGTGAAGAGCAAGGAGGAAGAAAAGCTAACTTGCTTTTTTCACAATTGTTTTGTTTCTATTTATTACATTCAGAAGATAATTTAAGATAAATGGGATGAGCCATCCTTTTTGGAAATAAAAACTTATTGTGTCTTTGCGGAGATGGGATTTGAACCCATGACTTCAAGGTTATGAGCCTTGCAAGCTACCAAATTGCTCCACTCCACGCTATCCCTTCATATTACCTTTGTTATAATACCCCAAAAGGGGTACATCAAGCAATCCCTTGGGTATGCTATTCTCCCTCCCTATATAGGGAGGGAATTTTCTATCATAACAATAACTATAAAGAATCCTTTTTTTAAACCCTACCAACTCAATTTTGTTATCCTAGCCAACAAACATGAGTGAGCCATTTCATGGATTATATATCCGGATAATTTAAAGTCTCTATAATTGGCTCTAGGTCTTCCAGTCTTCAAACAATGTCAACGAAGACGTGTAGGTGCACTACTAAGCAGTGGAGACTGTAATTTTCTATAAATTTCCATTTTTTCATCCAGTGATGAGACTTCACTCATCTCTTTTTTCAAAGATTGGTAAAGCAAATTATATTTCCTTTCCAATCTTTGTTTTTTTTCTCTTTGAATTGGACTTTTTCTTGCCATAATGATTTAGCCAGTTTATATAAAAATATAGATCAAATTTGAGATGAATTATTACGTGGATGACTCCTTTTTATGCATAGAGATTAGATTGAAAATATAAATAGCCTCTAAAATGATAAAGAATTAACTGAATTTTCCTGATGTAGAGGCGATTAAGAAAGCTGCATAGGTGAATATATAGCCTACAGAAAAGTGAGCTAATCCAACTAATCATGTTTGAACAATGGAAAGAGTTACCGGTTTATCCCTCCATCGAACTAAAGCGTCAGTGAAATTGGCATCCTAAATTGCCTTATTTGAAAAAATGGGTCCAAGAAATGGGGTCTCCCGGTGATAATCACCGAGAGATCCCATTTCTTGGACCCATTTTTTCAAACAGGCCAATTTAGGATGCCAATTTCACCCTCTAGTTTACCAATTCGGTGAAATTGGTAATGTAGTGGCGTATTTGAAAAAATGGGTCCAAGAAATGGGGTCTCTCGGTGATCATCACCAGGAGACCACATTTCTTGGACCCATATCACCTGGAGACCCCATTTATTGGACCCATTTTTTCAAACAGACCAATTTAGGATGCCAATTTCACCGAATTATTTGCATCCTAAATTGCCCTATTTGAAAAAATGGGTCCAAGAAATGGGGTCTACTAGTGATTTACATCACTGGGAGACCCTAGTAAATCACTGGTAGACCCCATTTCTTGGACCCATTTTTTCAAATAGACCACTACATTGCCAATTTCACTGAATTGGCAAGCTAGTTGGTGAAATTGGCATCATAAATTGGCCTATTTAAAGAAAAGGGTCCAAGGACCGCATTTCTTGGACCCATTTTTCAAATAGTAAAATTTAGGATGCCAATTTCACCGAATTGGCAAGCTAGTCGGTGAAATTGGCATCCTAAATTGGTCTGTTTGAAAAAATGGGTTCAACAAATGGGGTCTCTCGGTGATGTAAAGACCCCATTTCTTGGACCCATTTTTTCAAACAGGCCACTACATTGTCAATTTCATTGAATTTCCAAGCTAGAGGGTGAAATTGGCATCCTAAATTACCTTGTTTGAAAAAATGGGTCCAAGAAATGGGGTCTACCGGTGATTTGGAGAGATTTGGAGAGAGTGGGAGTGGGAGAGAGGGTAGGAGAGAGTCAGAGAGTGGGAGAGAGGGTGGTAGATAGTGGGAGAGAGTGGGAGAGTAGGAGAGAGAGTGGGAGAATGTGGGAGAGAGTGGGGAGGATAGGAGAGAGGGTGGAAGAGGGTAGCAGAGTGTGGGAGAGAGTGGGAGAGAGTTGGAGAGGGTGGGAGAGGGTGGGAGAGGGTGGTAGAGTGGGGGAGAGGGTGGGAAATGTTGGAAGAGAGTAGGAGAGAGTTGGAGAGAGAGGGAGAGAGTGGGAGAGAGTGGGAGGGTGGGAGATGGTGGGAGAGTGGGAGAGGGTGGGAGATAGTGGGAGGGAGTGTGAGGTGTGGGAGAAATGGTGTGATAGAGTGGGAGAGGGTGGTGGGGTGGGCTAGAGTGGGAGAGAGTGGTAGAGAGTCAGAGAATGCATGAGAGGGTGGGAGAGAGTTGGAGAGAGAGGAAGAGTGGGAGATAGGGTGGGAGAGAGTGGGAGGGAGGGTTGGAGATAGTGGGGGAGAGTGGGAGAGAGGGTGGGAGAGGGTGGGATAGAGTGGGAGAGGGTGACAAAGGGTGGTAGAGAGTCAAAGAGCATAAGAGATGGTGGGAGAGAGTTGGAGAGAGTGGTTGAGTGGGAGATATGGTGGGAGAGAGTGGGAGAGGGTGGGACTGGGTGGAAGAGGGTTAGAGAGAGCGAGAGAAGGTGGGAGTGGGTTGGAGAGGGTGGGAGAGTTTGGGAGAGAGGTTGGAAGAGGGTCAAAGAGTGGGAGAGAGGGCAAGAGAGAGTGGGAGAGAGTGGGAGAGGGTGGAAAAGAGCATGGGAGAGGGTGGGAGAGAGTTGGAGAGAGTGGTTGAGTGGGAGATAGGTTGGAAGAGAGTGGGAGAGGGTGGTAGAGGGTAGGAGTGAGTGGAAGAGAGTGGGAGAGGGTGGGAGAGTGTGGGAGTGGGTTGGATAGGGTGGGATAGTGTGGGAGAGATTGGGAGTGGGTTGGAGAGGGTGATAGTGGGTGGAAGAGGGTGGGAGAGAGTGGGAGTGGGTGGGAGAAGGTGGGAGTGGGTTGGAGAGGGTGGTAGAGTGTGGGAGAGAGTGGGGGAGAGGGTGTTTGAGAATGAGAGGGTGGGAGAGAGGGTGGTAGAGGGTGGGAGAGTGGGAGAGAGGGTACGAGAGTGGGAGGGTGGTAGAGGGTGCGAGAGAGGCTGGCAGAGGGTAAGAGAGTAGGAGAGAGGGCGGGAGAGAGTGGGAGAGCATAGAAGAGTGTAGGAGAGGGTGGGAGAGTTGGAGAGAGAGGGGGAGTGGGAGAGAGGGTGGGAGAGAGTGGAAGCATGGGAGAGAGAGTGGGAGATGGTGGGAGAGAGTGGAAGAGTGTGGGAGAGGGTTGGAGAGGGTAGGAGAGGGTGGGAGAGAGTTGAAGATCACATGAGAGGGTGGGAGAGAGTTGGAGAGAGTGGGAGAGAGTTGGAGAGAGTGGCTGAGTGGGAGATAAGGTGGGAGAGAGTGGGAGAGGGTGGGAGAGTTTGGGAATGGGTTGGAGAGGGAGAGTGAGGGAGAGAGGGTGGGAGAGCGTGGGAGAGTGTGAGAGAGGTGGGAGAGAGGTGGGAGAGTGTGGGAGAGAGTTAGAGAGCATGGGAGGAGTGGGTTCAGGTGTCTCTCGCTCACTCACTCCTCTATCTCTCCTCCCAACCTTAACCACTGTCTCTCCACTCCTCCCTCTCCCCTCTCAACCTTCTCCTCTACCCCCACTCCCTCTCTTAGGTCTCTCTCTCTCAGTCACTCCCTCTTTCTCTCTCTCTCTACCCTTAATCGTAAACCTTAAATTGTTAACCCCCTTAAACCCTAGCCCCTTAAATACTCTACCTCTCTACCCTTGGCCCTTCTCCCCTCTATGTCTCTCCCACTCCCATCCTCTCTCTCCCTCAAGTCTCTCCCTCTCTTAGGTATCTCTTCCTCTATCTCTCTCCCCTCTACCCTTAACCCTCTCTTCCTCTATCTCTCCCCCACTCCCTCCCTCTCTCTCTTAGGTCTCTCTCTCTTAGGTCTCTCTCTCTTAGTAACTCTCTCTTTCTCTCTCTCCTCTACCTTTAATTGTAATCCTTAAACTCTTAACCCTTAAACCCTAAACCCTTAAATCCTCTACCCTCTACCCTTGGCCCTTCCTCACTCTATCTCTCTCCCACTCCCTTCCTCTCTCTCTCTCTCTTCTCTCCCTCTCTCAGGTATCTCTCTCTCTCTCACTTACTCCCTCTCTCTCCCCTCTACCCTTAACCCTTTACCCTATAAATCTTAAAAAAAACTAACTTTATTATAACAGAAACGTGTAAGTAGAGACATGGCCGTTTTAGCAAGAATTAACGCACTCATGTTATAACGTGAGCATGTTTTATATTGCACTAAAAATAGTAAAAGAAACAATATACCCGTGATGTTAGCCCACATTCTACATATTCTCCTTGTTCTGCACGTGCTCTGACAAAAAAGTAAATTTTTGGTGATTGAGTGAAGTGTGCATGCATGATTTTTAGATTCCACCACCTTTTTCATGATATTTCCATCACCTTTGCATGAAATAGCAGAGTTTTCACTTTAAAAGACATATAATATCAATTCAAGTTTGAATTATAGTGATAACTGATATACAATTGAAGTTTGGAGGGGAACAAGCTTTTGAAAAAGTCAAATTTTTGAGGAGTTTGAGGAAAGAAAAAGAAAAGGCTACATAATTAGGTAGAACTCCTCCATTTGAAACTTTGGTTTTTTAGGTATGTGAAGTCTTTGTACATTTTCTTTCATTCTATTATGGCTTGCTTTCATTTTTGTTGTTTTGCTTATTCCATATTGATCAAATTGTTTGTTTGTCATGTTACAACCTTAGGTTGTCAATGGACATTTTAAATTACACAATTCTATACACTTTCCTATTACCTTTTTAAACCACATCTCTTTGAGGAATTTTGTTAAATTTAACAATTGACTTTCTTTGTGTACGCTTCCAAAGCTTTCATTGAGGTATTTTGTCAAACAGTTATACAAACCAGTTGATTGCCTTGTCTATGCTACCAATTTTCCATTCATGTCTCCAAAAAATTGTAATATAATACTAATGTAGTAGGGGGAGGCCTGCAACATAAAAACACACAACTCCAATCTACAAACAAATTTTTAATTTACAATTTCATCAGGACCTCTTCTTTCAACAAATTCACATTGTCTAGGTTGCAGCATATGAAAGTCACTCAATTGGGTATAATTCTCCACACAACCTTCTCACTTCTCAATAGGCCCCCAAATCCAAAAACAGTCTTTACTTAGGTCTCAAAACAAAATATTTTCCAGGGTTTAGGACCTTGCATGCTCAAATAGGTTTCCAATACAAAAACCCACAATTTGCTCATAAATATCTAGGGTTTGCTATATTTCACAAATCCAAGGCCTTCCAAGCCTCACCAAAGCATCAAACAAGTTTTTTAGGGTCTGCAAAAACAAAATAAACCTTCACTAGGCCCTTAGCCTCATTAGATCTCAAAACACCACTTTGGTTCCTCCTTTTCATGCCAAAAACTCACATTCTTAGCCTAAGATAACATCACTAGCCCTATAGACACCTTACCACTATTAAAAGAAACATGAAACTTGAAAACAACATATTACAGGCCTTTCCTCCAAATCATAGGTCACCACAGTAGGAGGAAAGACTCCATCTTTAAATTATAGTAAAACTCACACCCTACTGGTTTGTATAGACTGATCATGAAGAATAGAGTTTTTCTTTCACTGAAACAACCAAAGGAGTCTCAAAATAGATTGAATTCCAAGTTAAGACCTTCCACCATAGTGATTTATGAATTTATAATCATGGGAGGCCTGTACTGGGCCATACACAGGAAAAAGAAAATGAAAACACAAAAAAAATATGGAGAAGGAGATGATTACTTTGCTTCATTGTCATTTGCATAAGCATATCAAAGCATGGGAACCAAGAAGACCAAGGATGTACAGTTTTATGTGGAGGTAATGGATGTGGTCCAAACTTTAGGAGGGGAAAGAAGGTCAATGTATGATCTTGATGAAATTGAGGAAGAACAACAAGAGAGGGACAACAAAAATAAAATCAATACAAAGTTTCAAGGATTTTTCAAGCGAGTAAGAGAGCTATGGGAGTAGCCTCATCTAAAAGATTTTGAACTAAAGTTTAATGTGTACCATTTAGAGAGCTTGGTTTCTATGGAGTTCCTTTCAAAGCCTTTTCTTTTATTATTCTTAAGGTAAACTGTTTGGTAGAGTTGGTGGAATTACCTTTCTTAGTAATCGCTATTAGTGAGATTGAGATGGTTAACCTTGAGAGAGTAGGACTTGGGAAAAAGGAATTTGATATGGCTATTTCTTTCAAAAAATTCAAGTGGGATGTACTCCACATTGATGCAATTCCTCAATCTTCACTTGATGGCATCAAGGAATGGATGAACTCCATGGTTATAAAGTATTATGGAAGCAGAATGAACTTGTACTAGCAGCCAATTTTGAAGACTATTACTGATGATCCAAATAAATTTATTGAATATGTTGGTTAGGAATTTTTGAATATGGAAGCTAGTGATTTTGATTCTAATAATTTAGAAGAGTCAGATCAAGGCTATGAACCCTCTAATGTAGAAGAGGAATTAGAATCACTCTTCATGTTGTAGGTACCAACTTTAATACCAACTACAATGGCAACATTAAAATTCCCTAGCAATATTTATGTAAAGGAAATTTCCTTTAGATGCAAGGATTCAAAGCACATCAACCATGTGGTACAAATGATTAAATCCAAAAGATGATTTGTAGCAATGAAAGAGTCTGAAAAGGAAAAGAGAGCTACATTGGTGACTCAGGAGAAACTTCAACTTTCAAAAAACAAAGCCAATTAGGCTGGTAGATGTGTGGATCAGGCCAATATTATTTGGAAGACAAAGAAAGATGACTGGAACTTCGGAGGCCCACTATACTGGACTTTGATATTCAACCATGAGAGCAGAAGAGAGAGTTGATATCATGTATCAAAACATTAAGCATGCATTCTTCCAGCCAGCAGAGAAGGAGGTGATTACCTTGCTTCATTTTCATTTGCATAACCATATCAAGGCATGGGAACCAAGAAGAACAAGGATGTCGAGTTTTATGTGGAGGTAATGGATGTGGTCCAAAATTTAGGATGGGAAAGAAGGTCAATGTATGATTGTTAACCTTGAGAGAGTATGACTTGGGAAAAAGGAATTTGATATGGCTATTATTTTGAAAGACTTCAAGCAGGATGTACTCCGCATTGATGCCATTCCTCAATCTTCACTTGATGGCATGAAGGAATGGTTGAAATCCATGGATATAAAGTATTATGAAAGCAAAATGAACTTGAACTGGTGACCAATTTATTGAAGATGGTGGTTGGGGATTCTTGAATATGGAAGCTAGTGAGTCTGATTCTGACAATTTAGAAGAGTCATAACAAGGATATATGAGTTCCCTCTAATGTAGAAGAGGAATCAAAATCAGATTTCATGTAGCCACCATAAAGAGTGTTACAAGCCAACAAGATGGAGGGAATTCTTATATAAGGATAATTTTCAATGTAGCAAGTACCAGCTTTAATACCAACTACAATGGCAGCATTGAAATTCCCTAGCAGTATTTATGTTGAGGGAATTTCCTTTAAATGCAAGGATTCAAAGCATATCAACCACATGTGGTAAAATGATTAAATCCCAAAGACAATTTTTAGCAATGAAAGAATCTAAAAAGGAAGACAGGGCAACATTGGTGATTGAGGAGAAACTTCAACTTTCAAAAACAAAGTCAATTAGGCTGGCATACGTGTGGATCGGGCCAACATTTGGTGGAAGAGGAAGAAAGATGACTAGAACTTTGGAGGCCCACCATACTAGATTTCGGTATTCAACCATGAGAGTAGATGAGAGAGCTGATATCATGTATCAAAACATTAAGCATGCATTCTTCTAGCCAGTGGAGAAGGAGATGATTACTTTGCTTCATTTTCATTTGCATAACCATATCAAGGCATGGGAACCAAGAAGACCAAGGATGCTAAGTTTTATGTGGAGGTAATGGATGTGGTCCAAAATTTAGGAGGGACAAGAAGGTCAATGTATGATTGGTGTAGGAGCACCATTCAGTAGGTTTTGTTCATCAAGGCAAATAAGGAGTAGAATATCATCAATTTACTAAAACCAGCTCGGACTTGTACATTTGAAAGTTTTGAGTCAACAAAAATGGATTTTTGACCCATTCCTCTTTCTGTAGCCTCTGTAACTTGAGGAATGGGTCTGCACTAACATTATTAAGGTGTGGGAATGATGTGTTAGTGTTGGGGAGGTCTGAAAGTGAGATGGGTGTGAAATCCATGTATGTAAAAGTGAGTTTTATTTAAGAAAAAATGGTGGTTTTGAAGAGTCAAATTGTGTTTTTGTGTAGAGAAGCATTATTTTATGATTGTTTGAGCTTGTGTAGGGTATCACAAAATTGTTTGAGTAATTTTTAGGTTGTGGTTAGCTTTGGAAATATCATTTTCAATAAACCCCTAGGGTTTAGGCTACAATAGAGGGTTTTGTGGTTTACCCATTATATGGTGGTATAGTTGAGATCTGATTGTGAATTTTGAAATTTTGAAACCTTAGAATTGCTGCCCCAAGAGTTGGTAAGGTTTGGATAAGTTTAGAGTATAGACCATTTGTTCAATCGGATCGATCCCTTAAGGGTCCAAAGGGCAAAATGGCTGCAAACTTCAGCATGAGGTTACTCAGACATCGTGATGCTTAGAAACTTCTCAATTGATCCTATGGGATCATGATGGGACCCTCTATAATAACCTTTCTCAGTTTTCATTATCTTAGAGTGGTTTTCCCGTGGTGTCTAGTTTTTAGTTGATGAAAAAGTGTCAAATGGAAGCAATGGAAAGTTGCATGGTGCAACTTTCATTTTGCAACTCGTGTGACCAAACAAAATATTCTAATGCATCCGAATAGGCATTTTTACACTAGGAATGGTCTTCTTTCGTACCCAAACACGTGAAATTTCTTTGAGCTATGTTCAACCATATCGATCCTTGAAGGGTCCAAAGGGCAAAATGGCTACAAACCTTAGCATGAGGTTACTTGGACACCGTGATGATTAGAAACTTATCATCTGATCCTTGGGATCATGTTGGAACCATCTACAATAACCTCTCTCAGTTTTTGTTATCTTAGAGTGGTTTTCCTGTGGTATCTAGTTTTTAGTTGATGAAAAAAGTGTTAAATGGAAGCAGTGCAAAGTTGCAAAGTGGTGCAACTTTCATTCTGCAACTCATGTGACCAAATGGACTATTCCAACATGTCTGAATATGCATTTTCATGCTAGGAATGGTCCTCTTTCACACCCAAACACGTGGAATCACTCTGAGCTACGTTCAATCGGATCGATCCCTTAAGGGTCCAAAGGGAAAAATGGCTACAAACTTCAGCATGAGGTTACTCAGACATCGTAACACTTAGAAAATTCTCATGTAATCCTATGGGATCATGTTGGACCCCTCTACAATAAAATCTCTTGATTTTCATTATCTCAGAGTGGTTTTCCCGTGATTTCTAGTTTTTAGTTGATGGAAAAAGTGTAAAATGGAAGCAGTGGAAAGTTGCAAAGTGGTGCAACTTTCGTTCTGCAACTTGTGTGACCAAACAGAATGTTTCAATGCATCTGAATATGCATTTTTACACTAGGCATGGTCCTCTTTCACACCCAAAAACATGGAATCACTCCAAGCTATGTTCAACCAAATTGATCCCTTAAGGGTCAAAGGACAAAATGGCTGCAAACTTCAACATGAGGTTACTCGGGCACCGTGAAGCTTAGAAAATTCTCGTTTGATCCAATAGGATCATGTTGGGCTTATCTACAATAAAATCTCTTGGTTTTCGTTATCTTGGAGTGGTTTTTCAGTGGTGTCTAGTTTTCAGTTGATGAAAAAAGTGTCAAATGGAAGCAGTGGAAAGTTGTAAAGTGGTGCAACTTTCATTCTGCAAATTGTGTGACCAAACGGACTGTTCCAACGCATCTGAACAGGCATGCTTATGCTAGGAATGGTTCTTTTTTGCACCCAAACATGCGAAATTTCCCTGAGCTAAGTTCAACTGGATCAATCCCTTAAGGGTCCAAAGGGAAAAATGGTAGCAAACTTCAACATGAGGTTACTCAGACACCGTGATACCTATAAACTTTTCATCTAATCCCATGGGATCATGTTGGGCCCCACTATAATAATCTCTCTCAGTTTTTGTCATCTCGGAGTGGTTTTCCTGTGGTGTCCAGATTTTAGTTGATGGAAAAAGTGTCAAATGGAAGTAGTGGAAAGTTGCAAAGTGGTCCGAATTTTGTTATGAAACTCATGTGACCAAACAGACTATTCCAATGCATTTGAATAGGCATGTTCACGCTAGGCATGGTCCTTTTTCTCACTCAAACACACAAAATCACTCTAAGCTACGTTCAACCAGATCGATTCCTTAAGGGTTTGAGTGTAGTATGTTGAAATAAGCCATTCCACCCATTGTTGGGGCTGTGTCTCGGTGATATGGGCCTGATGTAAGTAGGATAGGGAGTAGGAATAAGAAAATAACATTAGTAAGGGCATTGAAAAAGATTACTAACACTATCCTTATTGAAAATTCAAAATTGAGGCCCCTTAAAAGCAAGGCTAGAAGAGGTGAAAAGAGAAAATTGCTTGAAAATAAGTTAGAATAGGTTGGAAATAGGGTGAGATTATGGATTTTGATGTGTTCAAAAGGTCTGCAAGGACATGGGACGTCAAAAGTATGTTATGGCATGATATGCCTGAGTTGGGAAAATAGGGGTTTTGAATGAAAAAAAGAGGTTTGAGGGAGTAAACGTGGGTAAAGTCAAGGGGAAAAATAATTTGATGGTCAATTAAGTTTGTGTAGGAAAAATGAAGAGTGTTGGAATAGGTTTTGAGGTTTAGGTTCAGGGTTCGGTTCACCGGTTTGGCTGAATTTTTTTGGAGGGGGGTTCAGTTCATTTTGGGTTCATTGGTACAAAAACATGTAAAATATATATATATCTATGCAACCTAGAAGCATGAATTAGGATTAGAATATCACATATCATCATATAAACAACAAAACCACCATAAACTTGAATGTCATTTAAAACATCAAAATTGCCAAAAAAATGTATTTATAACCTACAGAAAAATGTGAATAAAATCATGTTGATTTTCGCGTGAAAAAAACCATGAGACCATAGCTTGTTGCTTACTATTATTCTTTGATAGATTTTTCCAAGCATTCATAGCTTGTTCGAAAGTACGCTTTTTAGGCATTAGCCATAGTAGCAAGGCGGAATTGTTTGATAAAATGCTTTAGTAGACATGTATGAAAAATGTGGTAGCATAGACAAGGTAGTGAATTGTTTGAAAAATCCTCAAAGAAATGTGGTTTCATGGTGATGGAAACACGGCCAATGCCATGACAAGAAAATTGCTATGGATTGTCATGGCATTCCACCACCATTGAGACCACATTTCTTTGAGGCTTTTATTCAAACAATTCACCTTGTCTATGCTATTGCTTATTATTATGCTTTGATATATTTTTTCCCAGCATCCATAGCTTGTTTTGAAGCACCTATTTTAGGATTTTAGCCATAGAAGCAAGGAGGTGAACTATTTGATAAAATGCTTTGGTAAACATGTATGAAAAATGTGGTAGCATAGACAAGGCAACAAACTGTTTGAAAAAATTCCTCAAAGAAATGTGGTCTCATGGTGATGAAATGCCATGACAATCCATAGCTTGTTTGAAAGCACCTATTTTAGGCTTTTAGCCATAGCAGCAAGGCAATGAACTGTTTGATAAAATGCTTTGATAGACATGTATGAAAAATGTGTTAGCATAGACAAGGCAATGAACTCTTTGAAAAAATACCTCAAACAAATGAGGTCTTATGGTGATGGAATGCCATGACAATTGTAACGCCATAGAAAGTTGCACAATAGAAAAACAAGAGATCATTAGAAGCAAACATGCATACAATACTAAATCTAAATGTGCAAATCTAAATGTTAAGCAACAAAGAACATAGGAAAGATAAAACATAAACAAAACTAGAACAATCTCACCAATTTCGAACGTATTTCCATGATTCATCTCGATTGCCCTTCTCCATTTTGCTTGTGTAGTATAATTTCCCTCAAATTTTTAGTAAGTTCATGCAAGTATAGCCTAAGATAATGATTAGAAAAATATCGAAGATTCAAGATTGAGTGCTCTCAAAAGTCATAAGAATTCGCGAGAGAAATTGGAATGAAGAATGACAAATCAATTTATAGAAAATTGATTATTCGAATGACAGGCCAAGATCGAAAGATCAATAGACGGTTGAGATCAACTGATTAGACATGTATTCTGATAAATGTCAGTAGTGACATGAGTGATACAAACTAGAAATAAAATTAAAGATTAAATAAATGATTTAATCTTTAGTTCGGTATTCAAAAACAGAAGAAATATCTTTGCATGACAAAGATAAAGATTGATTAAATCAACTCTTGTTCGAATGCATGCACAACATTTAATTAATTAAATAAGAATATTTAATTAATCCGCATGTACACGCATTTGAGTTAGCATTGAATAACTGAATGATTTGACAAAGAGATTACTTGAGAATTCCACTCAGACATTAAATCAAGAGTTAACTAAGCGATTTGAAATAGATGTTGAGTTGAGTAAAAGTGAATATTTAGATAATTTCACACAATTATCTAAAATATAGAAGAATGTGTTAAAATATAATTAATGAATTAAATAATTCATTTAATTCAAGACTCGATATTTGAAGAATAATTAAATAAATAATATTTATTTAATTAAATTATAAAGAGATTTAAATGAATAATTAAATAAAGAATTTATTTAATTATAGTTGAAATATGATAAAGAATAAATTAAATAAGGATTTATTTAATTTGACAAGAAGGATAAGGTTAATTAGTAATATAATTAAATAGAAAGCGTTTATTTAATTAATTAGATAGAATAAAGAAAAATGAATTAATTAAATAATTAAGATTATTTAATTAATAGAAGAATTAATGTTAAGATGAATTAATTAAATAATTAACATTATTTAATCATGACCGTGAAGAATAGAAGTAATGAAGAGTATGGAAGTCGCAGGCCTAAACCAAATTTCGGTGACTACATTTGCCCCTCTTTGATACAATGTCATTTCAGCGTTGTGTCAAAGAAAATCGATAAAAACATGCCCCACTAATGCTCTAGATTAGAATAGGTGAAGGTATGCCCCCTCGGGAAAATTGACAAATTTTTGAAAAGTTAAGAAAAATTTGGAAATGCTCTCGATTAGTCCACTGGGTAGGCAGAAATGCAGTGGAGTCGACAGAATGGAGTGTGGAAATGGGAGGGACGGGTATGGGATGATAAAAAATGGGAGTTAACATGACCAATAGGATAGGAATGCCACCTAAGCCCTAGGTATATATAGGATTAGGGGTTAAAACCTATTCATTTTCACCCACCTAGTTGAGAAATTGAGATTTTGCTCTTACTTTCTAGCGAGGATGTCTCCGATTCCAGCCACTCATCATCGCACATATAGGATCCAGACATACCAGAGACCAGCCTGCGCGGACCCCCCGGTATGGACCTAAAACTTTCCTTTTGAATTTTTTTGATTTGCGCGTTAATTAATGCATTTAATTCATGTTTTACGTATGCATCACTTTAGTTATGAACTGCATTTGCGTGTGTGAACGACGCATTTGCTTGCGGAAAACTGCATTTGTAATTTAACGTTGGTCAGTTTGAATAGTTTTATGTAGTTAAACACATTTGTTAATTTATGAAACGCATATGACCTTATGAATCACATCTGCATTTAGAATAGCTGCATTTGATTGTTGTGAAATGCATTTGAATTTACTGCACCGCATATTTTATTTTCCAATGCATATGAATGTGGTAAAACGCATGTGATGTTATGTGATGCATTTGTAAATAAAGCAACACATTTGAATTTTATGAACCACATTTGATAAAAAGCGATGCATGTGAAAAATAATGACGCATGTGCAAAAGAACGACGCATTTGCATTTCATGTAGTACAGTCATTTTGCACTAGAATAGATAATTAAGGCTAACATGAGGCATGTATAATGCCATTGCAGGTTGTATTGGATACAATTTATACACGGGAGTCCAGACCCACCACCTTCCGATTAAGAGACAGCTTACAGCTGGCCGAGCGACAGACCCTATGGCATCTAGGTTTATTGCATGTGACTGATATGCCCCAGATTCAGGCAAATCAAGGATTGTTGATAGCATTATGTGAGAGGTGGCACTCAGAGACATCATCCTTCCACCTATCGACTGGAGAGGCCACGGTGACCTTGGAGGATGTATATAGGATTCTTAGACTTCCTATTAGAGGCACACGGGTAGCATATGATACTCAGAGGGGTACTACCGAGATGTGTAGGTATTACCCCCATGCCAACATTAGACAGTTAGGGTTCGATGACTATGAGATTAGGTGGCAGGTGTTAGCCCAGAGATATAGATAGTTGGACTGTCTATTGGCGACATTGATAGGCGGTATAGTACTGCCTAACTGCCGAGGTCATGGATTTCCTGTGGGATGGGGGGAGATGCTAGTGGGAATGCTCGAGCAGAAAGTTGTGTATGTCTGGGGTTCCTATGTACTTGGGATGTTGTACTTCCATTTGCATGATATAGCCTACCGAGAGGCACAGTCGATGAGCTGTGCTACTACGCTCTTAATGGTATGGGCGTGGGAGTATATCGCTATTTTTAGACCACCTGTTACAATTCACCTACCGCATGGAACTCCATACACCTTCCATTATGTAGGGGTGACCACATAGCATCATATTGGGGATATAGGCTATTTCAGACATGCCATAGATACCATGGAGCAGTTCACATGGAGGCCATACTTAGGTTGTGAGGTGTGGTCAGATGAGGACGAGCACTTGCCATTTTGTAGACAGGCACAGTACTTGGTGGGACGGACAGTGTCTCATGTGCATATTATAGAGTGGCAGTTGCCAGACCGGGTCTTGAGACGGTTTGGAGAGGTACAGGATGTACCTCAAGGGAGAGCAGAGTTTGCCAGATCCTCACGGGAGGTCCCACTATGGGGACCAGAGATTCCAATGGCCACTACAGAGGTGGATATTGATGGACTATAGGCATTTCCATGGGGATGGAGGGATGGACCAGCAGACCTAGGGGCCACTCCAGAGTATGATCAGTGGTGGGCAACACACAGGCCAATCCCCTTGACAGACCCAGAGTAGCCAGCGCCGGTAGAGCGACGTGGTACAGGTCCACGAGTCAGACGAGGTAGAGGGAGAGGCCGAGGAGGCAGAGGAGGCCATGGTGATGGAGGGGATGATGGTAGAGGTGGATGACATGGAGGCAGGAGAGGGAGGCGTGGTCAGCGGGGATGAGGACCAACCTTGTTACTGATCCGGGAGGAGGGAGGAGGAGAGGAAGATGTGGCTATGCTAGATATTGGGAGAGGAGGAGAGGAGGACATTGCCTGAGGTGGAGAGGAGGCGCGGCCGGTAGAGGCAGTCATACCAGATATCCCAGATATCCTGGCAGAGGAGGAGGCAGGTGTTGAGGAGGCAGGCAGAGAGGAGGCAGAGGTTGATGCTCTGGGGTTGTTAGGTGCCTACCAGGAGGATGATGAGGAGGATGATGATCACAAGAGAGAGATTCAAGATCAGATCCTGGAGGAGCTGGATGAGGAGGATGGGAGAGACAGAGGTAGAGGAGCCTGACACAGATATTTTGCGAGCCCAGGTTGCCTCCTTGGAGGAGCAGATGAGAGTGTTGATGGCCGAGAGGGATGCCTATCAGATGGAGAGGGACAGAGCTTTGATGGATAGGGATCAGGCTTTATCTCGGTGACAGGAGACTGAGTAGAGATTCACAGAGCTCAGGGCATTATGTACAGGATCATCAGCTGCGTTCACTAGAGAGCTAGTCAGAGCTGGAGAGAGAGAGATACTATCGGGACCTATATGAGGCAGAGGCTCCCCAGAGAGATGGTCTCCCAGTTTTTTAGCAACACACAGTAGCAGGTCCCAGACTAGGACCCACACATGGACAACTTTAGCATAGAGGGGGTGGATCAGCCATGTAGAGCAGGTCCATATGACAGACCTCCCACAGCTCAGAGATCAGCAGGTTCCCAACATCATTCTCCCGCACACTCCCGACATGATGGCAGTGGTAGTTTAGGATAGGGGTACCATTTGTCAAGAAAATTGTATTTTGATTATATAGCCTGCAGGCTTCCATGTATTATTGATACATTGTGACATTGTGATGTGACACATTTGAGTGAGATATATATATATATATATATATATATATATATATATATGATTTTGGTGGCGATTCTCATGATATGCATTTGTATGTATTGATCATACAGTCTTTATGTATACATGTGATGTTTATATGATATGCCTATGTGATGGATGAGTATATGTATTTTATGATGTTTATGCAGCTAATGAGATAATGTTGATTCTATGTGATGTATGATTCTATATGATGTATGCAATTTATAACTACGAGATGCAATATGATGTGAATATGTATGATGGATACTACATGTATGTTATACAAACATAATGTGATGTATGTATTTACATTTGCTTTATACATGAAATGCTTATGATATGTATTGTTTGATGATGATTGTCCATTATGCCATGATGATCTAGATATGAAATATGCCTATATATATGTATGTCTCTAACATGTATGTTGATGCAGGATGATGTATAATGTGTTGTGTCACAGGACTCCATCATAATGCAAGAAGAACTGTTAGTGTGGAAAGAAAGATCGACAAAGAATGAAAGACAGAAGATAGATGTTAGTATTAGCAATCTTCGATATTTTTTTGTATCACAAAAGGTATTGCATGTTATCATCATTGGGTGGGACTAATACAAATGGAGAAAAACACCATGATATGACATAGATCAAGGTGTGCAAGATCATCCACTTGATAATAATAGACAGTCGCAGACAAGGATTGTCATTAACTCATACTAAGGGCACAAGTTGCCCCAGTCTTTTTGTCAGGACAAACCACAAATAGCAAACAAAGTAAAAGATGGGTCATGAGACGTCATTGCTCCTCTAAATCCTTCATGGGACATCCTTGAGGAAACTAGTAACATGACTCAACATCAAATTTAAACGACAGTCAACAGACATCAGTCAAAGAAAATAGAATTCTGATACATCGTTGCTTCTCTAAATCCTTCATGGGACATCCTTGAGAAAGCTAGTAACATGAATCCTAGTCATCAATGCAAAATAAATGATAAGATAAATAAGCCATAGAATCAAAAATCCAATAAAATATTTTCCAAAACTTGATCTTGTTTGATTGATAGAGCTTGATGTCAGGAGATACACATACCAGATAAGACTGTGAGTCTAGTTTCGATGTTATGACTATCTGTATAAGGCATGAAAAAGCCTAGTTTTAGAAAGACATGTATCATATAAGATGTTGAGTTAGATGCTGTTAATGTGATAACCTATGTTAGGCTATGTTTGACCTTGTCGATTATGCAGGAAGGACTCATCCTGAATAAGACATAGGTTGTTTGTTTTGATAACGTCTGTTTCCAAGAAGGACACATCTTGTAGCAGACTGGAGTTGATCTGTTTTGATTGTTTTGTTTGGCAAGTTGTTTGATTTGACTTAGAGACATTGCTGACTTGTTCACCAGATTAATGCATGATTTGAGACGATGCGTGGACAAATAATTGTGTGTGAAGACAAACCCTAAAGGACTAACCTAGTGCGGCCTCGGGGGCTCATCAATTGATGGCCTTGCATACGTTATACACACAGAGACCTCGTAGTTCGACTTGACTTGACCGACAAGACTGACTACAAATAGAAGACATTTGTGAAAATGAATGTGATGAACCCTAATGGACTGACCTAGTGCGGCCATGGGGGCCCATCGATTGATGGCCTTGCCTACGTTGTACATGCAAAGACCTCGTAGTTCGACATGACCAATGATCTTGTGATATAGACACATGGATTAAATCATGAATTTAGACAGACAAACCTAAACGGACTAACCTAATGCCTCGGGGGCACATTGGCAAATGGCCTTGCCTACGTCCAGTTGCAGAGGCAATGTAGTTCGACAAATGACAAAGACTGACAAATGCGACTGACTTTGACTCTATTTTTTGGATTTTTGAAATGTTTTGATTTTTTTTTTCATTTTGAAGTTTTTTGATGTTTTTGTGTTTTCTCAGGTCATTTTGTGATGTTTTTTTTTTGGATTTTTCTATGGTTTTACGTCCTCAACACAGCCAATGTAAGAACCAATATGACGCATGTCAAGTGTTTGCCCCCAGTCGAGTATAAGACCAATTGACTATGAATAGGGTAAAATGGGGGATATGAAATGCACTTGATGTCAATCAGTCCAAGTTATGGGAAGGACTACCACTTATTAGGAATGATATATACAAGCAATGGACACAAAAGATAAGGGATATCTACAGGGATAGGTAGTATGTACAGGGATAAGGACTATGTACAAGGTAGTGGACTATGTACAGGGTAGTGGACTATGTATAGGGATAGATTTAGAATAATAGTAGACAAAGGAGCAAAGTTGAGTACACATGGCGCCTGTTTGCCAGGTTTTCACCATGGTACCTATCCAAAGAGCCACCAAAGTGGTTTTCACTATTGGACGAATGATTTTTCTTTACTATTTTCCAGATTATCTAATTTTTTTGGTGTTACTAAGACGCCTGTTTGCCAGGTTTTCACCTTGATAATGATTATTTGATTTTTTGATTTTTTTGTATTTTTTGCTAATTAAGACAAAGGCTCCTAGAAGCTATGCGCGGAACTTCTTTAGATGCATACTATTGATTGGTGAGGACAATGGTTCCCCTTCAGGAGTAGAGAGTTGGTATGCTCCTGATCCAAAAGCTTCTATAACAACATAAGGTCCTAACTAGTTAGGTTCAAACTTTCCTGGTTTTTCTCTTTCTGCTTGATTCTTTGGGTTCTCCATTAAAACCAGGTCACCAATGTCAAAGTTTCTGTTCAACACCTTCCTATTATAGCTACAACGAAGGTGATTCTGATATGCTTGGAGATGGTCTAATGCCTTCTGTCTTCACTCATCCAGGAATTCTAGCTCATGGAGTCTCGACACTCGGTACTCTTCATCATCAATGTGGCCTCTCAGGGATACCCTTAGGGAAGGAATCTCGACCTCAATAGGTAGAATAGCTTCAAAGCCAAATACAAGTGAATATGGAGTAGCATGAGTGGGAGTATGAATACTGGTATGATAAGCCCATAAGGCAGGGTTAAGCTATAAATGCCAGTCACGACCAACATCATTGTCAGTCTTCTTAAGGATTCTAATGCTGGTCTTGTTAGATGCCTCCGCTTGGCCGTTACCTTGTGGGTAGTATGGAGTGGAAAAGTAATGTTGAATATGAAATTCTTCACACAGATGACGAACTTCATGGTTCTTAAATGGGCGGCCATTATCAATGATTATGGACTGAGGGACACCATATCGACAGATGATATAGTTCAGAACAAATCTAGAAATCTATGTGCCGGTAATGTATGTCATAGGAATGGCGTCAATCCACTTTGTAAAGTACTCAGTGGCAGTGATAATGAGCTTGTGCCCATTAGATGATGTAGGGTGGATTTTTCCTATGAGGTCGAGTCCCCATTGGGCAAAGGGCCATGGTGACGTTATAGGACGGAGCTCCTGTGCTAGCGCATGTATCAAGTCTCCATGAATTTGACATTGGCGGCATTTCGTCACAAAAAGATATGAGTATTTTTCCATAGTAGGCCAGTAATAACCCAGTCTCATAATCTTTTTGGCTAAGGTAGGACTGCTAGAATGGGAACCACATATACCTTCATGGACCCCATGCAAGGTTGCTTTTGCTTCAGTAGAATCAAGGCATCTCAGTAGGGTATTATCTAAGGCGCATCTATATAGGGTGTCTCCGATGATGGTGTATTTGGCTGACTTGCAGAGGAATGTCCTACATTGGTTATTTGATAGGCCAGTGGGTATGACTTCAACATGAAGGTAATCATAGATTTCTTTGTACCATGGGGAATCAAGACCAACAATGTCACACACCATTTCAGAATCTGGGATATCGTAGGTTGGGACCAAAAGTTGTTCCACCAAGAACTCAAACTTAGGCATGTTGTTAGGAATGTCAAGGAGTGATGCAATTGTAGCCATAGCATCTGCTGCCCTATTTAAAATATGAGGTATTCGATGAAATTTGACTTTGTCAAAGTACTCTTTAAAGCTGTCAGCCATACGCTTGTATGGAGTAAGTTTCTCATCCTTAGTCTCATAATCATCATTTACCTGTTTGATTACTAGTTGAGAATCCCCATATACTTGTAAAATCTTAATTTTCCACTTGACTACCATGCGTAACCCTATCACTAGAGCTTCATACTCTGCTATGTTATTAGTGCATGGGAATGCAATCCTAAATGACTTAGGGATGGAATCACCTTGAGGTGTAATAAATAGTATACCAGCCCCTGAACCATGATTTGTATGTGAGCCATCAAAGTACAGTTTCCATGTTATGTTTGTGTCAAATGTGAATATGAACTCATCAGGAAAGTCTGCAGCTAATGGGTGATCTGCCTATATGGGTGCCTCAGCTAACTAATCAGCAATGACCTGTCCTTTAATAGCCTTTCTTTCTACATACTGGATATCATACTCACTAAGTATCATAACCCATTTAGCCAATCGTCCTATTAATGCTGCCTTGTTGAGGAGATATTTAAGAGGGTCTATTTTAGCAATCAACATTGTTTGATGGTTTAGCATATAGTGTCTCAATTTCTGAGTAGCAAATACTACTGCAAGACAGGCACGTTCAATGGTACTATAGTTGAGCTCATAACCGACCAAAGTCCGGCTGATATAATAGACTGCCCTTTCATGACCTTCATCGTCATTCTATGCCAACAATGCTTTGAGTGATGAATGGGTTGCTGTAATATAAAGAATCAATGGTCTTCCTTCAACAGGTAGCATTAAGACAGGTGGTGTGAGTAAATATTCCTTCATCAATTGAAAAGCCTCTTCACATCTAACTGTCCATGCAAAGGGTACTCCTTTCTTAAGTAGATGTTGAAAAGGGTGTGTCTTATCTGCTAGTTGCACTATAAATCTCCTGATAGATTGCAACCTTCCCTGTAATGTCCTTAGTTGATTGAGATTTGTGGGTGGTGGCATGTCCATGATTGCTTTCACCTTAGCAGGATCCACTTCAATGCCTTGTCTAGAAATAATATAACCTAATAGCCTTCCTGACTTGAATCCAAACACACACTTCTTTGGATTAAGTCTCACTTTATACTTCTCTAGCCTCTGAAATATCTTGTCTAAAACATGTAAATGTTCTGCCCTTGTCTTAGATTTTCCATTAAGGTCATCAACATAATCCTCCATAAGAGTGTGTACTAGATCATGACAGATAGTAGTCATGGCACGTTGATAAGTTGCTCCAACATTCTTGAGTCCAAAGGGCATAACATTCCAGCAATAAGTTCCCCAAGGATAGGTGAAAGTCATCTTATGTTGGTCTTCAGTTGCAATTCTGATATGGTTATATCCTCAGAATCCGTCCATAAGGGACAACATCTCATATCCTGCTATCATGTCAACTATCATATCTATGTTAAGCAAAGGAAAGTCATCCTTAGGATAGGATTTATTGATGTCTCTAAGATCAGTGTAGATTTGGATGCCCCCATTTGGTTTAGTGACTGGTACAAGATTGGAGATCCAATCAGCATAGTCGATACATCTAATGAAACCAACGTCTAACAATTTCTTGAGTTCTACCTTGACTAATAAAGAAATTTGTGGATGCATTTTTCTCAACTTCTGTTTCACTGGTTTGGCACCTGGTTGTAAGGAAAATGATGTAGAACAAGGTCAGGATCCAACCCTGGCATATCCACATATGACCAAGCAAAATTTATCTGTCTTTGTGCAAAGAAGTTATGAAACTCGGGCTGCTCTTCTGTTGTCAATGATGCTACAAAATAAACCAGTCGAGGATTGTCCTTAGTACCTATGTTGACTTCTATTGATTCTTCAACGAGCATAGGCGACTTTTCCTATACAACAGTGAAAATGTTCAAACCTCCATCCTTAGGTTCCTCAGAGAGGTTTTCACCTTCATATGCATCCCTTCTTTTTACTTTTTCATTGTCTAAAGGTGCCTTTTGGTTTTCACCTAGAGACTCATCCTTTTTATCTTGTTTATTCTTTTTTTCATTTTTGCGACTGGAGGGTTGAACAGATTCCCCAAAGTATGCTTTATTGTCCAAGTCAATGGTAAAACTAGCCTTATGATCACTGTTTGGTATGCCTTCTCGTAATCCCAGGAACTCAGCAATAGCTTCGTTGTTCTCAAACATATCTAAGATGGGTGTGTCTTGTTGGTCCCAATCAATGAGTTGGGGATAGACTAAGGGCATTTCATCATCAGAATTCTCAAAGTTTGATGGAGTCAAGGTAAAGATTGAATTATTCATGTGGTTACAAAAGTCTTGTACCAAGTACTTTTTGCTCTTAGTTTTGGGTCTAGGTGGATTGATAGGTGGGCCTAATGCCAAGGTTTGACTATCAGAAATAGGTGGCTCAGGTTGCCAAGAGGTAGGATCAAGTGATTCCCAATAATAGTGTTTAAACCACTCTTCTTTTATCATTTTCTTTGGTGGACAGGAATTTAAGGGATTGGGTGAAAAACTTAGCATCAATTCAAGTTCTCCAAATAACTTGTCAAGGTCCATGGAAGAAGTAGAGGATAGGGAATCCCACTCATAATCGTTAGAGTCGGGGGAGTCACAATGATATTGGTCCACTGGTTTGTGAGATGTCTTAATGTCTTCTAAAGCACGTACTTCCTCAAGTAAGGGTAATGGAGTACTAGGAATGCCAATCTGGATCAGTTGAAACCCTAGCCCTACTCCTTTTGGCCACTGAGAAACAAATATTGGTTCAATTCCACCATCTTGGTTTAAGCCTAAACCACTTTGTCCATCATATCCTTTTCTTTGCATGATTTTGAAACCCTTTCCATATAGACTTGTAGGAATATAAGCAAGTAAAAGGGGTTCCTCATCATCTTCCTTATACAGCCAAGAAGTGACATCTTCTGCCTCTACAACCTCTTTGCTTAATTCACCCCATTTAGAAAAATTTGTTGTGGGAGGAACGTGTCTAGTAACCATAGATTGTCTCCTATCTGATGTAGGTAAACCATATGACTTAGGAGGAATCAAATGGCTAACATAATAAGAAGTCTTCATGTAATACTCTCCACAACCCTTTTCTTGGATCTCAACCCTAGGAGTGGCAGGAAGTGAGGGTGAAACAGATGTTTGAGTGAGTGTGGACGGGTCAACATAAGAAGATGGATTAGACGATGAAGCCTCTTGGTTCACTGGTACTTGACGTTGGGGAATCTCCTTTAGATTGGTGTTGTACTGGAAAGGATCTGGATCACCGTCTATGGTTATTTTTGAGCCATTGTAAGGGAATTTAAGACACAGATGATACGTAGAAGGGACTACCTTCATGGCATGAATCCATGGTCTACCGAGCAGAAGGTTATAAGGAAGGGTGAGATCCAAGACCTGGAATTTTGTCTCCATCATCGCAGGACCAATTCTGATAGGGAGTGTTACCACCCCCTTGGATTTTCGTTCCTCATCATCATAAGCTTTTATGACAATAATTTTGGTTGTGTCTACTCATGCTTCTGAGATACCTAATGCCTTAATAAATTTTAAAGTGTATAGATTTAACCCTGCTCCTCCATCTACCAAAACTCATCTAACCTTGGTGTCATCAACAAGGACTTCTAGATGTAAAGGGTCGTTGTGGTTCGTCTTTTCAGTAGCATAGTCTTGTTCAGAAAATGTGGCATGGTGATTATTGGTCATGTAGCCCACCATTTCTTGGAAATGATTGAAATCTAGATCATTAGGGATCGTGGTATTATGTAAAGCTTTATCAAGGATAGACCGATGCTCAGGGGAAATACACAACAATTCCAAGATTGAGATTTGGGCTGGGGTCTTCCCCAACTAATCAAGGAGGTTATATTGTAACTTGGAAGGTTGGGGTGTTTGTTGCGATGGAGGGCCTTGAATAGTGAATTTAGTACGACGAATATTGACTGCACACTCAGGATTAGTATTGATAGTGATGGTATTGATATTGTCATTAGCAGCACAAAGGAAATGAATGGTTTTGCCACTATCATAGCCATGCTTGATACTTGCATAGTTGGCTGACATATTGGTCTTAGTACTCGAACTGGGGAAAGTCCCTTTCCCATGGTCATGTAGTGGATCCAAAAAGACTTGATGATCAGTGTTTGATGACTTTTGTTTTTGTCCACTAACTTTGATAATTCTCCTTTTAACAAGATCTTGTATGATATTCTTCAGTTGTCGACAGCTTTGTAAGTTATGCCTCTTAGTCCTATGATAATCACAAAAGGCATTGTCATCCCACCAAGCTGGTTTAAACTGTCTTGGATCGTATTGTCTTGGTTCCTGCAGCTGTATGAGGTTATGCTATAGTAGTTGTTTGAACACTAACTCAATGGGTTCCCCTAAGGGAGTGAATTCACATTTTTGAAATCTCCTTGGTTGTGGATGTTGAGTATTTGGGACCAAGTTAGGAGGTTGATTGACAACATTAAGCATGTTGGCAAAAGTATGAGGTCCTTGTAATGTGAGGAGGGGTCCTACTTGTAGTGTTTTAGCATCAACCACCCCATCATTGGTGACATTTTTGTTGCGAGACCATAATCTATTTCTGTCAGTGGGGGTGTTTTGTACAATTGGGTTTCTATTGGATGTTGATGTCTTGAGTTCACCCTTTTCAATGATATCCTTCTCTATTATCACCCCTTTTTCGACTAGTTCCGAGAAAGATGTACAACAATGTACCCTGAGGTTACTCTTGAGTTTTGCATGAAGGTTTTCTTGAAACATTGTAACTTTTTGTTTTTCGGGTATCTCGATAGGACACCTACTAGCTATAGTTCTCCATCTCTGGAAGAAAGCAATGAATGTTTCCCCTTCGTCTTGCATCGTGTGGCACAAGGTTGCTATATTTATCTCGTGGTCTATGTTGAAGGAGAATTGCTCGACAAAATTCTCAACTAGTTCACCCCAAGATCTAATGCCAGAATCTAGACCCGAAAACCATTCTAGTGCAATTCCTACAAGACTTCGTGGAAATGGCCTCATAAGATACGTGGGATCATAAGTGACATCTATGCATATGGTAGAAAATTCCCTGATGTGTTCTATTGGGTTTTGTTTGCCATTGTACTTAGGGAGATTCGGTATGACATATCCCTGAGGGAAAGGTGTCATATACAATGATCTATCAAAGGGAAATGGGCATATGCCCTTTGTTGAAAATGATTTCTTGGTTGACACCGACATGTTATCCATTTATGTTTGTAATACCTGCATTTGTGTTTGTAAGATGTCAACTTGGGTCAAAGATGTGCTAGGAGGATTATGCAGATTCGGGTATGTGTTCTAAAATCCAAAGCCTCGTGATGGGTTTCAATTAAATGTTGACATCTGAGGTGGATTTGAATTCAGAATGTTGGTAAACGTGCTCTGGTCAGGAATCAGAATAAATTGGTGTTGACTTGAGATTTATGTAAACGGATTTTGAGTACCACTTTGGAAAAAAGGATTTTGATTCAGAATTGATGTAAATTGGTTTTGACTTGGAATCTGTGTGGACGGATTCTGACTACCAATTTGTGACAACGGATTTTGATTCGGAATTGATGTAAATGGATTCTGGGTACGAGTTTGGGAGAGTAGATTTTGACTTGAAAACTATGTGAATGGATTCTGATTGCCATATTGGAAGGAGTGAATGCCCCCTATTTGTGTAATCCGTGGTATAGTACTAGTGACTTGAGCACTAGGTATGGCAATCAACTGTGGTATGGTACTCGTGACACTAGCATTGGGTATAGTCGTTGACTGTGAACTTGTGGCACCGACATAAAGTGTGGAGGCTAAGGTTTTAGACCTTTTATTCCCAACAAGAGGATCTAAGGGAGTAGATGATGAAGCCCCTATAGTGAAATTAAATCCTGATGTCATGCTAGATGTACCAAATTGGGACATATGGACTGTCGTACTCTATGTAGACGTGCTAGATGGCATAGTCGTGCTAACCTGAGGTATAGTAGTACTAGTAGTCGTGGTATTTTTCCCTTGTGTAGGTTGAGTTTGTAAGGTGCTGATATCAAATCCTGAAGGTAAAGCAGCACCTTCAGCTAGCAATTTGCCTAAAAATCGTTGACGATCATTTGCTAGGTACTCATCTACAAAAGAGGCAAACTCAAGGTCCTATGTGGTAGCCTCTATGTCCTCTACTGCAATATGTCCTTGAGTGTTTCTAGTGGTGAATTTGTCTAATAAAGTCTTATGAGGTCTCGAAGAAAATGGATTGATGAACTCGTTTGGGTTTGACATGTTTTCTCTCTCTCTTCTCTTAGACCTAGTTTCAACCATGTAAGACAAGCTCAATATGCGGGAAATGCAAAACTATATGTATGAACAGTATGACCTTAGCCTATGTTTTTGGGATTTTTGTATGCAAAATAAGGGGTATCCTAGGATGACACTAGTCTAGACTCTAAAGATGCAAAGTCCAAGCAAGACACTAAAGTGATCAATTCTATAAACCCAAGATGAAGGGACCAACTACCTAAAGTCAAACCAAGGTGTCAATTTAGTTAAGTCAAGGAACCAATATAGGACAAAGATCAAAGAAAAGTTGAGTTTCTTAACTAGACTGATGAGCTAGGAAGACTCTATGTAGAACAAAAGATATACTGATAAAACTAGGTTCAATGACATATTTCATTGACACTATGACTTTTCTAGAGTATAGATGGTGGAATACTCCTAAAGTTTGTAAAAATGACCCTTCTAGAAGTCTAATGTAAGGTAATATGTACCCTAAGATGAAGCTAAACTCTAAATGAAGACAACTATGGTATTGAATAAATGACCCTAAAGGATGCAAAATTGAGCAAATCATTTTAGGTTTCTGTTTCAAAGACTGTTTGTGTAAAGACAACTGAAACTGGTGTAATCATGTTGACTAGACAGTGACTGTGAATTCTATTTTTCTAATAATTAGACAGATGCGTCTTAGGATTTAACAGATGCGGTTCAAAATTAACAGTTGTGGTTTTCCAGTGATCAATTGCATTTCTCTGGTAAAGTTCAGTTTGACTCTGACAGATGCGGTTAGACTTTTAACAGATGTGACTCATACTGACAGTTGGGACTCATAATATAACGCATGTGGTTTTCTAAAGCAATTGCGAGCTATACTGGTAGATGCGACTGATACTGACAGATGCGACTCGTGAAAACATATGCGACTCAAAATCAATAGATGCGACTCCTGATAATAGATGTGACTAAAGTTTTAACAGTTGCGACTCTTGATGACAGGTGCGAGTTTCTAATGAATAGTTATGACTCTCTGTGTAATTTCAGTGATAAGATTTAAACTAACTTCATTTTCTGTGATCAAATTCTGACAATCAAAGACAATCATAAGACAAAGTGTTTTCAGTTTCAATTTTGGACTCAAAGAACGTTTAAATTGATAACAGACAAACACATCCTAATAGGCCAAAGGCATAGGGTTTGTATACTTGGTATAGCCCACCGAAATACCCCGGATTGGTGATGAACATCTTTCCTTCTCGAGAGCGGATAGCTTAGGAATTTGGTGGCATTGGCTCCCCTCCACGGCTCATTAACGTCTTTCGAGCACACCAATTTTGAATTCTTTGGGCAATGACCTCCCAAGAACTGCTATCTCTACTCAAGGGGATCAATAGTGAGTATCTTCGCGCATGATACTAAACCCTGCACTATACCAAGCAACTGCCACAAATAGGTTGGTCTCTAAAAACAAAGGTATTTAGTACGGTCATTCTGTTCATAGGGCATGATCCATGCTGCGTGAGTCCCCTTTCGGATCCATCTCGTCGGAATCATACGCGTGATTCTTGAACTTTCCCCAAGAATCCTCTTTTATATACTAGCTGAAAGTCCCTCGGGTTTAGGGTGCTACCAGTATGAGTCATCCTGGGGTGAGTACTTTTTCCCACTAGAACAGGCCCAAGTTCTAGAGTTGGTAACCGTTTCTCTTACACCCAGGATCGCACGGATGCGCAAGGGGAGAGGATACTTTGATGTACCAAGTCATAAGGGTAACCAGACTTGTGCTTTCGCACCAAACATAATAGAAACTTGTTAATTTTAATCCAAATGAAAGATTTTCTAAGCTACCAAACAATCTGTTTGAAAATTAACTAGGGTCTTCGACAAACATCCTGCAGAAAAAATCGTTAGTAATTTTCAATATTTTCTTCATCAATCGTCCTGCAAAAGCTTGTTAACTCCAAATGGCCACACGCTGAAAATCAGATATCAGTAACACAAAAATCAATTGAAAGTTTCAGATTTCAGAAAATAGAAATAAAGTTTACTAGTCAATTGCGTCGCTGCGTTACTAGTTAGATGCATTGTTTCTTCTTCAGTTGCAGCTCAGGAAATCAATTGCGATTCAAGAAAATACAGATGCGTCGTTTCCTCTGTCAGATGCGGTTCAGGAAGTCAATTGCGGTTCAGGAAACTTTAGATGCGTCATTCCGTACAAAAAACCCGCAAAAACAAAAAATAAAAGATCTACGGATTTGTGAAGATGGTGTCTTCACGTCGGGTTCACCAAATGTAACGCCATAGAAAGTTGCACAATAGAAAAACAAGAGATCATTAGAAGCAAACATGCATACAATACTAAATCTAAATGTGCAAATCTAAATGTTAAGCAACAAAGAACATAGGAAAGATAAAACATAAACAAAACTAGAACAATCTCACCAATTTCAAATGTATTTCCATGATTCATCTTGATTGCCCTTCTCCATTTTGCTTGTGTAGTATAAATGCCCTCAGATTTTTAGTAAGTTCGTGCAAGTATAGCCTAAGATAATGATTAGAAAAATATTGAAGATTCAAGATTGAGTGCTCTCAAAAGTCATAAGAATTCGCGAGAGAAATTGGAATGAAGAATGACATCAATTTATAGAAAATTGATTATTCGAACAACAGGCCAAGATCGAAAGATCAACAGACGGTTGAGATTGACTGATTAAACATGCATTCTGATAACTGTCAATAGTGACATGAGTGATACAAACTAGAAATAGAATTAAAGATTAAATAAATGATTTAATCTTCAGTTCGGTATTTGAAAACAGAAGAAATATCTTTGCATGACAAAGATAAAGATTGATTAAATCAACTCTTGTTCGAATGCACACACAACATTTAATTAATTAAATAAGAATATTTAATTAATCTGCATGTACACGCAATTGAGTTAGCATTGAATAACTGAATGATTTGACAAAGAGATTACTTGAGAATTCCACTCAGACATTAAATCAAGAGTTAACTGAGCGATTTGAAATAGATGTCGAGTTGAGTAAAAGTGAATATTTAGATAACTTCACACAATTATCTAAAATATAGAAGAATGCGTTAAAATAGAATTAATGAATTAAATAATTCATTTAATTCAAGACTCGATATTTGAAGAATAATTAAATAAATAATATTTATTTAATTAAATGATGAAGAGATTTAAATGAATAATTAAATAAAGAATTTATTTAATTATAGTTGAAATATGATAAAGAATAAATTAAATAAGGATTTATTTAATTTGACAAGAAGGATAAGGTTAATTAGTAATATAATTAAATAGAAAGCATTTATTTAATTAATCAGATAGAATAAAGAAAAGTGAATTAATTAAATAATTAAGATTATTTAATTAATAGAAGAATTAATGTTAAGATGAATTAATTAAATAATTGACATTATTTAATCATGACCGTGAAGAATAGAAGTAATGTTCAAAGAGTATGGAAGTCGCAGGCCTAAACCAAATTTCGGTGTCTACAACAATCAAATGCTATGAGGTCTCATGGTGATGGAATGCCATGACAATCAAAAGCATTTGATTGTCATGGCATTCCATCACCATGAGACCTCATTTGTTTGAGGCATTTTTTCAAAGAGTTCACTGCCTTGTCTATGATATTGCTTACTATTATGCTTTTGATAGATTTTTTCCAAACATCCATAGCTTGTTCGAAAGCACTTGTTTTAGGCTTTCAGCCATAGCAACAAGGCAACAAACTATTTGAAAAAATGCTTTGGTAGACATGTATCAAAAATGTGGTAGTATAGACAAGGCAGTGAACTATTTGAAAAATGTCTCAAAGAAATGTGGTCTCATAGAATGCCATGACAAGCAAATGCAATTGGCAATTGCTCCTAGTTATTAGTTATGCAATGTGAAGTAATTGCATAATTGATTAGGTTGACTTTGTAAATACTATATTGTAATTGAAATTTTGTCATCTATCAACATCTAGTTATTAGTTATTCAATGTGAAGCAATGCTTTGAGTTTGAAAGATGTGCAATGCAATGTAATCAACGATATGAATATAAACTACAATAATCTATTTTTTTACAATTTATTAGTTAAAATATTTATTTTATTTTCTCTCTATATCTCTATGCTATGTAAATGCCTTTAAATTTTTTAAAACAAGTTTTTATCTCTTGTTCTACTTTTTTTAAAATCTGATTTTTTTTTCGATTTTTTCTAGACTTTTTCCCAATTTTTTCAAAAAATATTATACTTTTGGTTTGCCGATTTTTTCCCCAAAATATTTTTGTTGCTATGGTATAAACACATATGTTTTGTAATATCAAAGATAATTTTTGAAACTTCCATGCATTGCTAATCTAAAAGGAAAATTCTTTTGCCTAATCTATATGTAACCATGCTTTTGACATTGTCAAAAAGAGCAAAACTTCCTAAATGATGCAAAGGCATGGCCAAGTAGTTCTAACTCTTCACATAAGAGAAGAGAGATGTTGGAGAGTACATCAAGTCAGTGAGAACAAAAGTGTAATGTGTTTTAGTTTGTAATATTCCTCTATTTCTTTACAGAGGTGTCATAAATTCTCAGTTCAAATATGGACACCAAATATCGATAAAAAAGATTTCTATTAACCAAATAGCCATGTATGCACACATCAATATATGTCAATATAATTATAAAATATAGTTACAAAATAGCCATATAGGCTTACGAGAATTCCATATAGGCATACAATGTCAAATTTATCCAATACAAAATATGTACAAACTGTCATGTCTAGGCATACAACAAAGGGCTCTGGAATCAAAAGTCATTTCTCTCCATGCTCCGGAAATAAATTCTTTCCCTTTGTTTTGTGATCCAATGGCGATAAGTCTGTCACTCATTTCTGTTGTGCTCAAGGAGTGCTCCTACTACTCCTCCTAGGGTTTAGCTCATGGTGAAGTTTTAACTATTATAATAAGAAGTAAAGACATTAATATATAGAAATTACATTATAAAAAATAATATATTTAACAAAATAATCACTTACGACCATCTCACGATCACTCTCCATGATGAAAATATTTGCATGCTGATACTGAGGCGTGCTCAAGCCCTGTATAAACCATCCAAATAGGAATTAAACTACAAATCAATAATGGTTTGATTTTCCACTAGAACTAACATTTATAACAACAAATGTAAATTGAAATTTAGTAATTTGACTCATACCTCCTCTATCAGAGCCATCGAGGATTGTATAGCAAATGAAACACCGCTATCCATTGCCCTCACAACATTTGGAGGTGTTTCCACAACCAACATCTGAAAATAAAACAAAAAATTATTCAATCACAAAAAAGTTACAATAGCGATCCATGCCACATGACCTATAATGTATGAGATCTAATGAACAAAATTTTGAGTACAAGTATTAAACTATATATTTATGATTATCATGCTTACTATTTTCCCTATCCATATATTTCTGATTATCATGCTTACTATTTTTCCTAGCTAAAGCAAATTGAGTGGAAGGGTGCCTTGGTGAATGATGAAAGAGTTGATTGTTTAGTGACTCTAATTAGGTTTCTTGTGCATGGATCAATCATTTTTGTTGATAAATAAAATGTTTGAAGCTTGAGGATGATAAGAAGAAGTATTGAAATGAGTTGTCTTGTTGCCTTGTGGTTTACAAATGAAACAATGTGATTTTTGATGAAAAGAGAAAGAAATTTTAGTTGCTTATTCAATTTGATCTTCTCCCGATTCAATTGGATGTTGGTGTAGGAGCACCTAGGTCATCAAATACTTTTCAATTTTGTAAAAGGGATGAGTGTTCAAATTTGTATTGATTCAATCACAAAAGGTTATGGAAAAATGATGTAAAGTGCATGTTCAAGGTCATATGAGGTCTTATTTGAATGTATTTAAGGTTATGGGTAAGTTCTAGGTGGTCAAAGTGGGAAAACAAAGCAATAATGTAATATTGTTAAAAGTTGTTAAATTGACAAAAACAAGGAAATCATGCATATTAAGGGTTAAAAGGGGTAGTTTCAACTGATGGAAATACAGTTATGGAAAAGGAAATATATTTAAAAGGCATGTAAAGGTGAGAAAATGTAGAAGTTTGTGTTCTTGTGATTTGATTTTGAAATAAAAATTCCCTATTTCTGAGTTTGCAACATTACTCCATTGTTTTGTTTTCTTGTGTTGGTAATTTAGGAACACCCAAAATTACCAACACCCAAAGTTAAATCATAGTGTGAATACATGTAAAGAGGAGTTAGTTTCCAATTTCAAGAGTTGGAAGGTTAGTTTTAGGAAACAAAAGAATAAAAGACAATTTTCAGTGCCCAACAGAGTCCTTTTAGAAGCAAGTTTGAGAGTCCAATAGGGTTTTTCTTCACTACTCCACCAATGTAGGTCAAGTAAATTGGTGGAGTAGGTTAATTTAGGATTTTTTGCATGTTTTTATAATTTCAAGTGTAGGGAAATGTAAGAATACCATGGTGGAGTTGCTGCTACATTGGAAAATAGAGGATTTTCCTACACAAAGTGATGCTACAGTCATGGGTCATGAGTAAATAAAGTTTGCAGAGGCTTGGAAATGATGTAGAAGGTCTTGGAAGAAATAAAAAATCATGTTATAGGTGGTGGCCAAAGAAATAGAGGTTTGCAAGAGTATTTCTCACAAAACCCTCCTTGATTTGTGCTTTTACACCCTATAAACGAGGGTTTATTGGATCAGAATATTTTCATGGTTTTCAATCCCTATAAATTGTGAAATCTTGAGTTATAAGAAATGCTTGAAGACTTTTTTAAGGTTTTGAGTGATTTGGAATGGTTTTGAAGGGGCGTCCTTTGTAAAATAGGCCTAATCTACTAGCCTTTCTTCAGAGGACAGTCTGAAATCTAATGATTTTCTTTATGTCAAACGTCTAAGAACTTTGATATATTGTGATGTGCTGGAAAGTGTTTCTAAATGTGCATTGATTTTTTTAATAAACTTTGAGATAGGAATGTAACTACCCAATTCAATGGTTGAAAGACCTACTAGAGGTTCATATGATATTGTCTAATCAAAACAAAGATGTTTGTTTAAACAGTGGAAAGGATGATATTGAGTGCTTGGTTACTATAAAACTAATGATATGATTGATGTTACTAAATCTGGTTAAGGTGTATAAGATAGGTTTGGTGACTTTAATGGTTGGATGGGTGAGTATTATGAAGCCTTTTGAGTAAATTTGTGATTAACCACAAGATGATAATCAAGATTCTATTGTAGCAGGAGTTTGTAACTTGTAAATAGACTACTGCAGTCAAAATATGGTGAGTACAGTGCTTGATAATGGATTGATAATAGTGAGGTATGGTTTAGTTGATTTGATTCCTTGGTGAATAAATGAAACAATGAATTTTTCAAGTGTCAATAATCAAGTTTATGTTGCTTTTATGGTGGTTGGGAATGATGTGAATCTAATTGATTAAGTCAAATTTTTCTAATATGGTTTTTTCTTTGAATGAGTCAATTGAAATGTTGATTAGTGGAATGATGAATGATGGCCTATGGAATGGCTAAGAGAATTTGAGTGGATTTTGGTTGAATGAAAAGTAGATTTATGATGAAATTATATTTGATCTTCTCCTGATTCTATTTGGGATTGAAATCCCTTGAAGAAATGATGTTGATGGTGTTTGTTGGATGCTCTGCATTAGATGTACCCTAATGATTGAGTTTTTTGATATGATGCTCTACATCACTAACTGCCTTATCTATGCTATTGCTTACTATTATGGTTTCATATAGATTTTTTCCAAGCATCCATAGTTTGTCATGCTGGTGCACCTTTGCAAGCACATGCCTCCATGTGAAGTAATTGCATTGTGTTGCTTATGTTTACTTTCAAAACAACTATATTGTATAGTTGAAATTTTGTCATCTATCAACATCTAGTTATTAGTTATGGAATTTGAAGTAATTCTTTGAGTTTGAATGATGTTTAATGCAACGTAACCAACAATATCAATATAAACTACACAAATCTATTAAGTAGAATTCATTAGTTAAGTTCTCTTTATTCTATTACCTCTGTGTATGTTTGAGTAAATCCACTGGCACTAGGAGGTGTTTGAAACCTCCAATATTAGCTTGTTCAAAATCCAAAATCACATATTAAAATACCATTCCTAAAACAATTCTATTAACATGTAATAAATTTATAATCGTTTACTAGTTACATACCCCACTGATAGGTGTATTGCAGAAATAAGTAGGTGGAGGATTGGTGTATCCAATCTCAACACTGTGACCCTACAATTTTATTAAAATAATAAAACTAAATTAGTTAATCTTGCATTTCAGAATCAAAATTTAATAAATTAAATTCAATGAATATGCTGACTTTTACCTGACTATCAATGCCATATGCATGATGCAAAATTTTAGCAATCCTCTCCATCCCCGTCGCAGCATACGGATCCTGCGTAGCATCATACAAATCCTGTGTAGTAGCATACATATCTTGTGTAGCAGCCTCCTAAGTGTTAGTGGGGTCAAATGAACAAGCTGCCCCGCAAGATTGACACACATGGGTTCGAAGGCCACCACTGGAAGACTCCCTTGGATGGCTCTGTACAATAGGGCTAGTATGATGGATGACACTTTGAGTCAAAGTATTGATCACCTGCAATGTCTCTACGTCATCACTCTCCTTTGCAACAATAGGCATAACAATGTGCTCATGAGGCGACCTAACGAGAGGTCGTCTCCCTTTCCACGCAAGATCTGGCTGTGCATCAAGCCTATCCTGAGCCGACCACCCACCTCTCCCTTAGAACTCCCTCATATCAAAATAATTTGGGATTTGGTTCAATATGAACTCACTCTATAGTTTCCTAAGAAAATATTGGGGGACTTCACAATTGTTGCACGGTGGGTAATCAAAGACCAAGTACCACCTATCATAAAAATGGTTCCTAATCTCTTGGTGGTGGCACCAATGAATAGGAAACCTCTTCACATTGAGGCTAATATTTGATTTGTTCTAGGGTCAGTGAATAAAGAGCACAAATCACCTTTAGTAATTTTTAAATATTTTACTTGTTTATATGATAGTTTATCTGCATAATATGCCCTAGTTTCTTGCCTCCTATCTTGCCATCCCGTTATTTGTTGGGTTATTGAATCTACATTTTTTAACATCTCTTTCATTGAATTTGCTAGGGTCATTCTTTCTGTGGTTGAAGCATTTGGATCACTCAACCTATTGATAAGATCCTCAATTTGTTTTTTTTTGTTCTCAATGTTGAGTGCCAGGAGGGTGTTGAGTGATTGGTGGGGGAGGTTGACTTTGTTCTTGAGGATTTTCCTATTCTTCTTGTTGAGGATTTGCAGGATCATTTGCATCTCCTACAAATTTTTTTGAAAAATCAAATCTAACCTAAAACAAACAAATCAACTTGAAACTAATAAATTCAAAACAAATAGAAAACAATACTTCCCTCTTGCACCTCTTCATCGTCATGATGCCATATTTGCAAAGAAAAAGCAACTGTTGTTGATGAATTTTATAGAATGTCTCCTGCTAGAATGCGAGCGTGAAAATGAGGTTTTTTGGCCGTGAGCAGAGCAGAAAAATAGACAACAGAAAATGAATCACTTTCACTTTTTTTTTTTCTTTTAAAATGAGATAAAGCGAGCACGTTACAATGCACTCGTGTTATCTCATTTTCAAATTGTTTTTGGAGTTGGCCACAAAAGTGTAACCCAACTTCATGCACCTGCCCATGTGGACTATTTATTTACAATAGAAAGTATAAATATGTGCACAACTACTAGCCCCTATCCCCTATGCATAGTCATAAAAAGTTTCCAAAATACCATTTTTCTAACCCCTACCCATTGTAGTGAATTACCACCGCTGATCCTCAATCACACTTGTACCAATAAAAATAAACTACTTTTATTTACTAATTATTCTAAAAGTATAATATATTATATATTATTGTATACAATTTAAATCTATAAATTAAGCATAAATTATCGATGAGTAAAACAAATCTAACCCTAATATGTATATCCTAATAGTTGATCACTTTTCACCATAAACTTTTCATTTTCCCATCATTTGTTGTTGCTGCCATATGTTGGTTCATCCTCTGTCACTCCTAGGTGTTGCCTCCACCATGCTTCGTGTCTACTAATAGGAGATATGTCATGTTTGTGGTTATGGAAGGGGATGTTCCCATCAAGTAAGGATTATAAATGGTGCTTTCCATTTTTTCATGTAGCTTTCTTTCCTTTTTCTCAATATATTTTGGGTTGTGTAGGCCACGAATCCTCTTTTGAAGGGATCTACAATGGACAACATCCAACAATACATTTTTTAATGTGTCTGTTGACACAAAAAAATGGAAATGGTTTGGATCTATGGAGAGGGTAAGGTATTTTGTGACCTTACTGAGGCTATGACCCATTTCCCTTTTACTATTCAAATTTTTTTGTGATATTTTTGTTGGGAAAATATGTCTCAACCTTACAATTAAATAAGTTATCATTGATACATAAGGTATTGTTCATCCAATGACGACAAGGGGCACAGGCCCCCCCCCCCCATGAGGGATATGAGGGGGGTCATCCCCCTAATTGGGGTCCAGGGGTAGCATTCCTTGCGGGAGCTCAAGGGAAGTGGCCTTGAAAGGATATTTTTATATATTTTATTACTTTAAATATAGATCGTTCATCATTAGGTCTTAGATTTGATGATCGATATTTTATTAGGTTGAATTTCCCTAGAAGGCAACCCTATTTTATAAGGGCATTGTATTATGGATGTACATATTGTGATGTATTTTGAGAGTTTGATAGTGGTCGTGTTGCCTCTTGATCTATGGTTGGTGACACTCTTGTGAGAAGCTTACTTTGCAAATATATTGCAATCTTTGTAATTTTTGAATAATATATTGGGTGGCTTTTGGAGTGGGGTTTTTCTCCCAAAAGGGTTTTCCCCACATAAATCACTGTGTTGTGGTATGCATGATATTTATGTTTATTTTTGTTTAATTTTTTGTAATTGTTAAAGATCTGTAAAAGTTTTGCATTATCCTCCTTTCAAGATTAGTGTAGGAAGTTGTTCTGCTACCTTAGCTTCCTTACAAGTGGTATCTATAATGACATAAATTAACCCCCTTCTTGGAGATAGGGCAACTTCTAATTATCTAATTAAATTATCATTTATCTAATTAAGTCATTCCCTCTTGTTAATTAAATTAATCAATTTGATTCAATTAACTATGTTTCCCTGTTTAATTAAACAAAGCAATTTTATTTAATTATTCCCTAAAATTCTATCCATTAAATTAAATAAACTAAAACATTATTTAATTTAATCTAACATTCACCCCCTTTAGTTAAATAAAACAAAATATTTATTTAACTAAGTCTAAATCATTTCTTTCTCAACTTTGATTTATTTAAATCCTAAAATCTAAGTCAAATTTTTCACATCACCTAATCTCTCATTAAATGAATCCAATCCTGATTAATTTAATCTAATCTCATGTCATATCCTCTAGCTTTTCCCACTTGCACAAATAAATCAATTTAATTGATTTATAAATTCTTTATTTTCTCTCAACATGGCATCTTTGAGAGAATATTCCACCAAATTTGAAATCCATTTGTCCTTCCAACAAGGCATTTAAATCATCTTACAAGTCCTTTTGCATTGAGCCAAGTGGAATTTAAAACATTCTTTTTCCCTCTTACATGTCATTTCACTAATTACAAATTCCACCTAATTGCATTTATGGACACATTCATCAAAATGTGCTCACCCTTCATCCATTCACATCTTGACAAGTGGCTTTTGGCCATTGGTTGAAATTTAGTCCCACATTGCTTCATTTTAGGCATTCTTCCATCTTGTCTTTCTATAAATAAGAGGCTTCTCTCCTCATTTGATCATCCATAATTTGAGTAAACTTACTCTACTCAATTTCATCTCCAAGCATAACAATTTCCATCCATTTTCAAAGTCTTAGCTAGGTTTTGCAGGTTTTTCATCTTGGAGCACACTTGAATCTTCAAAAAAGTGAATCACTCTTCATCACTCATCAACATTGCATCATAGGAGTTGGGAAAGGGCCAATTTTCACATCAAATTGGCACCAATTCCCCCATAAGATCAAGAGTTTGCACATTTTTAATAGGATTTAATCTATCTTCTTTCTCTTCTTATTGTGTTCTTGCTTTTATTCCTATTTTGAACATTGTTAATTATTTTATGGGGAACTTTGATCTTACCTTGCATATGAATCCTATAATGTGTTTGATTGTTGTGTTTTACAGGTGCTAGGATCTAGGTTCTACATTTTGGCCCTAGAAGGAGGGAAAATCTTGTTTTCTAATCACGTTTTTATAAAAAAAATTCATGCTTTTTTATTTTTATTTTTTTTGTCTATAGGAAAGTGCATCACTAAGCAGCTCAACGTCACTATATAGAACCACCCACACACCAACGTTGCCATATAGCACTACTCCAAACTCCAAACTCCAACGCTTTGTCGCTCCTGCCCAGAATTTAAATTTTCAAACTCCACCATTGGTCTCATTTTCACGCATTGGAATTTTCAAATTCCAAACTGCAACGCTTGACAAAATAATGACACAATCATGCTCACTATTTTTCTACAAAGTGACACTTGCAGAAATAGTGATACTATATAGCATCGTTGATGTCTTTAAATTGCACCGCCTATGCAGGTTCCACAGTTGGAGAAGAGGAAAAAGTGAAATTCAAATTTTTATGACATGTGCCTTTTTTAATTTTGATCATAAGGGTTATGTATTGCTTTCCTGACTTATGTTTTGCAGTCCTAATTGGTTTTGTAGGTTGGATAAATCAGAGGTGAAGATTGATAATGGCATTAGTATCTCATTATATCAAGTGTTTTTTAACACTTTAGTGTTGTTTAACACTCTTAGAGAGTTCATAAAGCTCTCTTAAAGATTTGTTTCTCTTCATGCTTTTAGGACATCACTAGATTTTTTTTAGGCTAACAATTGCACAAGGAAAATTCCACATCTCATTTTGGTTTACTAAAAAGAACAAAATCATTGCTTTATGGACTTAAAATGAACGATTGCTTCTTTGTCTTGTAATTAATTACTCAAAGTAATATCATTACAAGGACATATCCACTTCTCGCATGCCTCACGACGATCTTGAGAATCAAAAGGCCTTTTTGTAACATTAAGTTGCATAAGTAATTTCACACACATTTCAAATTTGGGTTTAAAATTGAACACATCTTTGTGAGTGTGAGTGGAACATGTTGTGTGTGTGCTCCCTTTGTTTCTAAACAAAATTTGATCGAACTATAAATATGTTTGCTTGCTTTTGTTTATCTTAGAGGGCCTACCTTGTGGGAAAAAGTACTCACCCAAGGGAATGACCCAACTGGGAACACGCTAAATCCAAGTGACTTCCACCCAGGATATAAGTGTGGGTATTGAAACAAAGGCCAATATCATGAGGATTATTCTGATGAGAAGGGAAACAATGGTCTCTCACTGCATGGATGGTTCCCCACGAATGGAATGCCCGCATTAAAACCCTTTTTTAGAAAGGCCAAAATCCTAATCTATTTGTTGGTGCAAGAACAGTCGTTTTGAAGCCACCCCACACTTTTACGAATTTTAGTAGAGATGGAAAGTACGCCATGGGAGATTCATGGGTATTGATGCTTGGCTGCCTCGAAAGAAGTGTTGATCCATGGAGGGGAGACAATGGGGTCAAGCATCTAACCATCCACTGAAAGTAGGCATAGCTAGACTTGTCCAAGTGGGGACCCAACAAATACTGTCTCAAAAATCCATAGGGTTGTGCATGACTTTGGAAACGAAACACTTTGCTTGATTTTAAAACATTGAAAAACAAACATTCAACAATTTTCATCAAATTTCAAACCCTTTAGGAGGAGAAAATATCCTTGAACGGATTCACATTCTTTTGCTTGCCCTTGGGATTTATATTCTTAGAGGTTTCTAGGCATTTGGACTCTGTCTCAATTTGCTTCTCTAAAAGTCAACATTAGGTAAATTTTGCTTTGATTTCCTTGATTTCCACATACTATACTTTGTGGGGTGAAAATAAATTAAAACATTAGACATCTCATCCAAAAACCTAATCAAGAAGTGTTTGTGATAAAATGAAGTCACTAAACAAAGATAAGAGCAATTGATCTCACAAATGAACTTCACCAAATGATTTCGAAGAAGATCAAAATCTACAAACAAAAGATCAAAAATCTTAGTCCAAAATCCCATCAAAAGCATCTCTCAACACTATATGAATTCAGACAAAGGTTGCTTTTCAAATTTTACAAGAAAGCTTCAAGAAATAATCCCGGTTTGTACTCATTCTATTATTATCAAAATCCAAATCTTTTTTCAAAATTTGAACACCTTGTTTAGGGTAAAGCATGTTCTTCAATACCTTGGTGTTGTAAACAAGAGTCATTCTTAGGAACATCTAGGATCAAAGTCAAAACCTCATCCATTAATCAAAACATCAAACCAAAATCATCTCATCAACAAATTTTGAAAATCTTGGAACCATCCTTCATGCTAGACTTTTTGGCAAATCAAAACAAATCAGAATCCTTGAAATCAATCATTGAATCATTTTGTTTTAGCTACGTATGTGTAGATGTATCCTTCTCCACATACTTAAAATTATCAAATCATCCTTGTTTTTTTAGGTGTGGGTAGATGCATCCTTCTCCCTACACTTAATCAAATTATCATCTTGTGAGCTAGTTCATCCCATAGATAACATCCAACATCTTGGGATTTATTGGTTCACTATCCAAATCCAACATCAAAAGAAAATTGAGTCAAGGTCCAAATCTAAGAATTTGAAAATCAAATCAAAAATTGAAAAAGTCCCAAAAGTCTAGCATCTCTTCAAGATCTTCTCAAAAGTTCAATCATCCACATCATTCATCTTTCCACATCTTCACCATCACACCTTTGATCCTTAAAACATCCTAGATCTTCTCTTTTGAACCTTTTTATGGTACAAACAAGATCACAACACTAGAAAAACATGGAAATCAACAAAGAAACATCGACCTCAAGTGACCTAAGTCAAAAAAATTCTGAAATGAATCTTGTTGGATCAAGCAACCCTCTAACAAACTTTCCATCATCATCAAAAAATCCATAAGAGGAAAGTGTGGTAGACGAAATCACTAATAATGAATTTGGAATGACACAGGATGAGATCACTAAAATAATCCAAAACCCCGAGAATCACAAAATTATCATTATAATGAACCTCCAACCCTCACAATACATGCTTGAATTAGCAAAAAAAGGGGCTAAACTCCCTTCCGGATTTGATGCAAGCACCATTATGGAACAACCTTTTGGGCCCATGCCTCCAATTTCATTCATTCCCCCAATCTCATCCACACCTCCATTCCAAAAAATCACCCAACCCATCCCCCAAATTACATCATCCATCACTCCAACCCAACCTATTGTGAACAAAGGAAATGCATTTCTAAATGCACTACAAACACACCCTCTTGTAAGCAATCAGGACTTGGATGCAAACAAAATCTTGGTGCAACCTGCCCCGAACATCTATCACACCCATATGACCCATCATCATCATTACACACGACACCTCAAACCTCTCTCCCCACAACCTCGTAGGGAGAAGGAGACATATTCAGACCAAGGGGCATCTTTGACCTAACATCTTCATCACTCCCCCAAGGAAGCATACCACTCACATTCCCACCATTACCACCTTTACCAAAAACATCCACATCACCCCTAGGATTTGGGTTACCACCATTACTGCCATGCACTCAAAATAATCCCCCAATCATTAACCAAGGCATCATACCAAATCCTCCAAACTTACCATCAACATCACAACAGATGCCAACCATCCCAATAACACAAACAACTAATGCCACATCGTCAGCTATGGTTTCCCAAGGACCAAGCATAACAATTACACTATCCACCACACAAATCCCAATCATTAACACAATGTTATCTCTCATCACAATGAACCCCATACCAAATCCACCACCAACCACACCACCTCCATCATCAAGCAATATAGAAAACCAATACAACATTGTGTTACAAGCTGCCCAACAAGTTACCTACCAAAAGGCACTCCAACAATTTCAAAACCAACAATCCACACAACAAGCCGCTCAAGTAGCACAAGCAACACAAACCACTCAGCAAGCACAAGCACAATTAGTAGCACAATAAGCAATGCAAGCAGGACAAGCCACACAAGCAACACAAGTTTCCCAGCTAGCACAAGCTCTATCCCAATACCAAGCTCAACAAGCGCAAGCGCAAGCCCAAGCACAAGCAAAAACATAGGCACAATACCTCACACAACAACAAGCATACCAGTAAGCGCTAAAACAATATCAAGAGCAACAAGAAGCATCCCAGCTAGCAAATTAACAACAAGTGTTGTTAGCACAACAACAACAAGAAGCCCAACAACATGCATTACTTGCGCAACAACAACAGTACCAACAACAAGCATTGTTGGTATAGCAGTAGCTACAGGAATATTTGGTGCAATACAACATACAAGCACCATCCACCAACACACCAACGAATCCACCCATCCCTCCATTCAAACCACCAAACAACATCTTCACCCCACCTCTAATCCGCAAAATGACCTAACCACGAAAATCAAGCTACTCTCACAACAGGTACTTGATCTTCAATCAGGGAGAACCACGAAAACACCTAGCAACTTGTGTCCCTATCCATTTGATAGGAGCCTTGCAATGAAACCTTTCCCAAAGGGATTTGAGATCCCTAAATTTGATAAATATAGTGGGATGGGAAACCCTGAAGATCACATCAGGGAATTCTAGGTACATTGCATGGAAGTCGCATATGATGATACATATTTGATGCGACTACTTCCTAGGAGTTTGGTTGGCCAAGCCATGAAATGGTTCTCTCGTCTCCCTCCAGGCATCAAGAAGTTTCAACAGATCATTGGTGCATTCATAAGGAATTACGCCTTCAATATTGGAATGGATGTCAGTCTCGAGGAACTATTGGCTCTCAAACAAGGGAAGAATGAATCATTCACTTCCATCCTACAACGATGGTGATCCAAGGCCAATAGGAGAAAATGGGCCATGCCTAAAGAATTTTTTTTTTCACCATTATCTCCAATCTCGATGGAGCCTTGGCATTCCATCTCAAAGTTCAAGGAATCACCACATACAACCAGTTGATCTCCAAGGTGTTCAACATTGAATGAGCCCTTAGCTCACAAGGAGGTACACCCACATATCTTGAACAATAAAGCAATCATCCATCTATAAGCTACAACGAAAAAGCCTCACACATGGGTGAAAAATAGAAATATTAGCAATGATGGTGTTGTCGATGCCAAAGTTGTCATCAATGCCCCTCAGTAAAACACATCCACACCCCAACAAAAACCTCAAAACAATAATCAAAATAATCAACAGACCAACACGGTGATCCCTCAAACAAACAATCCAACAATCAACAATATAAATGATCAAAGGGGGCCATCACGATGAAATAAAAACTCCCCTAAGTGGAAATACACAGCCCTTGGGGAATCAACCAAGTCTATCATGAAAAGGCTAGTGGCTAAAAAATGCATCACAATCCCTACTTATGAAAACTATCAAGAACCCCTGGTGAAACCTCCATGGTACAATGAAAACCACCTCTGTGATTTCCACAAGATCAAGGGGCATACAATTGCTAGTTGTATGAGGTTGAAAAACCTCAATCAAGACCTCATCGACAAAAAAATCATAGATGTGGAACAACCAACAAGGAACCAAAACTTGAAAATCTACATGAATTCAATGCCTAATCACAATAACAAAGGGAACAATAGAAATGATAAAGGAAAGGGCACCTTTAAAAGCATAAACCATGTGTATGACCTATCACACTACTATCACTGTCAAAGGAGCCCAAGTTGATTGTGGAGTCACCACAAGAGGCAGAAAAATCACCATTGCAGGGTCATTACAGCCTCCTAGAGCACCCGCTTCCAACCAAAGATCCATTGATAATGGCTATAATGTCCTCGATCAGTTGAAAAGAACCCTAGCCCAAATCTCCATCATGGAGTTGCTGAAGATATCATCGACCCACAAAAAGGATCCTTGAAAAAGCATTGGCTCCATCCACTATCTTCGTAGACCTTGACGTTGAACAATTCCAAGCTATGGTTGGAAACATAATCACCCAAAATCTTCTTAAATTTTCTGATCAAGACTTCCCTAGCCAACCATCTCATAACTACACTCTCCATTTGGAAGTCCTTGTACCTAAAAATAAATTCAAGAGGGTCTTGGTGGATGGAGGTGCAGGTGTAAACATTTGTTCCCTTAAGCTCATAAAGAACCTATGAATCTCAAAGGATGCCATTGAAAAAACAAAGGGCATCATAATTAGGGCATATGATGATGAATAAAGAACATCCCAAGGTACAATCCAACTCCCTATTCAGGTAGGGCCAACAACTATGGATACCACCTATCAAGTCCTTGACCTCAACCTTCCTTACAACATTCTCCTGGGACATCTATGGATACATGGGATGAAAGCAGTGGCATCAACATTTCTTCAATGTGTTAAATTCACCTACCAGGGCCAAGAGGTCACCATCCATGGAGATCCTGAACCATTTTCTTACTGAAAAATCTTGGAGGCCAACTATTACAAAATCCCACAAGTGCCCAAGAACAATGAAGGCCCTTCAACACAATATATTGACCTAGCCACTCTCGCCTCCACCTCTATGACAGAGACACCCACCATTCCCACCATATTTGATATCAAATTCATAATCCAAGACAATGGGTGTAGAGAATACACCATTACAAATAATTCCTTTGTGGTAAGAGAGTTACCACAATCTCCTAGGTCATGAGGACAACCACAATCAAATGAGGCTTCATCATCCCAAACATTTATAGTAGGAACTTCCAACTTTCAAAGTTGGGGAGATCTAGGCCAGGAGATAATAGAAGAAGATCCATCCCACATTTTGTACCAAGATAATAGACCAATAGCTAATATTCCTATGGATGATAGCAGTAAGGGTCTACAAATGATGCTCACTATGGGATATGACAGAAACAAGAAGATTGGGAAAAATGATAACAGTCTTCTAGAACCCATTATCATTGAGAAACATATGAAAAATATTGGCCTTGGTTGTACTCCTCCTAGGGTTACCATACATGGTAATGCTACCTTGGTTAGAAGGAATAGGACACCTCCTCAGGTATCAAAACTTTCTCCTAGGTCATTAGTCACCACCCAACAATTACTAGTATCCACAAGTCTGCCTATAGACAATTTTACCTTCGACATCACTAAAGTGTGTAGTAGTGAGGATGGCGAACCCAAAAGAGGTATACCTACACTATTTTATGACTCTAATCTATGTATGATCAACACCCTATCCTATGAGTTTAGAAACCAAAACCATGAAATCCACCTAGTCTACCCCCAACTCATCGATCACGACCAATGAGGACCGCTAATTTTTGACACATTCAAAAATGATGAGGCACTCTCATAATTCATGGGACTATGGGATAATATTCCATGTGGAGATCATAAAGCAGGATTTTTCATTGAGTTGGATACACATGCATACTATGGAGAAACGATTGAATCCCTCAATTGCAAAAGCGAAAAACTAAGAATAATTTATAGGTCCTTGAGTGAAAACTAAATTGTGGCACTCTCTGACCTGAAAATAGTAAAAAGAAAGGATGCATCCAATTGTGAAAACCTCTTTGAGGCACCCAAGGATGGGGGATTCAATCTTCCTCTCAGAGCTCTACATCAAGAAAAATCAGCGGTTCTAGCTGAAAAATGCAACCCAGTAATTTGGGAACAAAGGAGACACTGCACATCACATTTTATATAGTCATTACTATCAGAAGAACCGGAGCTCGTGGCCACCTTTTTAAGAGAATGGAAAGTCAAATTTGCATGGAACTACATGGCTATGCCCTAGCTCGACCCAAAAATTATGGTCCATCACCTAGCAATCTATCTTGAAGCAAAGTTTGTTAGACAAAAAATGAGAAAAATGCATCCTCAAATTGTCTTGCTAATCAAAATGGAACTAAAGAAGCTACTTGATGCAGGATTCATATGACCAATTGACTATCCAAAGTGGGTATCTAATCTAGTACTTGTTTCAAAACTTGATGGGGGCATCCAAATCTATATAGATTTTAGAGACCTAAACAAAGCATGTCTAAAAGATGATTTCTTGTTGCCTAACATTGACATGTTTGTAGACATGATAGCGAGACATGAAATGCTCTCTCTGATGAATGGTTTCTTTGGGTACAACCAAATAATGATTGCCAAAGAAGACCAACATAAAATGGACTTCTCTTGTCCATGGGGGACCTACTGCTGGAACATGATGCCATTCAGCTTGAAGAATGCTAGGGCCACCTACCAAAGGGCCATGGCATTAATTTTCCATGACATGATCCAAAAAATTGTGGAGGATTACATTGATGAAATACTAGAAAAATATAGAAAGAGGATAGATCACATAGCAACCTTGAGTTCTATTTTCGACAGGCTGGAGGAATACAAACTCCATTTAAATCCAAAGAAGTGTGTCTTCGGCGTATAGTTAGGAAAGTTGTTGGGATACATAGTGTCAATGAGGGGTATTGAAATAGGTCCCACCAAGGTAAAATCAATCCTTGAGGTGGAGGCACCCAAAAAATTGAAAAAACTAAGAGGTCTCCAAGGCATACTTCAGTCTATCTGCAGATTCATAACACAACTGACAGACAAGCAAAATCCATTTTCTCACCTACTTCATAAGGGAGTAGCATACAAATGGGATGAGAAGTGTGATGAATCCTTCAAAAAAATCAAAGAATATCTACTCACACCTACAGTCCTCATGCCACCAATCCCAAGAAAGCCACTAATCCTATATGTATTAGCAACATGAGCAGCTCTCGGTGCTCTTTTAGCTCAACACAATGAAAATGGGACAAAAAGGGCCATCTATTACATCAGCCGCATAATGGCCAAGCATGAGTTAAACTACTCATTCATTGAAAAAGCATGTCTTCCAGTAGTGTTTGCTTCATAAAAATTCAAACACTACATGTTGACACACAAAATTAAACTCATCGCCAAAATTGACCCCCTCAAGTACCTATTGTCAAAGGAAATGCTCACAGGAGGGATGACCAAGTGGGTCATGATTCTATCTAAATACAACATCGAGTACATCAAACGAAAAGCAATCAAAGGCCATGTCATTGCAGATCAACTTGTAGAAGCACCCATGTATTTAGAGAATCCACTCTTATTAGAGTTTCTGGATGAATCCATCTTCAATCTCAACATAGCCAGCCATTGGAAACTCTACTTTGATGGATCATACATGCAACATGGATCAGGAATTGTTGTCTTCTTCATCACCCCACAGGGGCACTATATACCTAGATCTTATAAGTTGGCATTCCCCTGCACTAACAACATTGCAGAATACGAAGCTTTAACCATAGGTCTTAGAATAGCAGTGCAGTGGCACATCATGGCCCTCAGGGTATATGGAGACTCCCAATTGATAATAAATCAAGTACACGATGAGTACCAGACAAAGGATGATAAGCTAATTACATATAAAAAGTTGGTAGAAATCCTCAAGGAATCATTCATTGATATAACATTTGAGTAGATTCCTAGAGCAAATAACAGAGCAACATATGACATGACAATGATTAGATCTGTACTGGACATCCCTCATAGTGTCATTAAACATAAATTATTGGTAGAGAAACTTCTCATACTCGTATTCGAGGTACTAGAGTTAGAATTCATGTGTGAAATCGTTGGTCCTAGTGATCCTTGGTACCATGAAATTTGTACCTACTTACGAATAGGAGTCCTTCCCACTGACCTACCCTCAAGCTTAAAGAGAACCTTTATCAAAAAGGCATCCCACTTTGTGATCCTAGGAGATACCCTATATCATAGGAGCATAGAAGGAACCCTGTTAAGGTTCTTGAATCCTGAGGAAGCCCTAACCACTCTAACTGAGGTGCATAATTGCATTTGCGGTTCCCATTCGAGTGGTATAACTTTGGCCAAGAAGTTGCTAAGAATAGGGTACTATTGGCCCACCATGGAAAGAGAGGCACATGATTACATCAAGAAATGCATGCAATGCCAACAACACAGAGATCTCATCCATGCTCTAGCTCAGGAGCTCCATCCTATTGTCAAACCATGGCCCTTCTCATAGTGGGGGATTGATCTCATCGACAAAATAACCCCCACCTCATCCAGTGGCCACAAGTTCATCATAATCGCCATCAAATACTTTACCAAGTTGGTGGAGGCCATACCAATGACATATATAACTGGGAAGTAGATATGAAAATTAATCCTGACCTATCTCATATGCTGTTATGGTGTCCCACAAGCTATTATCTCAAATAATGGGACACCATTCAAGAATCAGGATGTCTGTGACTTATGTGAAAAATTCCAAATCCAACATCGCTTCTCCACCCCATACTATCCCCAAGGGAATGGCCAAGAAAAAGCCACCAATAAAACCATTCTAAAGATCCTCAAGAAGACAGTCAATGACACAGGTCGTGATTAGCATCTGCAACTAAATCCTGCCCTCTGGGCCTACCAAACTAGCATCCACACACCCACCAACGCCACCCCATTCTCCCTGGTCTATGAATCAGAAGCTATACTCCCTGTTGAGATCGAGCTCCCCTCATTAAGAATATCACTGAAAAACCTCATTATAGATGAGGAATACCAGGTATCAAGACTAAATGAGCTAGAATTGTTAGATGAGCAAGGGATGGAGGCACTAAACCACTTGCGGGTATATCAAAACTGACTAAAATAGAGCTATAACAAGAAGATCAAAAGCAGAACATTCCAAGTCAAAGAACTGGTATTAAAAGAGAATCAAAAGAACATTCCTCCTCTAGACAATATGGGAAAGTTTGAACCTAATTGGTTGGGCCCATTTATCATCATGGCTAGCTACAAGTCAGGGGCATATTAGTTATCAACACTCGAAGGGGAGCCTCTATAAGAGCCCATGAAAAACTCCCATCATAAAAAGTTGTATGCCTAATCCTTTTAAGGTATAGAACCAAAAAATTAAAAAAAATCAGAAAATGTCTTGAAAAAATAGTCATCCTGATGAAAACCTAGCAAACAGGCATCTTGGTGACAACAAAAAAAAATGTAAAAATCCAAAAAACCATAAAAAGGATTGAAAATAGTAAAGAGAAAATCATCCTCTAGTAAAAACCGCTTTGGTGGCACTGGGCAAGTATCTTGGTGAAAACCTGGAAAATAGGCGCCTTGTGTAAATAAGCACTTTCCATCCACCAGGATCTTCACGGCTTGTTTTACATCATGCTTTCATCATCCATCGCAATCCATATCTTCATCCATCACTCCTCTGTGTCTGCATCATAGATTGGTCATGTGTTCACATCATAATCCCTCCTAGTACTACTTAGCCCACCCTCAAGATCAGTTTGTCATGCCTTTATTGGAGTAGTCTATTGCATCACTCTGGGTGAACAATCTCATTGGATCAGATTTGAGTATATTCTTGAAGTCCCTAAATCAAAAAAAATCCAAAAACATCATAAGATCAGAAAAATCCAAAAATATCATAAAACCAAGAAAATCCAAAAACACTCAAAACATTTCAAAAAATCCCAAAACAAGTCAAAAAGTCAAAAATTTAAAAATAGATTCATCTTGTCAAACTCTGTCATCTTTGAGATTTGAACATAGGCAAGGCTGATATTTGATCATCCCCCAAGACATTTAGGTCAGTCTTTTAGGAGTCTATCATAATAAATTGGCAATCCATTCATTTTTATCTCATCAATAATCGAGTCAATATCTTGTCAAACTATGTGGTCTCTGCATGTATAATGTAGGCAAGGCTAATCTAGTTGATCAGCCCTCGAGGCCCCTAGGATAGGTCTTTAGGTTAGGTCTTGGTTAAAATCTCAGAAAAATCCAAAATAGTGGAAAATCTAAAAATCAAAACATTTGTAAAATCTCAAAAATACCAAAACAACCTCAAAACATTGCAAAAACTCTAAAAACATCCAAATAGTTGAAAAAAATCCATTTGTCCCATCTCGCCTTCACCTGCAATAAACATCACTCATAATAAATCATCGTCATCCTCAACCTTTGGTGAAACAATTGGAAACAAGTCTAGCAGGTTAAAGCAAAAACTCAAACGTCAAAATCTCAAGTCTAGGTCAGTACATAGACAAGTTAATCAACTATTTGTGTCAATAACCTGTCATCCAATCAGTCTTATATTAAATCATCTGATATCACCATTTCCTAGGATGCATCCTTCCTACAATGGACATCAACATTAGGCATCACCATAGTTTAGTCTTGGCTAGCGGTATTGAAGAACATTAGTTAGTTTATTTACTTTATCTTTGTCTTTTGACTTATCTCTTTTGCGATCATTTCAATGGCCTCTCAATGATGTCCCAAATGAAGGGATTTAGAGAGATAGAAATGGGGCAATGATCATGATCATTTTATTTGCTGTGTTTGTTGGATATTTTTGTAATATAACCTCGGTCATGCATGCTTTGTTTGCGTGTAGGGAGGATTTCTTAGGTGTCTTATTGACCACAGGGGAAGGCTTTCCTTTCTATGTGTTGGTCTCAGATGTCTAGAATGTTTGAACTGCATTTTGGATAAGGTTTCAAATGCTAGGTGTGAATAGGAATACTCCTATCTGATTATCGAGTCAAATTCCATCACACTAGGCACCATGCCATCTTGGTTCTTTATACCTTGATGTATCATGCCTACACATGTTATCAAACATAAGGTAATTGGTCCTTAGAAAATTCCAACTCCTCAAAATGCATTATCATCATCATCATCATCATCATCATCATCATCTCTTGTCTTGTTGGAATCTCTTGCTTCCTTCTATCTTCTTTCATGCTAACATGGTACCATGACAGTTAATCATCGCTAAATACATCCATCCTACATCCAAAAATAGTCAGCATGTAGCATATTGCGTGTCACATCATAAATATTGATCATATCATATGCATTGCATTCCATCAATATAGATTGGTTATTGTAAGCATCTCATAAATCATAACATTCCATTCATTTTTCATTTCACAAAACATCCCACATCATTATAAGCATCCAATACATGATCATACAAAGCATAACATGTAAACAATCCATCGTATTACATGCATACATACCATCCATTTCTATAATCATATAAAACCTGTCATAAAAGCATCCATTACGCCATCACATATACATCATAAGGACATACATCACATATAATTTTGCATATCATAATCATCATTCCATACATGTACCACATCACATATCACTTTGCACATCATTTCACATCATCATAATATCACATCACATATTACATCCTCATAATTATATATCATACATAGAAAGATTACATACATCCTATCATCCATCATTGCATAATATAGATCTGTGAGTCTAAGCATTTGCATACCATTACATTTTGCATACATCATAAGAAATACATGAGAAGATAAAAAGATTACATCATCATACTTACATCACATAAATCATTGCATCATTTCATAAATCATCATACCATAACCATCATATAAGTATCATCATAACATCATATCATAATAGCATCATTGCATCACATATAGAAATAGGAACCATCCATAATGTATAAAGTAAAGATAGGACACAACATATAACATCAGATCAAAATCATCATCTCATATATCATCAATAAAATACTATCATGGTACAAAAAATTGGATCAATGTATGTGTATAGAGTATAAAGGCCCATGGGGCTATCAAAAATGAGCCCATGGGGCACAAAAGAAGCCTATCTCAAAGATCAAAATAGCTTAACCCTGCTAGGTACTACCCTCGCCACCTGCTCTCTCTTCATGGGCCTCTACAGGTCTATGGTCGTCCTCTGCAAAAAATTGGGAACTCTGGCTGCTCATGGTATGACCTGGTAGTAATGTAATCCGTAATAATTAGCCTCTTGTATGGCCTCCCTGTATGCTCTAAGTGACACTATGCTCTGAGAGGAAGAAGCAAACATACTCTCAATTTGCTATCGTCAGCCCTTCTCGGCCACTGCCTGTATCTCTACAACCTATCTTTGTTGTACTGCCTAATCTTGCTCAGCCTGCAACTGGTCTCTCTTAATTAGTGCCTGTACCTAGGCTTGGAGCTATAAAATCTTCCCATCTCTTGGGTTTGGCTGATCATGGTCCCTGTCCCTGGGTGGTGTAGGGACCCCATCCTGTCATCCCTAGTTATCCTGTCACTACTCTTCCACCTATGGATTCGGGAGTGGCTGATCCTACACCACCTAATCTTGTACCGACTGAACTGGTGGTGGCCCACCACCTCCCTAATCTTGATCCTACTTTCCACGGCCCTATTCTGCTCCCTACCTCTGGCTCTCCGGCAATCAAATGATACTCCTAGAACTATGAGTCGAAGTGGTGGCCGAAACCAATCTCGATATGCTTGTGTGGTTCTGGGATCTGCCTGTCCCTGGTCATATGGCCATGGTCTGGCCACTAGCTGCATAAAGCTCTAAACTACCTCATGGGTAGGTATGTATCGGCCCCAAGAGCTTTGGCTTGTAGTCCTCATAAAGATGGCCATATATTGGTCATCTAGCCGATCCTGTGGCTCCCCCTACTCAACTCAGAAGATACATCTCTATCATGGTATGCTCTCGCCCCTGCATAAGTCCATCCTGACGAGCAAATAATAACTATTGGACATCGTCAAACCATGCTGATTGTCCAAGGTATGGCTACCAGGTAAAAGCGCACATATCATCTAGGACTCTCTACTAGTGGGGAATCTTGTTCTATCCTGTGTGAGTGAAAGAAAGAACCCCTCTGTACCACCAAACTGCTAGATTATTTGGCTCCAGCGAGACGGGCACGACTTGAGGATGGAGAACAACAATGTGCTCCCAAGCCCAGACATGCAAAAGAGTAACACCAACTCCAAGTGCCCGACCATCCAAGTAAGAAAACTCGTGCAAGTCTTTGTAGAGAGAGGCCAAAAGAACTGGCCCCTATGCAAATAATGTCCATCACCGGACCATCCACTCCCATGCGAGCCCCCATCCTGGACTGAAGTACCAGCCTCACCAATCTGGTGTGATGAGACCTGAGATGATGGCCACAATAATCAACTAGAAACTGGAAACAACAGGTCGATGGCACTTGAACTCAATCTATCCCTCGTAAAATACAATTTGTTCAAGGCCCATGACATCATAATAGACCTCCCTCCCAACATCCAAGTCATAAATGACTTGCTCGCCATGAATAGGCAGTCAGAGGATCTACCACACGTCCTTGAACATAACTGTAGCCTCACCGATCAGGAGGTGAAAGGAAGAGGTCTCGTTGTGCCACCTCTTAGCGAGTGTTGTCAGCATCCCCAAATGTGTCCAAACAGGAAGTGCATAGGCAATCTACCATAGGCCAATCCACCCCAGGTGCTCCTGCTATCTCTTGGTTAGCTCACCTAGAATGCTAAATAGCTCCCAAGACCTTTGCTCACATGAGTAGATCTCTCTCATCCCCTCCTGCATTAGGAAAGTCATTGTGTTAAAAATCATCAAAAAAAAATTGATCCTAGCTTGTCTCGGTGTCTCGAAAACTACCTCAGCATCACTGCCTATGAAGGCAGTGTAGTTTGCAAATTTCAAACTGCACTGCTAGAAGTCTTCAAACTCTCAAATTGCATCGTAGCGTCGTAGTTTGCAAAGGCGTCCCAATTTGACATAAAACCCTAACTCTAAAGAGCACTAGGGCAGTGCAATCTGCGAAGGTAGTTGAGTTTGGAATTTAACCCTAAATTCCAAACTACACTGCAACGCTGGAACTTGTGACGGCGGTGTTGTTTGAACATTGAGCATCGTCGTTTAAAATTTTAGTGGGCCAATATAGCATCACTCCTAAGGACCTAGTTTTTTATCACAATAAATGAGCACAAAAAACAAAAAATGAGGTTGGATCAAGTCGAATCATCGGTGGTCTAATGCTAGGAAGTCACTGATGCGTCTGTACTCGGTCAGAAATGTGCATGGGGAGCTTTCGTTGTGCCATTTCTCTGGAGGGTCAGAGCTCAAAATTGCATAATCTCTTAAGGTTGAATGTGAAAATGAATTGGAAGTGGCCCTTAAGGCCTATTTAAGCCTAAAAATTAGGGTTTTTTGACCCTATTTAGTCATCCAGGAAGGGTCTAGGTCCCCTGAGCCCGTTTTTTCTCATCCGAGGGTCATTTTAATCCATTTTTTGCATTTTTTGACCTCCCAGAACTATTCTAGACCAGTTATGCACCTTGTCCCTCTTTTTCGTAAGATCACCCAAAAATCAAAACTTTTCATCCGATCTCTCGAGGGGGCAGTATATTGGCATGTTTTCTCCCGCCGAGGCAGTAGTGGGGCAATTTTTGAAATTAATTTTTTTTTGGCTTTTGATCAAGATAGTTTATTCTTTGAATCAATGTAATGAGTGCATCGCTTCAAAGAGGGGAAAAATGTAGACACGTAAAATGTAGCGATTGACATTACATACTTGATCCCAATTAACTAACACCATTTCATCCTGAATCACCTTGTCAGCTTATCATCACCCTTCATCCCTTAATTAAATAAATAATCATTTATCTGATTAAGTAATTCCCTCTTGTTAATTAAATTAATCAATCTGATTCAATTAACTCGGTTTCTCTATTTAATTAAACAAAGAAATTTTATTTAATTATTCCCTAAAAGTCTATCCATTAAATTAAATAAATTAAAACCTTATTTAATTTAATCTAACATTCATCCCCTTTAGTTAAATAAAACAAAATATTTATTTAACTAAGTCTAAATCATTTCTTTCTCAACTTTGATTTATTTAATTCCTAAAATCTAAGTCAAATTTTTCACATCACCTAATCTCTCATTAAATTAATCCAATCATGATTAATTTAATCTAATCTCATGTCATATCCTCTAGGTTTTCTCACTTGCACAAATAAATCAATTTAATTGATTTATAAATTCTCTATTTTATCTCAACTCGGCATCTTTGAGAGAATATTCCTCCAAATTTGAAATCCATTTGTCCTTCCAACAAGGCATTTAGCTCATCTTACAAGTCCTTTCGCATTGAGTCAAGTGGCATTTAAGACATTCTTTTTCCCTCTTACATGTCATTTCACTAATTTCAAATTCCACCTAATTGCATTTATGGACACATTCATCAAAATGTGCTTACCCTTCATCCATTCACATCTTGAAAATTGGCACTTGGATATTGGTTGAAAGTTAGTCCCACATTGCTTCATTTTGGGAATTATTCCATCTTGTCTTTCTATAAATAAGAGGCTTCTCTCATTTTAATATCCACAATTTGAGTAAACTTACTCTACTCAATTTCATCTCCAAGCATAGCAATTTCCATCCATTTTCAAAACTTCTCAGCTAGGTTTTGCAATTTTTTCATCTTGGAGCACACTTGAATCTTCAACAAAGTGGATCACTCTTCATCACTCATCAACATTGCATCATAGGAGTTGGGAAGGGCCAATTTTCACATCAAATTGGCATCAATTCCCCCATAAGATCAAGAGTTTGCATGTTTTTAATAGGATTTGATTTATCTTCTTTCTCTTCTTGTTGTGTTCTTGCTTTTATTCCTATTTTGAACATTGTTAATGGATTTTATGGGGAACTTTGATCTTACCTTGCATATGAATCCTCTAATGTGTTTTTTTATTATGTTTTACAAGTGCTAGGATTTGAGTTCTACACTTTGTAACTAGGCCAGGTATTGGAGAAGTTGTATCTTCCTGCCTCAATGTTTTCCTTAATTTTGGTTTTAATAATATGACTTACCTCCCAGCTGCTTCTCTCCACATCTATGAAAAATTCTTTTATTCCTCTCCTTCCACAATCCCCGAGTAATAAAAGGAGTAACTTGGTTCCAAAGGTCCACAATAAAGTTATGTGAGAATGGGAAATTTGACCAACCTTTAATAAAAAGCTTCATTGAATTGGGAAACACCCAATCAGAGGACAACAACAGCAAAAAGAAAGACCACAGTTCCCTCACATATTGGCATTGAAAGAAAATATGAATTATTGAATCCTCTTCCTATTTACAAAGTGAACACCTATTTACCAGCTAGAAGCCTCTCTTAACCAGATTGTCAATAGTGAGAATTTTTCCATGAGTAGCAGTCCACCAAAAATAATTAATTTTAGGAACAAGATTATTTGGCCACACCCTCTCCCAAAAGTGATCAAGAAAAACAACCTGGGCCCTCACTAGATCTTCATAGGTCCTTTTAATTGAGAAACAACCAGAAGATTTTCTTTTCCAGATCCATTCATCTTCCCTTTCTCTATCAAACTACTTAGCCTCCCCTATCAAATTATGCAGATTTGTGAGGATAGGATCCCAATTCACTTGTTTTTGACCTCTTAGATTGTCTCTCCTTAGTAATGTGTTGAACTCCTTCCATTTAGGTTCCTCCATGTCCCTGTTTATATAATCAAACACCTTTTTGCCACAAATCATGTTTAAGCTAAGCTTGAGAGGATTCATTTCTTCATAGGTGGACAGAGTGGAATTCTCTATCCAAGGATCCTTCCAAAAATCTATATTATTCCCATACCCTATTCTCTTCCTTTCCCTCATATTCAACACATTACTCAATCTCACAAGATGGTTCCATAAGATTGAACCAGTAGGTAGATTCGATTGTGAGAGTAAACAACCAGGATTCTTGTTCCTTAAGTACTTATCTTGGAAAATTTTTACCCAGTCTTTGAAGCCCTTTAGAAGATTTCAACAATTTTTTGTTGTTAATGATTTGTTTAGCTTCTTTTAGGCATACACACTTTTTCTCAACTGACCAAGGATAGTCTATTTTTTCTTTCATTCCTAACCACAAATTTTTCATTGAATCTATTCAATCTTCTCCCCAATATGGGCTGGGATTTTGAATAAAGATAGGTAATAAACCAAAATATTCTGAAGAGAGGCTTTAAGGAGTTAAATTTTTCCCACCAAGCTAAGAAGCTTCCCCTTCCAACTAGCGAGTTTGTTTTGGATTCTTTCTATCAATTGGTTCCAGTAATTATTCTCCTTTTTTTAGAGATCAAAGGGAAGCCTAGACAGGCATGAGGTAAGTCAGCTTCCTGACATCCCATAATTTTTTTCACTCTATCCTTTATCTATTGATTAGTGTTAAAGAAGTAAACTTTTATTTTTTCATATTTTATGCATTGACCTAAAACAATAGCATAATCATTGAGGACTTGTTTCCATAGACTTGCTTCCCCAGCCAAAGCTTCCCCAAACATTAGAGTATCATCAAAAAACTATTGATGGGAATCAAACCTGAGAGAAGAAGATACTTTTACACCTTTGAGATCTTGTGAGTCCACCAAATTTTGAATATTCCTGCCCAGAACTTCAACAACAATGATAAACAAGTAGGGAGAATGAGGGTCACCTTGCCTAAGCCCATGACCATAGGAGAAGAAACCTTGAGAAACACCATTGACCAAAATAGAACACATGGGGCAAGTAACACAAGAATAAATCATCTTTAGGAATCTACCATCTATCCTTTTTGTTTATCTTATACCATTGGGATCTAAGATCTCTTTCCCTAGCACATATCTCTTCATCCACTAGGCTAGTATCCATAATATCCTAAACCTATTTTAAACTTTTTCCCAGGGTATTCTTTATCTCAAAGATGTTGTCAAAGCTCAACTTATTCTACCCTTTCACTTTTTTCTTTATTCTACGTAGCTTTTCCACCAAATAGTACATCATAGTACCTATTATGGGTTCCTCCCACCAAGATTTAACCAAGGTAGAAAAATCCAAGTGGAGACCCCACATAGCTTCAAATATGAAAGGGAAAGGTCCCTTATTATGGTCCAAATTTATTTTTAGCACCAATGCATTATGATTAGATCCTGACCTAGGGAGAGTAGATAGAGAAAGGGATTAGGAAATATTCTAGTTAGCAGAGATCAAGAACCTATGTAGTTTAACTTGGATTAGATGGCTTTCGTTCCTTCTATTATAGTAGGTATACTTAGTTCCTTGGAGGGGATATCAATTAGACCTGCTGAATTGAAGAACTCAACCAACTCCATCATACTATCTGAAAAATCATTAGACCCTCTAGACTTTTCTAAAGGTAGGAGAGGAGAATTTATTAGGTTATTAGGAGATAGAATTTTTTCCAATATTGTCATTAATTTATAAATTTACTTGTACACTATGTTGGTTCACTTCTACAATATAGAGGTGATCTCAAAGAGTGTGGACTAGAACTTGTGTACAAAACTAAACTTGTAACTTATAAATCTAATTTAGGTAAATGACAAGATTCCCACCTTTTTCTATGGATGTCTGTGTGGTGTGTTGTCATCCTGATAGGATTCCTACCTCTAGAATCTGCAAAGGTGTTACATTTCTCCATTGGTGAAGAAGAGTAATGTCCCTCCACCCTTGACCTACCTTGAACAACTCTTTTGGGTTGCTATCTATCCCAAAACATCTCATTCTTCATGGAATTCAATCTTCTTCAAGCTCTACACACTCCACTTCTCTCACCATTGTTGAAGCTCTAAAGCATTACTTTGCTAGATTTTACTCTCGTTGTTGCGGTGACAATTTCATCTTCAAGCTTGTGAACTCACATCTCCTTTCACATGTTCGAGGGCACCTTGTTTGGGAGGTGATATCCATTCATTTTGGCATTGTCACTTCATTTATGTAGCATAGTGTTGTTTCCATTACTTGGAATTTCTTCTGTTACTTTCTTTATCATATTTTCTATCTTGTGGCTATTCTATTTGTCCATGGAGGTGAGAACACCAAAATGGGGGCTTGACTACAACAGGACCCAAAACACCCACAACATTTTTTCCCATTCTACTATTTGCAGGTGATCACATTCTTGTGAAGCTTGAAAGAGGCTGGACCTATTGTGAGTTGCATTTTTACCACCTTTATTTTCACCAACCTTCATTTCTTAAGTTAAAGTATTCTTCTTGCTATCTCAGTAGTTTAGTTTCTTCCAACTTTTTGTTATCACATTGATTAGCATTTATTAGGTAGAATAGTGAATTCCTGTCAGTTTGGACTGTACTTTGTACTCTCTTTCCATATAGACACTAGTGTCTCACATTTTCATCCATCTTCTACGCTAGAGTCCTTTGGCATAATCTTCTTAGGTCACAATTTGGACTTGGTATTTTTCTCACCTAATTCCCTAAACCTCTTTGGTTGGTAGAAGGAAATGACATAACAATTGTCCTTCCTTTTCACCCTTTGAAAACATTAAACCCAACTTAAACAACCCTTAGCATGAGGTAGATCAAGGTAGCTGATCATTCTAGACCCTCCTGTGACCTAGGGTCTTGAGTGTTCGATCCCCCTCCTCTACATTTTTGTGAACCTGACATAAACCATTTTGGTTCTATTTGGTAATGATGAAAGACTCTTCCCTCATGTTATACGAGTGTTGTGGGTGTGAGTGTTGTACAATGCCTCCCCTTGCAACCTAACCTATGACCCTGAGTGGGATAGTCGAAAGGTTTCTTAAGCATTACGAAGTGGAACCTTGAGTGGGTCATCGTTTGATTATGAAACCCTTTGGGGGTTTCTGTGAAAGTCCTTTCTAATGTATGTAAGAGATGGCTTCCTTCCTACATCTACCTATCCATCTACGCAACCTATGAGCAGATTTGTTGCTATAACATTCACCTTGTAGGATACTTCGATGAACTATAATAGAGAACCATCCCATTTGTACATCCCCACATGTATTAATGGAAATATTGTAACTAGTGTTCTCATTCACCCAACATGTTGGGTGAATGTCATCATGAAGGAGATCATGTTGATAAATTTTTTACATAAGGATGGGCATGACAAGTCTAGAAGTACTATACATACATGATGGTATTTTCATCCCTCCCATTGGTTGTATCACCTTATCAGTCCTAGTTGGGCCCAAGATTGTGAATGCAATATTTGATATCATCCCAAGGTTTGAATTGTTCAAAGTGAAACTAAGCATTCGTTGGCTAGTTTCCATGAATGTAGTTCCCTTGGTAATCCTTAAGTAATTGAATTTTTCACATGAGGGTTTTGTACATGTAGTCCATGACACTAGTTACAAATCAATGATTGTGCGTGGGGGCTACTCACTTGGTCACTTTTGGCCCTCCCATGTTGGCCTGCTCCCTTCGAGGATGAACCTGTTGTATTGAACTTATGTAAACTACAAGAGTGGGGGAATAATTGCAAAGGTGAGATACCCTCCTCCCTATGCCATTTCACATAGAGCTTGCATGATGGTGGAGCGCGAGGATTCCTTGGCCACTCAGAAAAGAGAAGAGAAGTCTACCCAAGGCTCATCTTCTTCTTCCTTCATTGTCCCACTTTTTGCTTCCTCCTACCTCATTGTGGTGCCCTTAACTTCCACTCCTATGTGTCTCTTAGGAAGTCTAATGGTACCCACTTGGCAGAGGCCCAAGCGTCTGACGTTTGAACTTCATGTCTTGCCTATGGTGCCTCAGCCCATTCTATATAGTAAGGGAAGGGTCCCTATGGAGCATCTTCTATGTCTCAACCTCTGTGGTCTCCTACTGCTCCTACCTCTAAGGTAGTGAATGGGAAGGGGCCCACTATTGAGGCAATCGAGCTTGTTCCTCCCATTATTGTTGCATCATCTTCTCCATCTCTTCCTACTATTCTCATCCAAGAGACTCTCCCTCCACCAAAAGTGATTGTGATGGATACTTTTATGGCTGAATAGTAGTCTTTTGTCCCTTCTTAGGCTATAGCCTCTAGCTCCCAGAGTCATAGAAACCACCTTGTGTATGAACAAAAGTGTTAAAGGAAGGCTTTGGCCGCTAAGTAGGCTACCTTATAGAAGAAGGAATGGGAACCAATAACTCTTGCTTTGACATCTTTTATTGTGTTCTTCTCTTCCACTCTTTCTACTTCAGTTCCTTCAGCCTCATTCTTGCTTTGGGCTCCCCCCTGAGCATGAACAATCCTCACCCAAAGAGGGCATAGTTATTCATTGTTGCTTTAGCCGATCCCCCTCTATTTAAGTCCCTTCCAAACATTTTACCATTTTCACAACCCACAGACATACCGAATACCTTAGTGTTGTCTGGATTTTCTCCTCTTCCTTCTCGCCTTTTGCTTCATCTGTGGGGATTTCACATTCCCTCATGAAGTGAAAGATGGAGAAAGACCCTGCTAGCAATGGGGGTTATAAGAATGGTTCACCTTCTTTGGAGGGTGGTTTTATGTTGGATTATTTCATCTTAGTGACAGAGGAAGCCTTGGAATCCTTGGAGTTTATCACTACTCTTGAATCATTTGGTGAGGCTAGTAGTGGATCTCAGGTGCTACCTCCATCGCCTATTGGGTTGACACATGGAACTTTAGTAAAGTGCATGTTCAACTCTGTAGATGATGTCTCATCCCTATCGATGATTTTTGTGAGATCGCTGACATTCACCTCATAAGAACAGAGTGGAGAAGACCTGAAAGGGCCTTCTTTCATAGATCTTGTTATAGGTGGGTCGGAGGGTACCCCCCTTGATATTTCTCCCTTACAGTCTCATCTACCCTCCCCTTATGATGATCTAGACTAGGAGAATGATGACCTCTTGGTTGATGATGACTAGGGTGGTGCCTCTTCTTTACCTATAGATTAGATTGTGTGTATGTGTGTGTGTTATGTTCCCCCATGCTTGTTTGATATGTTCCTAGATGACCCTTGTCACCCTTGTAGGTGCTTGGATATAGGAGTTTTTTTGTGTTGTAAAACTTATTCTATTTGTCACATCATTCTTCTTTTTGTTGTGCATTAATTTTTGACAATTGGGGATGATGCAAAGTGTTGGGGGAATTTAGGTCTCCCTTCCATGTTAAACCAATTTTGTTTTTTTATTTTATTTTCATGTGCCTTCTTCACATGGTTTGATATAGTAAGGGGTTGATGAAATCTCATTTATATATTATTATATCTATTTATCTATATTTATGAGCAGCTCTGACCTTGAGATATCAAATCCCCCTATCTCTCTTTTGTTATGTCCTTTTTCCTTTCTTTTATCTTTCTCCCTTCTTTTCTTGCTTTGTGATGTTGTGTTTCTCATGTTTTGTCCCTTGTGTGCACAACAACATTACCATGATTACATCTCATTATGTTCCACAAGAAACATCACCTCCATTCTTGCTTTTCACTCCTTAGGATGTCACGTGCCTTTGTGTTTGGCATGCACCATCCTAAGGGGGGGCTATCATACCACTTCAATTTTTAAAAGATGAATTCGATGGCCAACAAATCCCTTCTTGAAAATATCTATTTTTAAAAAATTGCATTTTTCAACATGGATCCCTGGTTTCTCAGCTAATTTCTTCTCCTAATTTTTTTGTTCTTGTCCATGGGTCTCCTTCTCCTTTCTTTGGCTACTTGAGGGGATTAAGATAGGGAGATCCTATTTCTCCCTTCCTTTTTATTATTTTGGTAGAGTCACTTGGAAAAATTATTTAGATATTTGTTAATTTTGGTTAGTTAGTGGGGCTTTCTCCTTCCAGAAATTTGATTTGCACTCATCAGTAGTTTGTGGATGATATACTCATTCCTGGTGAATCATCCATTAAAGAAGGTAAAGTTGTTAAACCTATTCTACAGTTGTATGAATTAGCTTATGGAAAAAAGGTTAGCCTTCCTAAGAGAACTTATTTTTTCCTTAATACCCCTATTGATAGGCAACAAAGAATAGCTCAAATTCTTCAGTGTAAGATTGGGGAATTACCTTCATCTTATTTAGGTCACCCCTTGTGCTCTAATTTTGTGCCTGATTCTTTTTGGAGGGGTTTGGTGGATAATTTTAATGCCAAATTATTTGGCTAGAAGGGTTCTTTGTTGAGCCAAGCGGGGAAGATTCAATTGATCAAATCTACTTTCCAAAATCTCCTTGTCTATGTAGTTAGCCTTTTTCAAATGTCAAGGAAATTTGTAGATAAATTAGAAGGTATTCAGAAGAATTTCCTTTGTTCTAGGGTGGAAGAAGGAAAGAGGTTACATATTCTCTCATGGGATGAAGTGTGCAAACCTATGAAGGTTGGGGATCTTTGCATTCGGAAAATCAGAGATTTTAATATGACTTTACTCACTAAGCAGCTTTGGAATCTCATTTCTGGTAATAGTAAATGGGCTCATTTTTCCTCTAGTAAATACCTTAGGGGAGTAGATCATCTTAGAGATCTCTTGGCTTTGGGTTTTTCTCTTCCTTCTGGTTCTTTTCTTTGGAATGCGATGATGAAATATAAACATATTGTTTCCAAAGGTTTGAGGTGGAAATTGGGGAATGGGAGAAGGATTTTGTTTTGGGATGATTGGGTGTTTGGAAATGGTCTGCTAAAAGATGAACCTTGGGATCTTACTTGGAGGGTTTAGCATTTTGGTCGGTTTGTGGCTGGTTATATAAGTAATGGTACGTGGAAGAGGTTGCATGATTTTGATCTTGGTTTGGAAACTATCTCAAAAACTTTGGCTTATGTTCACATTCCTTCTTTAGTTTTGATGGATAGGATTGTGTGGATGTCTTCTCCTAGTGGTAAATTCTTTGTCTCCTTATATTTTTCTCTGCAAGTCTCTTTTATTGGTCCCACTCCCTTTTGGGTGTCTCTTTGGAATCCCAAGTTGATTCATAAAATTAATATTTTTTTTAGTTGTTTTGCCAATGTAAAGTGTTGACAATTGATAATATTATATGAAGGGGCTTTATGTTTCCTAACCATTTTTTTTATGTGAAGAAGAGGCAGAGAACCTTGGTCATCTTTTGATTTGGTGCAGGTTTGTGTGTGGTATTTGGGCTCATGTGATTTCTCTTTGGGGCTTGTGCTAGGTTTTCCCATCCTCTCTCAGTGACTTAGTGTCACAATGGAAGGCTCCTTCAAACCTTGCTTTGGTTGCTCTTTGGTCCCTCACCTTGCCTCGTATGCCTTGGGGGATTTGGCTGGAAAGAAACAACAAGATCTTTAGGGGCTTTACTTTTCCGCCTATCAAATTGGCTCATAAGATTTGTGTTGCAATTAAAGAGAATTTCTTGTCTCAAACTTCCTTTCTGGATGACCCGAGGTTGGTGATTTCTCAAGGGGATGATGAGGTTGTTCAAAATTGGAAGTTATCCAATGATATTTCTCTACCTTTGACCAAAGGTAAAGCTTCAAGGGAGGATGTGGTGTGAAAGGCTCCTCTTGCTAGGTGGGTGAAAGTTAATATTGATGGAGCTACTAAAGGTAATATGGGTCCTACTGGTTATGGGGGAGTGTTAAGAGATTCTAATGGTAGGTTTGTTTTTGTGGTGGTGCTCCCTTTGGGAACCCAAACAAACCACTTTTTGGAAGTTTTTGTATCCTATCATGGTTTGAAGTTAGCTCATTTGAGAGGTTATGATAAGGTGTGAGTTGAGGGTGATTCCCTCAATATTAGCAATAACCTTACGAAGATTTCTCCTCCCTCTTGGATGATGGAATCCCTTATTAATGATGCCTTAAATATTTTGCATTCATTCAATCAATGCTCCATCTCCCATGTTTATAGAGAGGAGAATAGGCTTGTTGATTTTTTTTCCAATTATGGGGTGAATGATTATTTCAAATGGGGAGAACATGACCTCCTTCCCCTAGAAGCTCATTCATTAATTAATCATGAATCGTTAAGGTGTTGAGAGGATGGGTACTTTAGTGATGGGGTTTTGTCACATGTTCTTGGCATGGCATTTCCTTCTGAGGTGTAAATCTCTTAGAGGAAAGGCTATGTAGTATTTTGATGGGGTAGCAGCTTGAATGACTAAGCATTCATTTCTCATTTTTCCTCTCTTCCATCTTGTCCAATCCACATGGATTGTGGGTATTCAAAGAGCCTTTTTTTTCTCGAGGTTTCCTTTTTTTTGCAAGTTCTCAAGGTTTCTTCGGCTCCTCTACAAGTTCTTCTTTTTGTTGGGGTGCTTTCTTGCTACAACTATGGGGGGTGACCGAAATAGAATTGACCCCAAATCCTATGACTATTGAGAAGTTTTTGAGATGACTTAGAATTCTTGTCATTGATGTAAAACCCTGGGATTTGGAAGGTTGTGCTCTGAATGATATTCATAAATGATCTATCCTATCGAGTACTATGATGTTACATAGTATGGATGCTATCTTTGATCCAGATATGGCAGTGCTTCTTTTTGGGACATCCATGGAAGTTAGTTAATAAATAATAATGAAGACTAATATTTTGATCTTGTATGTTGTGCTCAAAGCTTATTCCAAGTATCCTTGCTATCTGGACATTCATGTAGCATGTTACAAGTTTTTGTATGTTTAATTCTGTTTCACTGGTTGATATTAAAATTGATGAAAATCAAGATTTGGTCTTGGTTGCGACATTTCCATTGGATCCAAAATATATTTCATGTTGTATACACCTAAAAATAGTCATCACCTTTAATTAATTAAATAATAGCTATTTAATTAATATTTTGATTACGTATAAATAAACTCTAAATTTATTTATATTTTTCATTCTCTAAATTCTCCAAATTCAAAACATATTATTCTAAATTAATTAAATGAACAAATTTCCATAAACTTGTTCTATTTAATTAATCCTCATTAATCTCCAATTAGGAATTAGAGCACATTTCTACAACTTTTGTGCCACCTCACCAAAGTCACATAAAAATAAATAACTCTAATTGTTAATTAGAATTATTTTCAAAAGGCACATGGCTCATTTCCTCACACACTTCCACCAAATTCTTGGCACTATTCCACCAAATTTGGATCAAATGACTTATTCTTCCCACACTTCCACCAAATTTGGATCACATTACTTATTCTTCCCACACTTCCACCAAATTCCTCACACACTTCCACCAAATTTCTTCCCACACTTCCACCAATTTTGGAGCACATGACTTATTCCTCCCACACTTCCACCAATTTTGGAAGCACATGGTCTTATTCCTCCCACACTTCCACCAATTTTGGAAGCACATGGTATTCTCTTCTCACACTTGAATCTTGCATCCAAAATGTCATGTTTTCCATTGGTCAAGAGATTCTTCCATCCAAATGGCATGTTTTCTTTGGTCAAGGGGACAACATCTTGATTCTCTTCATCTTCACCATCCATTCTTCTTATTTGAATCTAGGCCGTTGATTATTTCCACCTCACTATATGCTTGGAAAAGGCTATAAATACAACCCTTGGGCCTTGTATTTTGCATCCACATTTGAAGTAAAGTTATCATGCAAGTTTATCATTAGAGCTTGGAGCATTCTTGGATTCTTATAGCTAGTTTTTATATCATGATTTGCATCATATTTAGATCTTAGATTAACATATTGCTTCGTAGTTGCATTTTATCATCTATCTAGCATCATAGTTGCATTTTAGATTAGTTCATTTTAAGTTTTCATTTGAGCATATATAAAATCATGCATAAATCATCCTAGTTCAATACCATAGTATCCACCTCCACTTGTTCATTTATCATCAACATCATCCTTCACTTTGTTAGTGTAATTAATTAATTAATTATTACACTAGAATAAGTTAACTTAGGTCTTGCATTTAATTAATTAAGTCCTAGGTTGCATTATTAGATAAATCATAAATAATAGGGTAATTTCCCCTTCCATGTTTGTAGGGATAAGATTCCTTCTAGAAGATGAGTTGTCCTTCTAGAACTTATCTCTATCTTTTATCATTTCCTAGGCAGGGTTCACATGTTGTCACATGTTGTTAGATCATGACACATGGAAACATCATATTGCATCTTGCATCTCATTCATGCCTATATATTCAAGGAATTTGTACATTTGTAATCATCTAATATGCTAGATCAATAGCAATATCTATTTGCATGCCCATAGTTGCAACACTTTTTGTGTGGTTGAATTTCTTCTTGGAGATCCTCTTGAAGGCTGTAGCTTCAGGGACATTGTGCATCCATCATTTCAACACACTCATCATATCCTTCATCATCATTTTTTGCATATAGTTTCATGTAGGCATTTAGTTGGCTTGCATGTTGAATACTTATCTTGTTTCTTAAGTGTCATTATAATAGCTTTTGTGCACATAGAAATATGAGGGCCAAAAAGGTTAAAAAGAATCATTTAAGAATAGAGGACAATGAGACGTTCTTGGAAGATTTATCTTTATTGCAACTTAGAATAGTTTACTTTACTTTGAATCTTTCAATATAAATCGTTTCATTAAGGTTTGTGTTGATACTAACTTTGCACATTTCACACACACACACACATGTAATTCAAAGTTTTCTATCTTTTCATAATTATATTATGTGATGAACCTATCTCATGTATGACCTATTTATGAATCCCTTGGTAATGTGGTAAGAAGACATTTATGTGTGACCTATCTTTTGGATCCGGTGCTAGCGTTCCAAGACTTATTGAACATTTCAAGGTTGTTCTTCAAGCCAACATACTTTTGCTAGCATGACTTAGAAGATTATGAAAACATTGTGTTTGTCCAACTTAGGAGATTATGAAAACATTGTGTTTGGCCAACCTAGGAGATTATGAAGGCATGGGATGGTGTAAGTCAAATTTGTTTTTATTTGATGAAGTATAAAAAATAAGTGTGATGATGGAGTTTGTGAGCATATAAAAGGGTGGAAAGGATTATGTGATAAGAAAGTTGAAGGAAAGTGTTAGGAAGAAGTAATTTGTTTTGCAGAGGTTGTGCAAGGAAGGTGTGTAGAAGATTCTTGACAGGATCTATTGCAGACAGTTAGTGAGATTTAAACTGGAACTAACTTCATGCATATGTAGATGCATCTTCATTAGTTCATTTTTGTTAGTGGAACTATTTTGTAATAATATGTTTTAATTGGGTAGTGAGCCCACCGATAGTGATCCTTTTTATCTTTGGTTGTAATAGCTGGGTAGTGAGCCCACTGGCAGTGAGCCTTGCCTGTAGTGAGCAATTTGGCAGTGAGCCTTTGTAAAAATCACCTTAACCGGTGTTTTATAATTGAGAATTAGCATTCTCTGTGGTTTTTCCCTTCTTGGGTTTCCACATAAATTTTGATGTTCATTATGCATGGTGTTGTTATGTGCTTTCATGTTCATATCTGTTTGATTATTATCTAATTTATATAAGCTCGCTTTGGATTAATCAAAGTAAAGAAATTGTTTTATGATAACTTATTTACCCCCCTCTCAGTTATTTGAACTGTTCAACAATTAGTATCAGAGCTTAGTTCCTCGCAAATAGAGCATAACCGCTTGAGAGAGATCTTGGAAGCTTGAAGAATATGGCAGGAGATTATTACTTTGAGGAAGAACTAAAGATAATGTTAGATGATATGGAAAGCACATAATATGAAAATGAATAATTGAAAGAAAACCTCAAGGAGGAAAATTCTTGTTTCTTAAAGCTAAGGGAGAAAATTTAGAAATTCAAAGCAAGACACAGAGAGGTTAGCCAAGAATTAAAGGAGTCAAAGGAAAGTGTTGTCCAGATCTAATGCTATGATTGGATGAATGCAATAAGATTGAAGAAAATATCAAAGACACCATCAAATAGAAAATGGAAGAATGGAAGAAAACTAGAGAAAATCTCAAGGATACCATCAAACAGAAATCAAAATAAAATGAGAAGTTAGATCAAGAGTTAAGAAAGCTAAAAATCAGGAGCAAGAATATGTGAAAGTAGCATAATTCTAGATCAACTCTTGTCTCTATAGAAATGTCACAAGGATAAGGGAGGACTTGGCTTCTCGAGTGAAAGCTCAAATTAGAACACTAAGGGTGAAGACAAAGCAGTTGAAGCTAAAGAGAGATCAATTGTAATAAGCAAGGCCCAAAACTCTAGAACATCTACAAAAAGACCTCTAGTCAGAAAATCAAATGCTCAAAGGTACTTGTCATTTAATGGCTATTGCTTTTGTGGACACAAAAAAAGTATCCCTTTTTGCTTGCTTGATTTGGGAATAATTGATGATAAATTGGACTTAATAAGGCCTTGATTTGATGTTGTGAAGTGTTTTACATGTCCACATTAGGTCTTGGACCCTTGCAAACTGAATAAAATACATCTAACAATGTCTTGTAAAGGTGTTGTAAAGTGTTGTATAAGACTTTCACACCTCTCTAGACTTAATGAACCCATTTTCCCTTAATTCAACATTATAAAATATATTTAATTACATTTTCGCATCAATCTAGAAGGCTTGTAAAATAAACTTAATATTAATCTTGTGTTGTAATGTGTCTTACACATTCACATTAGATGGTGTGCCTTTCTAGGCTAAGTGAACCTCATTTTAGTGTTGTAAAGTATATTTAATCAGACTTTCACATTGAATTCTATGTCCCAAGCCCTAATTACTCTTTACATCATCATTAATAGGCCCCTATGACCCCATATTGTGCATCCTGAGGCATAATTTGATGAAATAACTGATAAAGCATCATATAAACTTGTTTCCCTTATCTCTTGACATTCTAGCTAGTAGAATGACCCCTGTGGGACCCATTCACCATTAGGGGTGAATTATTCCCATCTAGGTGGGACCCATTCACCATTGATGGCGAATGAGTCCCATTTGAGCCATTTTTGGGTTTTAAGCAAGAAGAGTTGGATTTTAAGCTTAATTTTTCTCCATGTCGGCCTTAGGGATCCAATTAATAGGAAAATAAGGTGAATTAACTATAAATATGAGTCTCTAAACCCTAATTAATTACACCTAATAATTCATTCATCACTTATCTTCTATCTCAAGCCAAGCAAGCTAGGGTTTTATCACTTCAAGTCAACAAGATAACATTCTTCATAAATTCAAGGGCATAATCTTCATCTTTTGCTACAACAAATCAAGATATATCATCATGGAAAGGAACTAATTCCATTATTTAATGTTCATTCTTGATATTATTTATTCATTTGGTTTATTATCTAAAAGGGATTTGACCAAGGCAAACCCCCATGCCCTAACATCCAACATTTCTCTTTCTCTTCTTGTGTGCTTGCAGATTTAGGCATCTTGAAGACTTGGAAATTGTTAAGGATTGAGTTGCAAAGTTTCTGAAGACATCTCGTTGTAGACTAAGGAAAAATATCCACAAAAAGTCTATTACAGTGTTGAAAATTAGAGTTTCGAAAGTGGACAACCATCAGGAACCGAAGTGCAAACCAAGGGCTTATGTTTCCACCTTTGAATTTTTAGAAATTTAGAAGTGGAATAATTCACCATTAGTGGTGAATGAGTCCCATTTCCAAGCTTGACAAGGGTTTTCTGTAGTTTTGGATACCCATTTGTCTGAAACGAGTTCTGAGACAATTTCTTAAAACTAGGACTAATTCGCCCAAAATGGAAAATGAGTCCCTATAGACCAAAATTTCAGCATCAATAGTATTTTAGAAGCCATTTCTAGTCTCTAGAAAGTTCTCAGGTGCACATATTCAGTTTCATTCATTTCTGTTACAATTTGCTTTCATTTCGAGGTGTTTTTGTATGTCACAATGTGTTTTCAAAAAAGTTACATTTCTTAGGTTTTGCATTAGTAACTCATTTAATTTTTTAGTGTATTGCATTTAGATCATTATATTGACATACTTCATCCATATTTCATCTAATCTTGCATTAGTTTTGAGTGTGACAACTGCCCATTTTGGCTCATCTTTCCCCTTTTAGGTGAAAAACCTTGGAAGGGCTAGAAAGCATACAGGTGCCAAAATCAGTTGTTACATTTTGGTGAACCCTCCTTTAGAATACTTTTCTCTTCTGATTTGGAGTCCTTTATCATCCTAGATCTATCTTGCATTAACTTTGCATTAGGGTTTGCATTAGTTAATTTGCATCTAGGGTTTTCAAATTTTGCATTAGTCAAAGTGAATATAGCTTACATTTTTGCATCTCCAATCATTACATTTTTTGTGAAATTCTACATTTCCATCTTAGGTATACATCATACAACATAGAAAAAATCAAAATCCCTCATAAATTTTTGAAAATTCTTCAAAAAATTCCTAGTGGGACTCATTCGCCATTTTGGGCGAATTAGTCCCTATTCACCCCTGAAAGTGCCTTTTATAGAGTTGAAAACCTTGTTTCTAAGCTTTTGTTTGTTTCCATTACCTACCTATATTAGTTGTTTGAGTTTCTATTACATGCATTTCATTAGATCTAGCTTAAATTAGCTCATTTCATGCATTATTAAATTTCATATTTGCATTTCCAACATTTCATCTTTCAAGTTGTTGCATAACGTAATCAGCAAATTACTTTGTTTTACATCTTAAAATTGCATTGCACTTTATTTACTTTTTCACAGCATGTTTTTTCTTCAAAAGATGTGGCTTTGATTTGGTTAGCAATGGATTGTACAAATACAACATCCCTTCCTATGAATTCATTTTTTATTACAACAATGAGGTCATTAAGAAACATATTAGTCATAGTTTTGATCAAACCATTGACACGGTCCTTAATATTGCATTACCCATTGGCGAGAATGGCAGTGTAGACAGTCATAACAATCATACTTGTTCTTCTCCCAATACCTCTCCTATTAGCGATGAAGATATATTGGTGAAAGAAGCTACAAGCATTGAGGGTCTTGATTGTCCATCTCCTCATTCCCCTTTGGATGACATTAAACAAAAAAGGGATGAAATCATATAAACATTCCTAAATATCACCTTAACTAATATCCATAACCACGACACTCACAATTGTCCTTCTTCTACTATCTCTCCTCGATGCCAAGAGGATAAGTTGGTGTGAGAAGATTTACCTATTAAGAGAAATGAGAATCTTGACCCTCCCTTTCCTAATGTTCCCATAGTTTGGGGTGTACCATAGAAAAATGGATATATGAAATCTTCATGGTCTTTTAGGTCTTTCTCTCATGATGCTTGATCTATTTTGAAAATTTTAATGTTGCAATGTAACTTTTGCATTCACATTAGGTCCTAAATATTTAAATAATGGTGTCTTGTGAACGTGTTGTGAAGTGTTGTAACACATTTCTACACTTTTCTAGACTCCTCTTATCACAATTCACCTAAAAATCACCTTTTTTTATCACTTATCAAGTCCTATTCTAAAGTGTTGTAAAGTCTTATGTCAATATTTCATGCTTTTCTAGGTTGTTATCACTATTTACACCTTTCTTATGCTTTATTTGACCCCTTTATGCACTCATAAGACTTAATTAAGTGTATTTTTTAATGTAAACCCGAAAAACAACATTAAATGCAATTTAATTCTCGACACCCACTTACAAGCCTAGAGTGGGACCCATTCGCCATGGGTGGCAAATGAGTCCCTCTTGGCTCCAAATTCAAAATAATTCAAATTTCCTTTCGAGTTTTTATTAAAAAATACCTTATGTCAGCCTGTGATGTATTATTAGGTAATTAGGGCGTAAGCGTGTATAAATAAGTGTTTTTCCATCCATTTTAACCCCCATTCATTTTGCATTCACTCATTCAACATCAATTAGCATTCTTGCATTCAAGTCATCAAAGCATCATTCAATCAAGCAATTAACAAGTATCTTGGAGCAACCATTGACATATCTTCAGATTTATTCAACAAGGTTTTGGTGATTTTAGGACATTTGCATGTTTATTACTCATCATTCCTTATTTCATTTCATTTCTTTATTAGGGGTTTGATTTCCAAAGTGGGATTTGACCAAGGAAAATCCCTATACTCTACCCCTTAACCATTTTCCCCCTTTTTCATGTGTGTTTGAAGATTTTTGTATGCAAATTTGTCAAGAAAATAGGTGTTGAAAGGTGGTCAACAATTCATCAAAGCGTTTCAAGTCAACTAAACCCTAATTCAAGCTTCGAGACAATCTACAGTCTATTTTCTGTAGATTTGACTCTATCAACCCGATAAGAGGACAAGTGCAAATTTGGATCTACAGAATGGAATATTGAATTTGCAATTTTTTGGAGAAGGAATGATTCACCATTAGTGGTGAATGAGTCCCACCTATAGGCTAGAAAAGTTTATTTTTTTAGAATCCAGTTCTTGACAGTCGGAAAGCAGTTTCAGGTGTTTTACCAGTAGGAGGATTGATTTGCCATCAGTGGCGAACAAGTCCCACTAGTGATCAACAGTGATTTCTACCAATTTTTAGAAACTTCTAGGATCAACATTCAACTTCTAGGTGCACTTTGTTAAGTTTCATTCAATTATGTTTACATTAGTTTATGTTTCTAGTTCATTTTCTACATATCACATTGTGTTTTCAAACATTGCATATTTCATTAGTTTTGCATTAATAATCAATCAATTTCATCACTTAGCTGCATTTAGATCATTGTATTTAGTCATAATTCCATTATACATTCCTTTATTTCAGTGAAACACCTCAATTTTAGTGTTTTATCTCTCTCCTTTTAGGTGAAAGATCCTAAGAGTGCAAGAGAAGTACTTAGAACACAAAATTGAAGGTTCATTTTGGTGAACCTGCATTTTGAACACAATATCTTTCTGATTTCAATTGCATCTCTCATCCTAGGTTTCCTTTTCATCAACATTCAATTAGGTTTTGTTTTGCTTTTGTATCCTAGGGACTCATGGCTTCCCATGATAGCACTTTCGTTGTGGACTTTGGGATCTCAAGAGCTCCTCCTCCTAGTATGGACAATGGTGCATTAGGCATGGATACTACCACTAGTATACCTTTACCTTCACATACACAAACCAATCAAATTCCGTAAGATAAATTCATTAGTATTCATGAGGATTTTGTACATCTACAACAAGATTTATCCCTTGAAAACATTTCCACCACTACCATACCTACCATAGAAAACCTTCATTGCTTGATTGAAAGTGATGATGGCTTACAAGTTATGAAAATAATTTTGAGATATACAACAAACATGTTCCTTCCACTTCCCAACCAACACACATTGTTGTGAGCCAAGGAGGACCTCACATTCCTCCTCCTTCAGTCATAGCATCCATACCCACCTATACTACTCCTCAAATTACAACAACCATGCAACAAGTTATTCATGTGACTCCTTTCTCTATTCCAACTAGCATTCTGTGACAGATTTTTGGACCTAAAGGACTCCTGACTCTTATAGGGTTTTTCACCTAAAAGGAGAGAGATTAGATCCAAAAATGCTTTTGAAACACTCAAATTAGGATGTATGCAATGATATATGATGTAAATGATCTTAACTAAATGCAATTGACTGATTAAGATGATCTAAAATGAACGCAAAAGTGCAATTTAAGCTATGTTTGAAAACACATTGTGTAATATAAAAGACTTAAAGAATGATCTAAAAATGTAAATAAAGTAAAACAAAAAGGCAAGGATGTAAATGATATACACTTGAAAATGTATTTAAGACTGGAAATATATCTAAAACTTTGAAATTTCTATCATTTAGGCCCAGTGGGACTCATTCGCCATTCTGGGACTCATTTACCACTACTAGAGGATAAGTCTCGTTTTGTTGAAAAGTGTCCCAGGAGTAGAATTTTAGACTGAAACATTGCAAGCCTCTGAATATGGATGAAATAAGCACTTTCCCACTGATTTCATGTAGATTGGATGGATATTTTTCCCTGTATATGAGTTTTCATGATTCTTGACAACTTTTCATGACAACTTTGACAACATTTGCAACTTTCTCATTTTTGACATTTTTCTTCAATTTGCAAACCTGCAATCACACATTAAAGAGGGGAAAACTTGTTGATTGTTAAGGGATAGTGGTTTTCCTTTGTCACCCTTTTAGGTAATTAAACCAAAATGAAGAAATGATGTAATAAAGCATGAACATGAAATAAAGGAATTAATACCTTGCCATGATAATTGATCATGAATTTCTACAACAAAACATGAAGAATATGCTCTTGAATGTTTGAAAGTTGCTATCTTTATGACTCAGAAAGATAAAACCCTAACTTGCTTGACTTGAAATGAAGAATGATGGATGAATAATGAATAATAGTTGAATGAATGAATTGGGGATAAAATGGATGTGAAAACACTTATTTATACATTCTTGTGCCTTAGTAACCCAATGATACCTCATCATAGGCCAACATAAGGTATTTTTAAATAAAATCCGAAAGAAATCTAAATTATTTAAAATTTGGGGCCAAGGGGGACTTATTCGCCACCCATGGAAAATGGGTCCCACCTTAGACTTGAAAGTGGGTTTTAGGAATTAAGTCACATTTAATGTTATTTCTTAGGTTTACATTCAAAAAATCACTTAATTAAGCCTTATAAGGGCATAAAGGGGTCAAATAAAGCATAAGAAAGGGATAAATAGTGAAGATGTGCCTAGAAAAGTGTGAAATATTGTTACAAGACTTTACAAAACTTTTAAATAAGACTTTTTGATGAGTGAAAAGGTGGTTTTTAGGTGAATTGCATTAAATAGAGTCTAGAAAAATGTAGAGATGTCTTACAAAACTTCACAACACCTTCACAAGACATCATTAAATTAAATTTATTTAGTTTGCAAAGGTCGAAGACCTAGTGTGGACACATAAAATGTCTCACAACACTAGATTAAAACCTCATTAAATCCATTTCAAGCAAAGGGTCCAATTTTCTATGGCACGTTTAGCCCCCACTTTAGTGAGAGGATGAACTTGCTTCCTCACACTAAAGTAGCCATTCAAGAGAGATCCACATGTATGTCTAGCCCCCAAGATACAAAATCATACAAAGGGCAAGGTGAAAAGAGAGATAAGATGGAAAAGATGTACTTGCTCTGGGCCCACAGAACTTTGGATTGTCTGTGAGGTGAGAAGGTCCAAAACATAAAGAAAAGTAAAATAGTAACATACGCTAGTTGGAATGTACTCACAAGCACAAAAGTGGCTATAGGGAAAGTCATACCACTAGTTGGGCTTCCCACCATGCCAAAGTTATACCTCCTAATAACTTTAACAAGGTGCCACAAAGCAAAAGGAAATGGTTGTCTGTTCGAGCTTCATGAGACAAGAAAAACTCTGTATGCTTAGAACTCATGAACAAAATAGGATGGCACCACAGGCATGCAAGTTGTGTTACACAAGGTGGCCAAACAAGTAAGACGGATCCACAAGCATGCAAGTTGTGTTATGCAAGGTGGCTGAATGAGAATGCAATAAATGTAGAATGAAAAAATGTAATGTGAAATGTGAAAGATGTTTGAAGGAGTCTTATTCAATTTATGCAAGGTCAATCACTAGGGGAACATTGTGTCTAATGTCTCCAAGAGAGAACCAATCAAAGAATAGTATATTCACAACTTAGGGGATGCAGTGCGTTGCATCAAACCACCAAGAGGAATGCAATATGCTTAGAAAGATCACACTTATGAAGGACATCACACCCAATGTCATCCACAAAGTGACAGACACATCACGTAAACAACAAGGCTACACTAAGAACCAAGAATGCATATGGAATAATGATAATGTATGCCCCCACCTTTAAAAGAATCGTTACACATCATTTTGTGAGAAATTGCTTTAAAGTAGAAAGAGAAAGAAAATGCAGAAATAAAACAAAACATGAGAGCCAACTCGGAAAGCTCTATGCCAATTCATATGTTTCTGATAAGCTATATCATGAAAAAGGGGTAGTATGTCACATGTGAGTCAATCTTAAGACATGTCATCCACATCCCAAGCTTTCTCTTATACATTCATGAAAGATTAAAAACTAGTCAAAAGAGACAACGACAAGTGACATACGAGAAAAAGGATATCAGACCCCTTGCTCCCTATTGAGTGTAGGACAAAGGTGAGCCTAGAATGGAGGAAAGTTATTGTAATTAAATGATGGGGTGTGTGTTGATGAGAAGGATTGGTTGCTTTAGAAGAACACAAATCCTTTTGAATGTTTTGTGTCGCTGTGTCATGAGGGATGTGAGTTATATTGCCCCCATTACCACCATGGAGTGATTTGGTATAACTAAGTTGATTGAATGGTACAAAAGGTTGTTTGGGTGGAGATTGGGATATTGCACACCCTCCCTTAAAGTTAGGTGTGAAACTCCAATCACTATTAGGGCTTGTGTCTGAAAATGAAATGTTTGTATATGACTCTTTGGACCACGAGAGTAAGATTTTGGAAATGTTGTGGGAAGGAGGTGTAGAATCTAATGACCCCCAATTATCACAAAAGAGTTTTTTAGATGAAGAGTTAGGACCAGCTTGTGTAGGTTCAAGTTTGGATCTAGGAATGGAAGGGTTAGGGGAGTTAGAAGTGTTGTGATCAATTGACACATAGCTTCACTCATCTGCATCAATTGTGTATATCTTGTTGTTGTATTCAAACTTCATAACACGGTGAAGGGTAGATGGGACTCATTTCATAGCATGAATCCATGGTCTCCCTAGGATAAGATTGTATGGAAGGGGTTCTTGCATGATATGAATAGAGGTAGGCAACACTACAAGTCCAACCTCAATAGGTAATGTGATCATCCCAAGTGGTTGCCTATGAACATTGTCAAAGCCATGAATATGAGCATCATTAAATTGAATGAGGTTTTTGTCCATGCTAAGTTTGTGCATGAGGTCCATTCTACAAACATTAATTTTTGATCCATTATCAATGAGAGTGTGCCTAACTAGAGCTTCATTAATGACCACCTTTATCATCAAGGGATCATTTTTGTGTTGAATCTCAAGGGAGGGTAATTCATGTTTAGGGAATGTAATTTTTGATGGAGTGGGTTGCATGGGATGAGAGGAGGATGTAACATGATTTTATTTGATGTAATATTGTAGTTATTCCTTCTCTATTTCTATCATTTCATTAAAGACGAGTTTGATTGTTGGTGAAAGTTGAATGAGCCCCCATACATATATATTAGCAAGAGTCTTTTTAAGGTCTTCAACACTAGGTACTTTTTGAGGAAAAGGTAATGGTGTGGAAGTGTTGTGTGGTCCCCTAGATGTTTGAGTCGCTAAGTTACAACTTAGCAGCTCCAAAACATTATTTTGTGTAGATTGCACGATGGATTTCAAGACCTCTCTGAATTTTTTATGTTTTTCACTAATGGAAGGTGATTTAGGAATCTCACCAATTAAAGGAGATCCCACTTTTCTTGTCATAACCTCAAAAAAAAAATTCTTGATTGGCATGATATGTTGGTGAAGTGGATTCTAATGCCACTTGATTATCATTTCCTAGGGAAGGATTAGTGGTTGAAGGATGTGTGCCCATGGTCATATTTTTTTGTATTATGATATTCTCCTTAGGAGAAGAGTTTTTAGAAGAACTACAAGCAAAATGTTGTTGACATTCAAGGTTTGGTTCTTCTAAAAGAACTTCATTGCTAGTAGGGGAATGTTCCATCTTCCACCTTCACCCCTATTAGTGTTCCCTTCACTTCTCCTAACATTACATACACTCCATCACTATTCTCTCTTCCACCTCATACCACTTACATCGACCCACTCATTACACAACTCTTTAGCACTATTTCCTCCAAGCAACAACAAATATCCACCATAGTCCAAAGTCAAAATGCTCCACCCACATACCATGTCTGTAGTAGCCCATTATCTCTATAGATATTAAGAACAACGATGCCACAAGGACTTGAGATGCCTAGATTTGAGAATTATGGAGGTAAAGGAGACCCTACTAATCATGTTAATTCCTATACAACCTTGTGTAGTGATTTTGTTCTTGATGATAAAATACTAGCTAAATTATTTCCTAGGACCTTAAAGGACACAACATCGGAGTGGTTCTCAGACTTACCCAATCATTCAATCTGATCATTTAATGAACTTTTTGATGCCTTTATAAGTCATTTCTAGGTCCATATGACTCCCAAAAAGATAATGGATGATTTAATGAAATGTAAAAAAAATTTAGATGAAAAAGTAACTAATTTCATTTCATGTTATCAGTCATTGTATGCTTAAGTAGATGTCAAAATTATCGATTCACATCTTCAAAAGATGTTTATTGAAAACTTGCACACTCACCTTTAGGATAAGTTGACTATGATGAAATTCCCTTTGTTCATGAATTTATGTACAACCCTTTTGTGACTATCACAACTCAGTTACTAGTTGTGATTCAAAGTCCACTTCTAGTTGAGTTGAGAAGTCTGAACAAAGAAACCAAAAAAACACATAGAACTTTAGAAAACCAAATCAAGGCTTCTTACAATTCAATCCCCCTTCTCCACAACCAACTAAAGCTGTTCAAAATCAAGTGGTGGTTGTTAAAGTAGTGACGCCCTTTACCTATGGGGATCCAAAGAGACAATTTACCCCCTTACCTGATATTCTCCATAACACAATGAATCAACTACTACAACAACAGATGATCACTTTGCCTATCGTTAAACCACTTGATACCACTAATCCTTTACCACCCACCTTTAAACCAAATACTTATTGTCATTTTCATCACCAAAATGGACATGACACCGAACAATGTAAGCATCTCAAACACTTAGTTCAAGACCTCATTGATTCTAGCCATTTGTCCATTGCAGGTGTCAATGATCAAGGCAATAAGTTTGTTGCACCTCCCAATCTATACTTAAAAATCTTCCCAATGGCCCTCTTTACATAGCTGGTCGCTTCTATGATAAGCCCACCAATGGGATATTAATAGATCTCGCCTATGGTGAGAATGTGATCATGAAAGAATTTTTAGTATTACATTATCTCTATCAATATGATTATGATAAACCAATGACATGGATTAAAACACATACTAGTTTTGTGTGCCCTATGATCAGATCAATCATACTCCCATTATAGATAGAACCCAAAACTTTGGATGTAACATTTTTTATCATTCCACAATTGGATTAGTTTTGTCTATGGCTTGGTCATCCTTGGCTTCGCTCGATGAAAGTTGTTCCTTCAATTGTTCACAAATGTTTAAAGTTTCCACATGACAATGAGATATTTACCATACACCATAGTGGTTTTAATCCATCATCTTATAAAGGTAATTTTTCCTTAGAATCCTTTTGGCCTATGCCTATGGAATCCGTCATCCCTCAAAAAGACTTCTTTTTCATTGCCTATCAAAAGTTCAAAGCCAAACAAATAGCCGAATTGTCTCTTCGCCACATGTCCCCTTCCACTTTTGCTACTCATATCCTCGATGATACATTGCTTTAGCCTACATTTGAACCTAAAAAAATAATGCAACCTCATGAGCAACCAACCATAAACACTTCCCCTTCATCATATAAATTCCCAAGAGATAATGAAATCAACCCCGTCATACCTCCTTGCATTAAACAAGTTTACAAAGCCAAAGAGAAAGTGATTGACCCATCTCCTTCAGTTCCTTCCATTCCTCCTCCTCAGGATGAAAAGGAGCCTATGGTGGATCAACCCACTCTTACACCTCAAGAACTTCAACATAGAATTAAATGAAACTGTAGTGCTAGGGAGCATAGGTGTCATCATCGTCTCCTTGCTTGTCAGTCACAAATAGAAGCAAACAAGGAAAACCAACCCTCACCTTTGACAAAAGCAACACTTGATCACCTTCCTCCTCTTTACCTGCCACAAGATAGTACGATACAACCATCACAAAAAAATGATTTGATCCAACAACCATAACTCCTGATACATCCTTCATTAGAAATTACTTTCCATCCTACCATTGTAATTAATCTAGATGATGATGATGACGATGATGATGATGATGAGGATATCACTAAAATAGATAAAGTGCATAATGATTTAAACTATTTATTTTCATCTACCATGAGCTTAAATGATAAATCCTCTACACCAAGTGAAGAACCAGGCACTTCCCTGAGTTTGACACTTGCAATTCTCCCTTTGGACAATCAACCACCCTCACAATACACTAAACCTAATTGGGAAGCAGATGACTTGTTAGATGGTTGACTTGTGTTCGCCTTGCTAGCCTTTTTTCTTTCCTTTTGGTGTGATTGTATGTGGGTATCGTGTTCCCCCGTAATGTGTTTTTGATGTTCTCCTCTCTGGGTGCACTTCCTCTATTTATACCTCCATTCTTCTATATGCCATACATTTTACCTTTTCCTTTTCGATTTTTTTTTGTGTTCTCCTTTTGGGGATCATGCAAAGTGTTGAGACGCCCTATATCTCTTCCATGTTGACCCAAAAGGTCCCTTTTCCTTTTTCTTTTCCTTTTTCTTGTGTTTTCCTTTTGGTGATGACACAAAGCATTGAGACACCCTATTTCTCTTCCATGTTGACCCAACTAGTCCCTTTTCCTTTTTACTTTATCTTTTTCTTGTGTTTTTACTTTTTGGGATGACGCAAGGCCTTGAGATTGAAATGTCTCCTTCATGTTGACCCAAAATATTTTCCTTTGATTTTTCCTTTTCATTTTCTTTTCGTTTGTGTTTCTCCTTTTGGGGACGATGCAAAGCATTGAGATTGCAATGTCTCTTCCATGTTGACCCAAAACAAACTTTATTTTTCTTTTTTTTTTGCTCTCTTTGTGTCATTCTTCTAGTTCTATGTGTTTTGGTGATTGTTCCAAGCTCTTTAATCAAAACATTGCAACAACAAACATACTAAGCCAAAATCCATAGATCCCTTATGTGATTGGTACATTCCTTTTTGGGGGAAACTCCCTTTCTTTTTTTTTCTTTTTCATTTTCATGAAGCAGCCTTACTCAGAAACATATGACTTGTTTTGTTTTTCATTTTTTTCCTTTTCTACTTTAAATTAATTTCTCACAGAATGATTTGTAGCAATACCTTTAAAGTGGGGGAATACATTGGCATTATTCATTTGCATTTCTTGGTTCTTAGTGTAGCCTTGTCACTTCATACGATGTGTTTTCCACTTTGTGGATGACATTGGGTGTGATGCCCTTCATAAGTGTGATCTATCTTACATATTACATTCCTCTTGGTGGCCTGATGTGACACATAGCATCCCCTAAGTTGTGAATATTATATTCTTTGATTGGTCCTCTCTTGGAGACATTATACACAATGTTCCTTACGTAATAGACCTTGCATGAACTTAACAAGACTCCTTTGAACATCTTTTACATTTTTGTATTTTTCATTTTACGTCTTTGCCACCTTGCATAACACAACTTGCATGGATGTGGTACTTTCATTTTTTTCCATGAGTTCTAAGCATACAAATCTTTGCTTCTCTCATGAAGCAAAAACTAGCATTGATCTTTGTGGTGCCTTATTAAAGTTATCGGGAGGTATAACTTTGATATAGTTGAGCGGGAAGCCCATTCTGCAACACGGCTTTCCCCATAGACAACTATGTGTTTGTGAGTGCATACCAACTAGTGTATGTTTCTCACCTTTTGGGCCTTCTCACCTAGTGAACCACCATGAGTTCTGTCACCCTAGAGTGAGTATAAATTTTCTTTTAAAAAAAAAAACCTCCTAGATCTGATTCACAACTAGCTGAACAAACAATCAAAGCTTGATCCTTTTCCTTTTTATGCTTCTCTCTTTCTCTTTCACACATGTGTTTCTTTGTTCTTATGTTTAGCTTGCCATGGGATATTCATCCTGGGGGATTGATCATCTCTCTTTATCGTTGTCATTCCATCTTGCTAGCATAAGTGCATTTGGATCCTTCTCGATATGCATGGCTACTACTTTAGTGTGAATTTGAAACAAGTTCATCCTCTCACTAAAGTGGGGGCTAAATGTACCATATAAAAATGGATCTTTTACATTTTCATGGTCTTTTAGGTCTTTCTCTCATGATGCTTGATCTATTTTTCTTTGATTTAATGATGCAATGTAACTTATGCATTCACATTAGGTCTGAAATATTCAAATAATGGTGTCTTGTGAAGGCATTGTGAAGTGTTGTAACACATTTCTACACTTTTCTAGACTCCCTCTTATCACAATTCACCTAAAAAACACCATTTTATCACTTATCAAGTTCTATTCTAAAGTGTTGTATAGTCTTGTAACAAGATTTCACACTTTTCTAGGCTTGTTATAACTATTTACACCTTTCTTATACTTTATTTGACCCCTTTATGCACTCATAAGACTTAATTAAGTGTATTTTTGAATGTAAACCTGAAAAACAACATTAAATCAACTTAATTCTTGACACCAACTTACACTCCTATAGTGGAACACATTCGCCATGGGTGGCGAATGAGTCCCTCTTGGCTCCAAATTCAAAATAATTCAAATTTCCTTTTGGTTCTTTATTCAAAAAGAACTTATGTTAGCCTATGATGTTGTATTATTGGGTAATTAGGGAATAAGTGTATAAATAAGTGTTTTTCCATCCATTTTAGCCTCTATTCATTTTTCATTCACTCATTCAACATCAATTAGCATTCTTGCATTCAATTCATCAAAGCATCATTCAATCAAGCAATTAACAAGCACCTTGGAGCAGCCATTGACATATCTTCAGATTTCTTCAACAAGGTTTTGGTGAGTTTAGGATATTTTCATGTCAATTATTTATCATTCCTTACTTATTTCATTTCATTTCTTTATTAAGGGTTTGTTTACCAAAGTGGGATTTGACCAAGGAAAATCCATATACTCTAACCCTTCACCAATTTTCCCCTTTTGCATGTGTGTTTGCAGACTTTTGTATACATATTTGTCAATAAAATTGGTGTTGAAAGGTTTTCAACAAGTTATCAAAGTGTTTCAAGTCAACTAAAACCTAATTAAGCTTGGAGACAACCTACAGTCCAATTTTTGCAGATTTGACTCTGTCAACCTGACAAGAAGACAAGTGCAAATTTGGATCTACAGAATTGACTCTTGAATTTGTAGATTTTTGGAGACTTGGATTGATTCTCCATTAGTGGAAAATGAGTCCCACTTTTATGCTGGAAAATTTGATTTTGTTATAATCCAGTTCTCGATAGTCGAAAAGCAGTTTTAAGTGTTTTTACCAGTAGGAGGACTGATTCACCATCAATGGCGAATGAGTCCCACTGGTGATCAATAGTGATTTTTTCTAATTTTCAAAACCTTATAGGATCAGAATTTAACTTCTATTTGCACTCTATTAAGTTTCATTCAATTTTGTTTACATTAGTTTATGTTTCTAGTTCATTTTCTGCATATCACATTGTGTTTTCAAACATTGCATATTTCATTAGTTTTTCATAATAATCAATCAATTTCATCACTTATTTGCATTTAGATCATTGAATTTAGTCATAATTCCATTATGCATTCCTTTATTTGAGTGAACCACCTCAATTTTAGTGTTATATCTCTCTCCTTTTAGGTGAAAGATCCTAAGAGTGCAAGAGAAGTACATAGAACCACAAAATTGATGGTTCATTGGGTAATCTATTTGAAACCCATAGTGGTCCTTCTCTTGATGCCTCCCCCACTTGTGATGAAGCTACTTTACAAATGTCAACCTTGGATGAACATATAACAAGCTCTCCTAGTAGGGTCAATAATATGGAACAAGAAAATGAGACCTTAGAGACAACAGACAATCAAATATAGTCTTTCCCTAATCTCCCCACTATCAAAAAACATGAAAATAAAACCATTGATCATTACCCTACTTGCGATGTAGTCATTTTAGAACCAATCAATGAGTGTCAAGAACATTTGATTTATAGTTCTCCTGAAAACTTTCCTTCTAGGGAGAATATGGTGGTGCTAGCAAATGACAACAATAATAATGTGTCTTCCTTAGATAAAAAGGTGATTCTCGATTTCCCTTTACTATAAATACATCAAACCAGGGCCATTGAGGTTATGAATATGCAAGTTTCCATTAGGTCCCCCTCGATCAATGAACCTCCTACATACCCCGTGGGACATCCTAAGAATTCTCTAATTCTCTACCCACCTTAACAAAAACAACAAACTCAAAATCAACCTGAAATCATCATTTATCCACCTTCAAACAACCCTTCACCTCCAAATAAGCCTGAACTTGTCCTTTACCCACTAACAAACAATGTTTCATAGCAACTGATTCATAATACCATTGCTCATATGTATAAAACTTGAAACAATTTGCAACCACCACAACCAACCTTGACACCCTTAACTTTGCCTAATCCTATCCTCCCCAACCCTTTCTTGCTAGGTTGAAAAGAGTATGATCTTGTTGAGCAACTTATGAATACTCTTGTTAAGATATCATTATGGGACCTTATTCAAGCTCCCCTTCACTATCACAACATGATTCAAACAACCTGACAACAATTTCTTGCCCTTTCTAATGTGCAACCCAATGAAATAGTAGCCATAATTCAAGGATTAAATGATGACATTATTTTCCACCAAAGTAAAATCCCTTCTTTGGATGTGCAAAAACAAAATGAAGCTTTCTTGATCCTCGCTCAATACAAAACCACATGGATAAAGAGAACTCTTGTAGATAATGTGTCTTCCCTTAATGTGTGTAGTGTGATCCTTTTGATGAGGTTTGACATTGATCATTCACACATTCAACGTGATTCTTTATCAATTAAGGGATTTGAAAATGTCAAAAAATAATTGCTCAGCGTGATCACTCTACCTATTACAGTTGGGAAGGACACATTGAAAAACTATGATTCATGTTATGCCTTATGAACTTTCATATAATATTCTCTTAGGAAGACTATGGATTCATGCAATGAATGGGGTGCCTTCTACTCTTCATCAAAAAATGAAATACATCTACAATAACCAAGTGTACACACTTGACGCTAATCCTGAGCAAAAAAAGAAAATCCCTTGAACACATCAACATCACCTACACATGTGGAACTCATACAATAGCACAACCAAGCACACCACAGGAAGCTATTAGACAATGATTGGGGTTCCTTAGACTTCACACCAACATTCATGCGAGAGTACAAGATCATCAACAAAGATTCCAATGAGCGACATGAAAAGTCCATCATGTCCACCCAAAACTTAAATGATACTTTGAAAGAATCCACCTCAACCACTTTAGAACATAAGACAACAAATTACACAACCACCTTTGACGACACTAATCACCAACCACCACCCGATCCAAAAGAAATGAAAAAGCTTTATGGAAAAGGTTATGAGCTTATGAAACAACTTGGATACAATGGAAAATGATGTGGTGTTAACGAACAAGGTATCCAAAACCCTATCAATCCTATCACACATGAAAAAACTTATGGTCTTGGTTATTGTCCTGTGATAGACATCACAAAGCCTTCACTCAATATCAACACCATCACAAATAATTCATAAAAGCCAGCCTTAACTATAAATCATCTTGAACTAATCGACACTAGTAGTCTTTATCATTCTTCTTTGCAAGCAATCAAACAAACACATACATCGCCACTTAATGTACATGTTATCTCATAAAATAGTAATGATTTGAGTTCGTTAGATTTTACACCCCCTGTAAAGGAGAAAAGAAAATCTCACAATCTGCAGAATCTTGTGTAGGTATGATAGCTTGTACATCTAAGAAAGAGATATCTTTATCACATAATCAAGAAAAATATTCTCCCATTGATCAAGAGGGTATCTTGTTGAGACTCCTCCAAGATCAGTTGATATCTCTTCCTCTTAGAACTTGAAATAAACTCTATTACAAGACTTCATTTTGCACACATCACAGAGTTCATGGTCATTCCACTAATGAATAGTAAAATCCAACATCTTAAGGAATTAGAAAATATCCCTTATGTGGGGGCATCTAATTCCTCTAATTGATACTGATTTTCACTCTATATTCATCTTATCAATCATTTTGGCTCACCCTTGTCTTACACTAAGTGGGGGCAAGAGGATAAGTAGCCTTGTCCTCATATGTCACTTATTGTTGCCTCTTTTGGCTAGTCATTAACCTTTCATGAACATATAAAAGAAAGCTTGGGATGTGGATGACATTCCTTAAGTTAGATCACATGTGACATACTACATTTTTCATGATGAAGCTTATCTGAAACATATGACTTGGCATAGGGCTTTTCGAATAAGCTCTCGTGTATTCTTCTACTTTAAAGAAATTTCTCATAGTAATGGTGTTAACAACCACTTTAAATTGGGGGCATACATCAACACTCACATTTCATTGTGTGATTTGCTTTTTCTTGTGATTTCCTCTCTTAGAAACATTAGGCACAATGTTGCACAAGATGAGACCTTGCACTTTTCCTCTCTTGGAAACAAGGTGAGACCATTTGCACTTATCATCTCTTGGAGACATTAAGCATGATGTTCCCTTAAGATGAGACCTTTCATGAACTAAGAAAAATCCCTTTGAACATTTCTTGCATTTACAATGTCTATGAGTGTCAAGCATATGGAGTTTTCCTTGTCTCGTAGAGCTTGAAAATCATTTTCATTGTGGTGCCTTATTAAAGTTATCAAGAGGTATAACTTTGGTATGGTTGAGAAGTCCATTCCAAGGCACGAATTTCCCCATAGCCACCTGTGTGTGTGTGAGCACATATCAGCCATATGTGTCTCACCTTTTAGGACTTCTCACCTGGTGGACAACCAATAGTTTCATTATCTTAGAGTGAGTATGCATTTTTGGACAAACAACGTAGATCTGATCCACAATGTGTTGGAAAAATGGTTGAAGCTTGATCCACCTTAGTTTCATTTCTCTACTTCCTAGTTCTTGCCATTGCATGATCAACATATCTTGTCTTGTTGCAAATCATTCACCTTCTGCATGCCCTTTTTCACTTATGTTGGTTTGACTTAGGATCTTGGATCTTGGGGGCTTGACTTCCTTCTTGATCTTTTCATCCTTTGTCATCTATATTTGTACACTTGAATCTCTCTTGAATGCCTACTTTAGTGTGAGTTTGAAGTAGCTTCACCCTCTCACTAAGGTGGGGGCTAAATGTGGACACGAAAAAAGTATCCCTTTTTTCTTGCTTGATTTGGGAATAATCGATGATAAATTGGACTTGATAAGGCTTTGATTTGATGTTGTGAAGTGTTTTACATGTCCACATTAGGTCTTGGACCCTTGCAAACTGAATAAAATACATCTAACAATGTCTTGTAAAGGTGTTGTAAAGTGTTGTAGAAGACTTTCACAAATTTCTAGACTTAATGAACCCATTTTGCCTTAATTCAACATTATAAAATATATTTAATAACATTTTCACATCAATCTAGAAGGGTTGTAAAATAAACTTAATATTAATCATGTTGTAATGTGTCTTACACATTTACATTGGATGTTGTGCATTTCTAGGCTAAGTGGGCCTCATTTTAGTGTTGTAAAGTGTATTTAATCACACTTTCACATTGAATTTTCTGTCCCAAGCCCTAATTACTCTTTACATCATCATTAATAGGCCCATATTACCCCATATTGTGCATCCCGAGGCATAATTTGATGAAATAACTGATAAAGTCATCATATAAACTTGAATCCCTTACCTCCGGACATTCTAGCTAGCAGAATGGCCCCTATGGGACCCATTCTCCATTAGGGGTGAATTAGTTCCATCCAGGTGGGACCCATTTTCCCTTGATGGCGAATGAGTCCCATTTGAGCCATTTTCGAGGTTTAAGCAGGAAAAGTTAGATTTTAAGTTTAATTTTTCTCCATGTCGACCTTAGGGATATAATTAATAGGAAAATAAGGTGAATTTCCTATAAATATAAGTCTCAAAACCCTAATTCATAACACCTAATCATTCATTCATCACTTATCTTCTATCTCAAGCTAAGCAAGCTAGGGCTTTATCACTTCAAGTCAATAAGATAGCATTCTTCAAATATTCAAGGGAAAAATCTTCATCTTTTGTTGTATAAAATCAAGATCTATCATCATGGAAAGGAACTAATTCCATTATTTCATGTTCATGCTTCATATTATTTCTTCATTTGGTTTAATTATCTAAAAGGGATTTGATCAACACAAACCCCCATGCCCAAACATCTGACATTTTTCCTTCTCTTCTTGTGTGCTTGCAGATTTAGGCATCTTGAAGACTTCAAAATCATTAAGGATTGAGTTGAAAAGTTTTTGAAGAAATCTCCTTGTAGACTAAGGAAAATTATCCACAACAAGTCTATTACAGTATTGAAAATTAGAGTTTTAGAAGCGAACAACCATCAGGAACCAAAGTGCAAATCGAGGGCTTCTATTTCCACCTTTGGATCTTTAGAAATTGAGAAGTAGACTCATTTTCCATTAGTGGAAAATGATTCCCACTGCCAGGCTTGAAAAGGGTTTTATGTAGTTTTGGATACCCATTTTTCTAAAATGGGTTCGAGGACAGTTTCTCAGAACTAGGACTAATTCACCCAAAATGGAAAATCAATCCCTATAGGACAAAATTTTAGTATCAACAAGATTTTAGAAGCCATTTCCATTCCAGTCTCCAACAAGTTCTCAGGTGCATATATTCATTTATATATTTTTAGGTGTTTTTGTATATCGCAATGTGTTTTCAAACAAGTTACATTTCTTAGGTTTTGCATTAGTAACTCATTTAATTTTTTAGTGTATTGAATTCAGATCATTATATTGACATAATTCATCCATATTTCATCTACTCTTTCATTAGTTTTGAGTGTGACAACTTCCCATTTTGGCCCATCGTTCCCCTTTTAGGTGAAAAACCCTAGAAGGGCTAGAAAGCATTCAAGTGCCAAAATTGGTTGTTATAGTTTTCTATGCAAAATTTTTGGACATAAGGCTATAGAGTGTAGAATCAAGAAGGAACTAGTCAAGTACTCAATTCTTTAACTGTCACAAGTTTGGTCACAAAACAAGTCATTGCAAAGATCAATTATCTAATCCAACGAGAAGGAATGGAATGAATGATATGTTTCATGGTAATTGCTATTTATGCCATGGTTATGGTCATAAAGTAATTAGTGCAAATCTAGGGTTCACTCAGTCAAGTTGGGACAAAGATGTTACAAGTGTAGTCAACTAGGATATTATGCTAACACATGCAGATATTTTGCTCCAAAAAAGCTTGAAAAATAAAAAGAAGATTGTAGAATCAGATGAATGTAAGAAGAAGATCGACATGGTTTGGAAGAAAAAGGAAATGAGTTTGGGGAGATCTTATGTTGTACTAGATCCCAGTACAAGCTCTTCCAAAATATGAGCTTTCCTTGGCTAAGGGGGAGTTTTGTAATGCATATCCTATCGGTTCTCCCTCTCTGAAGTAATATTGATGTGTTTTCAACATGACTAAATTTGATTTGGTTGGTGATATATGATGAAGCTTAATCCGGCTGATTGAAAAGAAAAGTACTATTAATGGCATCATCGATGTATTTTTTGGTAGAAAAATCATCATGAGCAATTAAGGATAAAAGGTGGAGTTTTCAAATCATTTCTCACAGTTTGCAAAGAAGAAGTTTTGTTGAGTGATAAAAGATTGAAGAAGATAAGCGTGACGATGGAATCCATTGACAAAGGATCCAATGGTAGTATTCCACTAAGGCTGAAGGGAGTAGAGTTGGATGAATTTGATCATTAGAAGATGAAGGAAATGGAACTAGGGTTGAAGACTAATGAATTGCAGAATGTAAGTTCCCTAGATATGGATTTATGGGGATAATTTCCCTGGATTGCTGAAAAAGAGTCTATCTTATTCTTGTTGAGTCAATTCAAGGATGGAAGTATCATTTTGGAAAAACCCTATCTGATCACTAAGGAAGCCATTGAAGCTATTACTGGATTGTGTAGTGTTGGTGACCTCCCTAGGAAGAAAACAGTGAAATACAGAAACTGGAGGAACTTACTGGTATCGAAAAAGACCCTCAAGCTCTACCAATAAATACCATTGTCAATCCTACAGTGAGGTATGTTGCTTATAGAATCACTTACAAAATCTATTTAAGAAATCGTGAAGGTTCTACTTTAGCTATTGTTGTGTATCTTGCATATATGATGGTGAAGGAAAATAAACAGTTTGACCTGTGTAGCCTAATAATGGAAAACCTAATTGAGAGTGTCAGAATGTATTTGGTTGAGAGTTATCCCTTCCGTTTTGGGTCTCTGCTCATATGTTTAGTATTTTTCTTTCTGAGTTCACTACTATCAAAGGAGAATGTTAAGTGGAAGTATGACATCCCAATCAAAAAGCAAGTTTACAAATATTTGGAATGTATGGAAGATAAAGCAAGTCCATGCAAAGTTTATTTCTCATCCTTGTAGATGAATCTATGCTCTAGTGTGATACTGTCTAGTGTTATGCCTATCAATCAATTTTGAGGAGGGTTCCTCCTCCGATAAGGAGTTAGAGGTTGTCATTGGTGGTTCCCCTCTAGAACCTAAAAGGAGAAAAATTAACACAAAGGATGTCATTGCTATCTCAAAAAAGAAGGAGAAGGAAGAAAAGTCTGCCTAGATCTGACTCTATCGATATAGATGAAGTTCGTTCAATGTTGGTTGAAGGTGATATAAAAAATATTGGTGAATTGTGGTATGCCTACTCTTCGGGCCTTGGGCTTGGAATTGAAGATTTTTTTGTTGATTATCTTCTCAAAAAGGGTATTATTGTTTTAGTTGTTTCTAATTCATTACCGGATGATCTGGTAGAAGTTGTTGAAGAAAGGTTATTGTGGGAAGGACCTGAAGGACATAAGATTCAAGCTATGATTGAGAGAAGGTGTGTCAAATCCAAATAGAAATTACCCAAGCACATTAGTGAGACAAGAGAATGCATTAAGGAAATTTATGACATCTACAGGTATTGTCTCTAGTGGCCTACTGCTGTTGACAATTTTAGAAGCAAAATATAAGTTATTGAATCTGAATTGAATAATATCGGGAAATGTTTTGACTACTTCAAAGATAAGGATGGAAAATAAAGAATAGGAGTTGGTAAGTTGCAAGCTAAGTTATTGTTTACTTAGAGACAGAGGGAGAATTTGGTTAAAACTTTCTAGTTGGTCAAAGAAATTGTTGAGGTCTGGTTGGATCATCTCTTCGGGATACTTTCTAATGCAGAGGATTGTGAAGGAAAGTGCCTATCTCTGGACTGATCATCTTCATTTATATTGTTGAATCTATTGGATAGTATGTGTGCCAAAATGGTTTCTAAAGTGAAAGTTTGGAAAAGGATTCTTCCAACTGTGAGAGAAAGGTACAAGAATATTTTTCATGTGAAAAGTGTTATTTTTACTTGATCTCCTAAATGTTCTTATTTAACCATTTTCCTTTGATGGAAAAAAGCGGGAGAAAATGAAGATAAAATAAAAAACAAAAAGAGGAATTGATTTGCTTGACAAAGGGGGGGTGCTTGGAGATTTGGAGTTTTGTGTTTTTGAGTTTGTGTTGTTAAATTGCCATTAATGCCAAAGGGGGAGATTGTTGAGAAGTTGTTGAGATGATGTAGCATTGTTATCATTGATGTCAAAAGCTAGGATCCAGAAGGTTGTGCTCTAGATGATATACATAAATGATCTATCCTATCAAGTGCTATGATGTTGTGTAGTATGGATGTTATCTTTGTTCTGGATATGGTAGTGCTTCTTTTTGGGACATCCTGGAAGTCAGTTAATGCAAAATAATGAAGACTAATCTTTTGGTGTTGGCTACTATGCTCAAAGCTTATTATGGGTATCCTTGCTATCCAGACATTCATGTAGCATACATTACAAGTTTTGGTATGTCTAATTGTGTTTCTCTAGTTAATACTGAAATTGATGAAAATCAAGATTTGGTCTTGGTTGTGGCATTCCCATCGACTCCAGAATATATTTCATGTAATTCAAAGTTTGTTATCTTTTGATAATTATGTAATGTAATGAACCTATCTCATGTATGACCTATTTATGGGTCCCTTGGTGACATGGTAAGAAGATCTTTATGTGCAACCTATCTTTTGGGTCTAGTGCTAGCATGCCAAGCCTTATTGAATATTTCAAGGTTTTTCTTCAAGCCAACATGCTTTTGCTAGGCTGACTTAGGAGATTATGAATACATTATGTTTGGCTGACCTAGGAGATTATGAAGGCATGGAATGGTATAAGTAAAAGTTGTTTTTGTTCGATGAAGTATAAAAAAAAAGGTGTGGTGATGGAGTGTGCTAGAAGATAAAAGGGTGTGAAGGATTATGTGATAAGAAAGATGAAGGAAAGTGTCAGGAAGAAGTAATCTATTTTTTAGAGGTTGTGTGAGGAAGGTGTGTAGAAGATTCTTGACCTGATCTACTACAGACAGTTAGTGTGCTTTAAACTAGAATAGACTTCATGCATATGTAGATGCATCTTCATCAGTTCATTTTTGTTAGTGAGACTATTTTGTAATCAGATGTTTTAATTGGGTAGTGAGCCATTTTATCTTTGGTTTTAATAGTTGGGAAATGAGCCCACCGACAGTGAGCCTTATCTGTAGTGAGTAATTTGGCAGTGATCCTTTGTAAAAATCACCTTAACCGGTGTTTTATAATTGAGAATTAGCATTCTCTGTGGTTTTTCCCTTCTTGGTTTTCCACGTAAATTCTGGTGTTCATTGTGCTTGGTGTTGTTATGTGCTTTCATGCTCATATATGTTTGATTATTATCTAATTGATATAAGCTTTCTCTAGATTAATCAAAGTAAAGAAATTGTTTTATGATAATTGATTCACACTCCTCTCAGTTATCTAGATTGTTCAATAGTGACACTGTGAAAGCCAATAAGAAGGTATGGGAGTTGTTGGAAGCTAGGGAAGTGACCCACGTATATGGAAAAGATGCATGGGCATGATGTGAAGACTTCAGAGGAATTTCTTGAGGGAGCATAATTGTGTGTTGCAAATTGGGTGAAAGGAGTTTAATATCACAAAGGATCTTATATCTAAAATAATTGGTTTGTCAACTAAAGGGAAAAAATTATATACAGATAAGAATGAATCCAGTTTGGCCATGGACACTTTCTTTAAAGATGATGAGAGGAGGAAGTTGGAAAGGGAAAAATGTGGTTGTTATTATTTTTCTTCAATCAAGGTGATTTGGAGAGATGTTGCAGAGGAAATAATTAGGTATTTTACCCTCGATTGCCACTTCTCTATTATTTCTAAGCGTCATTTTGTTTTGCTTAACAATTTTAGGCATAAGAAGGTGCCATTCCCTTTCTATTTACTAGTTTCTTTGGAAAGTGGTTTGAGAAATCATAAATTCAATCCCAAAAACCCTATCCTTCATGAAGGTTTAATTATGCTAATTTTTTAGTATGTTAAGGCCTTTACTATCCCCGCTCAACCCAATATTTCCAATGTTGGGAAGAAGAAGAATCCTGAGTATATGATGGCATCAGAGGATGATTCTGATGATGAAGATTATGCCTCTAGGTCTAATCTGTCCTTAGATGTTGATTCAGAATCTCACCATCTTTGAAGGTAAGAAAGGAAAAAAGAATCAACCCCCTAGCTCCTTTACGGCTGAAGAGTATGATACGAATGTTGAGGAAGAGGTGGCTCCATCCTACCAAAATTTTAAACCTATGAAGGGGTCAAGTGGAAAAAGGTTGAAGGGGGTTGCTTTAGGAAATTTGAGCAAGGAGGATTCGGTTAACAGGGGTCAGCTAGGGGTCTCCTTATTTCTCAATTGTAGAAAAAAAGGGGGGTCAAAGAGGAGAAAGTCCCCTATGAATTTTGGGAGGAATGAGCCATAGGAGCATAATGGTAATTTGATGGGTGCTAAGGACCATTTGTTGGAGCAGAACTTGGCTAAAGGTGTTGTTGTCTCTAATCAAAAAGGGAAGGAGACCATGGAGAATGATTCTACTAGCAGTAATTCCCAAGAATATTATGTAGTGGAAAAGGATGATTTTAACTTTAAAAGGGAGATTATATCTAATTATCTTAGTTTGGTGAAAGAGAGCTCTCTTTCCTTGTTCAAGATTTTCAAATGGGTTTTCCATGAGATGAACTCCACTAATGTTCGGGTTAGAGTTTTGAGTAGTAATTCTGATGAGCCCTCTTCTTCTAAGGCACCTAATGTGCAGGATCAAGTTAACAAGGTTTATCTCGAGGTTAATCAATTATTTGACACTCTCAAAATGGTTGTTGATGAGATGATTAATATGAAAAATACCTACGAACAAAATATTGTTGCCCTTGAAGGAGGTTTGGAGTGTGTCAATCAAAAATTGGAGAAGGTTCTAGAGGTCAGTAAACATGCTATGTGCAATGAAGATGAGGGTTTGTGTTTACTAAATAAGAAGGCCAAGAAGTGGTTGGGGGATAATTCTAGAATGAAAGACATGATGGTTGGTGGTGGTGCTCAACAAAAGATGACTAGTGAGATAGGGCCTTCTGCTCTAGAACCCATAACAAGACTAAATTAAATGCTAAGGTTGGTATTCCTATTGAAAAGGTGGTGGAAGTCATGAATTTCCATCAGAAAATCATTGATAGTGATCTTGAAGCAGCAAAAATTCTTAGGAATCTCTATTTTGGTTATGTTTTCTGTGCTTTTTTTTTTTTGCCGTTTATGTGCTTGTTTTTGGCTGATTGTTCTATTTTTGATTATATAATGAAGCAGTGGTTTTTCTTGTAAATAGTTTTGGGGCCCATTCAAAACCTATTTTTACTATAATAAAAAACATGGATCCCTGAACAAATTTTTCTTTCATCTTAGATTCGTAAGATAGAATTCAAACGCGTGCCCTTATGAGGGAACATTCTTTCTTTCAAATTCCTCAAGATGAAATGAATCTTTTAGAAGGAATCCTTGATGCTAGAATCATTGGAAAAAAACTCTATCTCTTTTCAAAAATTCTATTTTGCTTTCAAACTGAGCATCCCTTGAGTGGACCCCCCCTTTTTTTAAGGTTTCTCAAAGGGGCCCTTTGAAAGCTCTTCCTTCAATTGTTGATTGTATGTGTTACTGTCTACTTGTCTTCCTGTGTGGCTTCTTTTTATTACCTAACATGTTTTGTTTACAGATTAACATGTTTCTTTGTAGGTGTGCCTGTGAAGTTGCTTTTGTATTAAACTCTGTGGAGCCTCTTACATTCATCTTCCTTCAGGACTGAGCACTTGGGGAATGCCTCCTTTGCAAGTTTGAGGACCTGTGAAGCGCTTATATCTCGTGAGATCTCTCTATTCAATTCTATAGCTTTGAGGACCTATAGAGCCTTTTTCTCATTGTTTGTAGGTCTACAAATCTGCAATGCATTTTTTTCAACTCTCCTTGGGTCTGAGGACCAGTGGAGCCAACTTTCCTTCCTGTGCTTTTGGTTGGGTTAGATTACAGTCTACTTCCTTGATGGTTTAGGTATACATTTCTAAACTCTTTTGATCTACTTTACCTCACATTTGGTAGTACATATGCTCACTAAAGTGAGGGTAAAATTTAATGGAGTGAATTTTCACCCCTCACAAATTCCCCATTTGCATCCCTTCACCTTAGAAAAATTAAATCTGACAATGAATTTCCACTTCATCCATTGTGTTTCCACCCACTTGGCAACGAAGAGTAACACCCCTACACCCTTGACTGGCCTCAAATGACTCTTTTTGGTTACTATCTATCCCAAAACATCTCATTCTTCATCAAATTAAATCTTCTTCAAGTTCTACACACTTTTCTCGATCTTCTACACTCTACCTGCTACTACAGACTCCACTTCTCTCACCATTGTTGAATCTCTAAAGTGTTACTCTACTAGATTTTACTCTTGTTGTTGCATTGACGATTGCATCTTCAAGCTTACAAGCTTGTATATCCCTTCACATGCTCAAGGGCACCTTGTTTGGGAGGTGATATCTGTTCATTTTAGCATTTTCATTTCATTTATGTAGCATGGTGTTTTTACCATTGCTTGGAATTTCTTCCATTACTTTCTTTATTGTATTTTCTATCTTGTGGCTATTTTGGATGTTCGTGGAGGTGGCAACACTAAAATGGGGGCTTGACTGCAACAAGCCCTGAAACAAAACCAACATTTTTCCCTGTTCTACTATGTGTAGGTGATCGCATTCGTGTGGAGCTTGTAGGAGGCTGGACCTATCGTGAGCTGCATTTTTACCACCTTTATTTTCATCAACCTTCATTTCTTAAGTTAAAGTATTCTTCTTGATATCTCAATAGTTTAGTTTCCTATAGCTTTTTGTTATTGCATTGATTAGCATTTATCAAGTAGAATAGTGAATTCTTGTCAGTTTGAATTATACTTTGTACTCTATGTTCATACAGATGCCAATGCCTGACCATGACGCTAGTGTGCCACATTATCATCCATCTTCTATGTTGGAGTCCTCTGGCAGAAAACTGCTTAGGTCACAATTTGGACTTGGGATTTCACTCACTCAATTCCCTAAACCTCTCAGGTTGGTAGAACGATGGTGACATACTAGTTGCCCATCCTTTTCACCCTTTGAAAACATTAAACTCACCTTAAACAACCCTTATTGTGAGGTAGATTAGGGCAACTGATCTTTCTAGACCCTCTTGTGACCCGAGGTCTTGAGCGTTTGGTTCCCCTCCTCTATAGAATCCTCCAAAATGAAGTCCAAGTTCATGTTTTATTGAAAAATCTTCAATTTCCAAGTTAGGGACCCAAAAGTCACAACCAAGGAGAGATTCCATTTTGCATGTAGTGCATGCATTCTCCAGTGCCAAGTTTCCATTGATTTCTTCCACTCCAATGTAAGTTGTCACTTGTCTCGACTTGCAATAATCCACTAAATGAAAAAAACAAGCAAGAAGAAGATCCCATGCCCAGTTAGAGATAAATATTAATTTAAAATATATTTGGTTATAAAATAATATTCTATTAATGACCAAGTCACCAAATGTAATTTAATTTTCAAATATATCAAGTGCTCCTGATTTGCTATTTTGAGCCTGTTGACTTTCTATTTTTAGTAAATGGTTATTTTTTTAAAATTTTGAAAAAGGGACATGATAAAAACCATCAGTTCTTTTAACATGATCAAGAATTCATTAGAGGTTCCATTGGTTCTAAAAACCATTGGAACCTCAACAACCTCCCATTCCCTTATGCTCACATTAATCTTTCCTTTTCCTTATTCCTTCACATTCCTTTTACCTTGTCAAGGGTTGCTAGCCCACTAGGAACCACCACCACTTTCTCATTCATCCCCTTTTTCGGTGAATCCAATCCTATTAGGAATTATCAGTACTTTCAAATTAGGAATCAAAATTCATCAAACTATTGATTCCCAACAAACAAATATCTTTTCTATTCCATATAGTGATTCCATGGTGTTAATTTTAATTGTAAATGTGAATAAACCCATTTTCTTGACAAGATCATAGTTTCTTTTGTAACATACTAACCCTTAAATGAAGTTAAAATTTCTAATTTTACACTTTATGAGTAAATAAACTAAGTAACAAGCCATTGCAATAAAAAAAAATCTTTTCTTTACTGATATTTTCCAATCGAGATTCGTAACATATTACAACATGAATTCCTTTTCATTTTGTATAATACATTGATGCAATAAAGAATATATTTACATACATAGCTCAATGAGCTTTAGAACAAATATTTGTAAGATAGTCGAGGATCCTTCCTTTCAAATCTTGGTTCTTTTGTCACTTGCTATGGAGGAGAAGCATCACTTAGGTACTTTTTTACCAACCATGGACTCATAATGTAGTCCCCTACATATCTATCATTTGATAGATGACCCTTCCCTTCAACGAAGAGATTGGTAGAGTAACCGATAACGACAACCTACTAAGCATAGTGTTGTGTCCTACATAACTAGAACTTGTAATCCCACAAACTCTGTCTAGCATGTAATACTAGATCATGATGAACTGAAAATGAAGCCAAAGGTCATCACACTACTTTGGCCAAAGTATTTCATAAATTATGTTCTATTGAGAGTCATCTATCACATACACTACTCAAGGCCGATTTGACTTAAGGCTATCTTAAGCTACACATAGGTATTTCCTTCAATGGATAGTCCATAATGTCCTAGATAACCTCAACCATATTAATCTATTTGGAATAAACCTACTTAACTAGTAAGTACACGAGTTTGGTATTTCCTTCTATGGATATTCCATCATTCCAAAGATAACCTATATACTTGTATTACTCTACTTACTCGTAAGTATTTAAAACTCCCTCCCATACTGGATTATCTCTCGTAGGAGTAAACACAATCTTTCCTAGTTAAATCAATAACTTAGCTAAATACACCATATGTGCTTTTCATGTTCAATCATACCTAGTATATAGTACCTATGATAAACACCCATCTCCTACTATGGAGTACTTAAAAACACATTATGAAAACAACATAATAGCTTCAATTTCCTTTTCAAAATAATCTAAATTCTCTAATGCATATACCGGAAAAGACATCTTAATGGTGCATGTAAGACACATCATTCAAATTAAAATAAAAAAGAAGAAGAGATCCTCATACTTGTTATCGCTTATCCAAACTAAAGATAGCAATGTAGGACTCTCCAACAACAATTAGCTTGATAACCAACTTCTCAAGAATGTCACTATAATCTCTACCTCTCAAGTTGGTAGATTACTCCTCTCAAAATATAAACTCCTCACAAACTATATGAACTCACTTCCCTTCTCTCTCTCAATGCAAAGCAAAGTATGGCTGGAAAATATAGAATTATGAATTACAAAAGATGTATTATCTCATGGAGGAATGTGTCCCTTTCAAATGAAATGACTCAACTATTTATAGAGCAATCAAGCAACCTCAAAGCCTACTATTTAGGCATGCTAATGGACAAAAAGCTTCATGCAAGGCAACACATGAAACATATTAGAAAGGTAGTGACTTCACAAGCTAATACTCAGCATAATCACCTACAGGTCGACTTATTTTGTGATAGTGCAATCTGAAGACTTATTCAAACAACATATGTTTAATTCAAATTGTCACAATGAGAAGACATCGACAACAACTCAAACTCAAAGGTGGTGCCATTTCCATTTCCATTTCCTTCATATTTGGTGTGGTTAAACTCAGTCAACTTCCATTTTATGACAATAAGTTTCCATCGATCCATTTGGTGGATGAATTGACTTGAGCAGTTTAATATGTAAGACAAAGTCAAGGTTGGTCTCAATAATGGCATCGACCAAGTCAAGCATATTATAGACAACAATATCAAATGTAATGCAATGAATTATATCACATGAAATTCAGTACGATAATTGGTTTATATTAACAGTCATAAGCTATTAAATTGGCCTCCTTTGACATAGTCAATAATGACTATAATCGACCTCCACTTCATAGTCTCTATCGACTATAATAGCCTTTAATAAATTGGCTTCAATTAAATAAGAGTTAGTCAATTTCAATTAACATATATAATATGTTATTAAATATATATAACATATATTATATACATATATATATATATATACTATAATGTATTTATATATATGTATATATATTTACATATATATATTTATATATATTGTAAGCCTACAATGTAAGCATACATTTGATATATATATATGAGTATATGAAAGATAGTATATAATAAGCAGATTATATTGATTGTATGCACACACACACACACATATGTACACGTATGTGTAGGTATATCTATATCAATGCATTTGTATGAGCATGTCCATTCACCAATGTATGCATGTATCAATATACATATACATATGGATACGTGTATACATATGTATATATATATGTTCACATCCACTTCACATATAGCTATTCATGATTATCATCATATTGATAAGTGTTTACGTGTGGTACATCTATACATATGCATATACGTGTCACTAGATCCTATTGACATGCATGTGCATATATATAAACATACTTCCATGTACATCCCACTTATCAATATAATCATAATAGCACAAGAAAGTTCTCAAAAGATCAAATAGATAAACATGACCCAATAATGTATGCAGTAGTAAACAAGACTCTCAAATGCAGATATATCGACTAAGGATGACTTACCTACTACCCACAAACTAACTCAACACAATCATTCTAATGTGGTGTGTGTTTATCCTCAAATAGTTTACTTTTACTGATTACTTGACCAAGATATTCTTTCGAGTGATACTTCCCCTCTGCCTAGAGGAATGAACACATACTTGCATTCACTAACACATGCGTACAATAGTCAAATTTTGTAAGGACCGAAAGATTTCCATTCCATACAAAATATAGTAATTGAGTAACACTCATTTCAAGTAAGGAGATAGAGGTACATCTATCACATGATATATCCATAACATGTATACTAAGAGTTATCCATAAATGCTCAAAGTAATATCATATAAAATTATCAATGTACATACACCATTAAGGATGTTACAAATCATCCATTTCAATGATACAATAAACAAATCATCCATTTCAATGATACAATAAGCAATTTAACATATATGTTATATTCATGAAATAAAGTTACAATGTACTAATAGGCTATGTAAGCCATAAAAAATAGTATAAGAGATATATCCATGACAAAGTAAAGCTTTGATCCTCATCTGCCTCGACTCCACTAGTCTTCTTGCACTGAGGTCCAAGAGTGCGGTTAAGGTGCCTTTTCCACCCAACCACGAAGCACATGACTTCCCTGGGTTTCTTCCTATCTCGAAGAAATCCCTGACCCTGCTCAAGGAGCCTAGTAACCTAGAACAATACAATAGGAGGGAACTCTTGATGCAAGTCCGATGCCTATATGCATTCCTATACTAAGAATAACATATTTCTTGGAAATAGGAGGTGGAAAAGACCTAAATAACATTTAATTCTAGGCTTTTATTCCATCTATTTCAATGGTACATTGCTTGGCCAAGCATAAATAAAATAAATGATAGTTTTAGAAAAGGTAAAACTATCGTCTCTATGGGTCCACCTTCGGCATCCTGTCCCGAAAGTCTACTCATAAAACATAAATAAATAATGTATATTCCACATAAAGTTTCCATTCAGTTTAATAACATTTTCTCACACAAGATTTCTATCATAAAACACATTTCATGGACTAGTTCATAAAATGATTCACATAAATGCAATAATGTAACTCACGAATGATCCTACAATTTCACTAAACATATCATTCTTCAAATTAACTATCATCAATGAACAAAACAAGTTTAAACAATGAGATCATTTCATTTACATGCAAGATATCCCTCATTCTATCTCTAATTGAAAAATTTAATCTATTGAGTAATTGAAATAAAATAAACTCCATTATGGTAATGTACACACATATATCTATTTTTTTTTATATTTAGATGTTTGTTTATATATATAGATTTTTCTTGCTAAAGTTGAGAAATAGATCACAATTGAGATTTACCAGCTATAACAAAAATCTTTGTTATTCCCAATCAAAATATGACCACTCCTAATTCTGGAATTGATTTTAGAACAAATAATTAGGTACACATATACATATAGATATTCATGTCTAAAATAATATACATATATATACATATATATTTACACAAACTCAGAAATTGTGAATATTGAAATAGAATATAGTTTTTAGCTGTTTAATCTTTTACATCAAAAAATTACCAGGCACATATTAATGTAAATATTGGCTTATAATCGAATATATTTCAAATTGCATATAGTTATATATACACACCCACATATATATATGTATTTGTATATGTATGTGTTTACATGTTGTACAAATATCACATCCACCAAAGACTTGCAATAGTAATGGAAATGTTCAAAGGGAGATCTTTTAAAGTGTGTAGCAATGGAGTATAGGTTGACACCTTCTCCATTGGGGAGGTGTTTCTCTATGGTGGGAAGCGCCCCCTCCACAGGCCACGGCTTGTGGAAGGCGCTACCCTCCACAGAGTAGCACTTCCCCAATGGGGAAAGGCGTGGTTGGGGAGGAAGTGCCCCCACATAAGACTTAGTCTGCCATCAATAAAAATAAAATCCATCAGCTAGAACAGAAATTCGATAGAAATTTTATCAGATAAACATATGAAATTCAATATATCTATTATGTGTTCATTTGAATATATGTATATATATATATATAGTGTCTATACAGACTGAATCCATATTTTACTATTAGGTTCACCCAGAAAAACTCAAATACGAAAGGGTTGTAAAAATTATATATAAATATATAAAAGATTGGGAAGATTGTAGAGATTTTAAATACCTGGATTGTTTGCCTCCAGCTGAAAATGCCCTTTTTTTTCTTCTCTTGTAGCTCTCCTTCCTTGCAATTTGTTTTCTGAATAGTCTTCCCTTCTTTCTTTTTCCTGTACTTCTCTTATTTTCTTATTTCTATTCTACTGAAAACTATTTAGAAGACCATCTATTTTGCAGCCATTGTAATTATTTTGTAGAGTAATTCAAGAAATGTATCAAGAACCATTGTATTTTCTCATTACAATTTCCTCTTTTAAAGATTTTCACTTCCATTCCCAATACCTAATCTTGAAAATAGAAAATAAAATAAAATTTACTTCCTGCTCCATATTTATCCCCCAATAATATTATTAAGTAATTCCCTATTTTAATTTCCAATGAGCATTTTCCCAAAACAAATAATTAAAGGAGCTTTTATAATTGCAATTAAATATTTATTTAAAACATATAATATTGCAATAACATTCAATTACAATCAAAAAAATGATTTCTATAAATAACAATTCTTATCATTTAATTGAATATTAAACATTTAAGAGAACTAAAATTATTCTTTTACCCTTTTACGCTTTTTACTTTATTATTTAATTAATTTTATTAAACATTATAAAATTTGCAAATAATAAAACAGACAATCCTAATTTAATCCTAAATGCATCTACATGATTTTAGGTGTTTGTGTTTGATCGAGAGAACCATTCCTATTGTACCCTTCCAGGAGGCTAACCTTCTCTCCTTAGCCACACCCTTGGTCTTTGACGACCTGCATTTCAATACCCTCAGGAACACATCAATAGATTAGTATCCATATAAAGATATACATCAAGACAATAAAACTCATGAATTCAAATAACATTTTTCATTTTTCATCATATTCAAAATAAATTGCATTTCTAAGCATTCAAATTTTCTTAAAATAAAGCAACATTTCATATTTCATCACACCAAAAATACCATAGTATTCATTATGTAATCTACCACACACACATCCAATCATATCAAATCCACATAGTCAAAAACAAGAAGCATCCAAGTTTGAGACGTGACAAATTCTCATAATATATGCGGTATATATAAGCATTTCCAAAGTTAGAGTAATAATAATTCAATAACCTTTCATTCACATATATGCAATATTTCACCATGAATAACATTAACTGAAGTAATATCAAATGAGGCAACATCAAATGAGATAACATTCATATTGATAACAAGGTACAAGTATAATTTATTCATCTCTAGAATTCTCATTGCATTCATATTTACTCTATGTAGTAATAGTAAATAGTAACTACACAATTGGGGTGTAACATCTTTAGTGAGACATTTGATAGGTATAGATAAATTGTTGAGGGCAGGGACACGATGATTCAACACAATGTTCTTGAATGGAGTGAACTTAGAGAATTGACACTACATTATGAGCTTATCTTCTACAAGTTTTCACAAACCTATGGTTTCCATCATATCCTTGGGTTGGAACATTTTGACCTCAACCTACATTTCCTCCTTGAGGCCACCTATGAAACAACTAGCAAAGAATTCATCTATAAACCTTTTGGTTTGGTTGCAAGTTTCTCAAATTTAGTTTGATAGTCATGAATAGAACCAAGTTCTATCAATTTGGTTAAAGCTCTAATAAATTCTTCATATGAATTGGGACTAAATCAAGTCAAGAATAGTTTTATAAATTTAGTCCAACTAAGTTGAGGATTGACCTTCATGTACCATTTATATCAATAGATTGGTTATTTTCTAAGTTGAATGAGGTAATAGTGGCTATGTGTCCCCAAGGAGTATTATAGAGAGTAAAATATTACCTAGCACAGTAGATCCACTATTAGAATCTATACCATCAAATTTGAGAAAACTAAGTTTTGTCTCTCAAGTCATGCAATTGAAGTGAAAAATAGATTCAATGTTATTAGAGCAATGATGGGTTAAGTCACAACCAAATATATGGTTGTGAGACTCTAATATTTAGATTGTTTTGTAACTATGGGAGGAAACACAAGAGTGAAAAATTCCTCTAATTTAACGGTTACTCCTACATCTATTTCCTTAGATCAAGTGTTCACCGTCATAAGAGGGATCCTAAGGTGGTGAAAAATCGATGTCAAAGTTTATGTACGAAAGTGATCATCTTGAAGAGAGGATTATAATAAGACAATTAGCTAAAGAGGAAAAAAATATTACCTAGACTTTCCTCTAGGGAAAATTTTACATTTCTTACAACTTAGCCAAATACATGAAATAAAAAAATGTAAATAAGAATATAATGAACAATATTGCATTGAAAAAATAGTCACATTATAATATATTATTGGTCTCTTAGATAGGGAAACCTCCTAGATAATGCTCAAGACAATATAATTCATTAATAACTCATTGTTATTAAAAACCTCTATTTGATTCTACTGAAGATAATTCCCATGCATATCGAATAGACTTACTTGACAAAAATGACAACTTACAATGCATATGCATTTGATTATTTTATAATTCTAGCTTAAAAGAAAAACTAATTAATTAGGAAGAAATGGTTAGGATTGTGCATCCTAGTAGAGAATGTGTCCCCTAGCAATTTTTGAAACCCTCTAAAGGTTTTTATAATATCGTCAATCCAAATAGGAAAAAAACAAAGATGAATTTGGTGAATTGGAGAGCACAAGAACAATACAAATATGATAAAAAAATGCACAAGAAAAGACAAATTTATAGACACAAAAGTGATATAGGATGCAAAATCATCCAATATATATGGGTACCATACATAAAATTTGAGGTTCAATATATAAATGGAGAAAAAACTATTCCCAAAGTAATAATAAAACCATTTTAGAATGCTCATAAAAGTTATTCATATTTGGTTATTAAGTTAAATAGTTCTAATTTCACATCTAATTTCCTAAAATGAAATTAATTCATCTTACCCACAAAAATTATTAATTAACTTAATTTTATAAATTATGCATATATATTTTATTAAATTAACATAAATTAAATTTTTGAAAAAATTTATTGTCTTTTTACAAATATACAAGCCATGCCACATTTCCATGTAATTTTACATTCCATAAAACAATTCTAAAATACTTATTAAAGTTATTCATCTTTGATTATTAAGCTAATTGCCCTTACATTTTATTCTAATTTTGTAAAACAATATTAATTTACCTTGCCCACAACAACTATCAATTAATTAATCTAAATTAATTTATAGTTATACATATATTTTTTTTATTAAATGAACATGAATTAATTTTGTTTTTAATTATTTATTTTACAAATATTTAAATCATATCACATCTTCAAATAATATCACATTCAATACAAATTTAAACTATCCTTTCAATTTTAAATAAATTTCACAATTTTTACACTTGACCAAATAAAATTATGTTCACATACCTTTAAAAAATCTTAAATATGTTCTATAAAACTATTAATTCAATACAATGAATAAATTTCCTTATATCTTTTAAAAAATCTCATATTAAATTTTTTACATAAAATTAACTTTACAATATATATACTTGTATGGTTACATGAGGATTTAAGGCTTTGATTTTATTCCGGTATTCCCCACCTTCCTTTAAGGTCTTCCACCATACATTTCTACCTCCTATATAATAGTGCATGAGATTGTGTATAACTGTTAACTGCTCTAGACTTTTCAACCGCTCCAATCCCTCCACTTTCTTCACTTTTGGACATCCCTTTAACTCAAATCTCTCGAGGCATGCCATCGCTCCCTCCTCCAATTCTGGAAACTCCTCCAATGAGCGACAACCGTCAATTCGCAAGCTGCGGAGTCGTGGAAACCCTCCCGACTTCCCAAACGCCTTTGGCAACTCCCCATAATCACTACACTGACACTCTGTTAACACTAATTCCCTCAGATTTGCCAACTCACATATCCAACTTGGCACTACAAACTTATGCAATGAAAGTCTTTCCAGATGTTTCATTACTCTCATTTTCTCCGGAAACCGCGGGAACTCCCTTTCCGTCCCGTGCGACCACCAGTTACCAATTGCTAAACGACGCATGTTCACCAGCTGCGCAAGGATCCCTTCTTCAATACTCTTCAAATCCATCTTATGCTCAACTACAAGCAGTAGTTCCTGAAGCTGAGTCATATTGACCAAATCGTCTAACCTCAAGAATTCGCCCTCTTCTTGGGACAGCCACAACCATAATCGCAATGTTCTCAAAGAGGCCAGCTTTGATATTCCCTTTGAAATGTGAGTTTTAATGGCTTCGAATCTTGGGCATTCTAAATGCTGAAGACATTTCAGTTCACTTATCCATACTGGTAAAAAATTGCACCACTTAGGTAAGACAAGAAACAAGAGACTTTTCAGATGTCTCACACACTTAGGTACTTCGTCTATACCTGTGTTCCCTAAATTCAAAACTCTCAGAAGAATCATCTTTCCAACAGACGCAGGCAATGTAGAGATGTTTGTGGAGCTCAAATCTAGAACGCGCAGTCCTCTCATAGTGGTAAACCAGTGTTCCGGAATGCTTCTAATCTTTTCATTATGAGCCAGTGAGAGTGTACGGAGATAAACAGGACGGCTATGTGAGAAGTCCCAGAGATCTTTCTTGGTCAGTAAAATCCGACACGGGCCCATGGCAACACTTGTATGCGTAGAGACTTCCTCAACCGAAAAAACACATTTTTTTTTTTTCGATATTTGTATGGCCAAGTCATGCAACAAATCATGAATTTTACAGAATTTGATTACACCATCGTGATCATCTCTCTCACATTCTTGAATCAGACACAACTGGGCAAGTTGGTCTAACCAATCCCAGGCCGTTTCCCACTGGTCCTCCCACTGGTCCTCTCCTGCAGGGACAAATCCTTCTCCAATCCACAGATATATCAAATACACAGGATCTATCTCCTCACCCTCGGGGAAGAAGGAAAGATATACAAAACACGGTTTAAGGTTTGCAGGCAAAGAGTCATAACTCAACTTCAATATCTCCATGACAGGGTCAGGGCCACCGATGGGAGTATCTACTCTTTCAAGCTGACGGCGTTTGAACTCCCATTTGCTGAGAAGAGTGGTGTTGGCCAGAGATGCTGCTATCGTTTTGATAGCAAGAGGTAAATTTCCACATTGCTTTACAATCTTCCGACCCTCCTCTGCCAGCTGCTGCTGTGGCTCTATGTTTCCCACACAATGCGGAAATGCATAGACACAGAACAACCTCCAGCTGTTTTCATTTGACAGATTTTTCATCTCATAAATTCTAGCACTTAAATTTTGAGCAACCTGCTTATTTCTTGTGCTAATCACAACTTTACAATCTTGATCAGCTGGCAGACCAAGTTTATCGATTAGAAAATTTTCAGTATTGAGAGTCCACAGATCATCCAGCACAACAAGAGATCTTTTCCCTTGGAGACGATCATGAATCAGTTCTGCCGCTTTCTCTTCACTGACGTCAGCATCCACAATTTCCTTTGTTAAACCTATGTCGGAGGCTATATCATGTTGCAATTTCTTCACAGAATAAGATTTAGAAATAGAGAGCCAAATAGAATAATCATACTCAGATTTCACGGCTTTGAAGACATTCTGGAGAAGAAACGTTTTCCCCGAGCCGCCCATACCAACGACGGCTATGACTTGAACTGTTGGGTCTTTCAACAAGCCCACCATGTGTTTAACTTTGGATTCTATACCCACTGGATGTGAATCTCTGGGCAGAAGACTTAATTTCTTAACCTGTCCTGATCTACTTGTTGACGCTTCTGCATCTGCATGAAGACCTTTCTGATGTTTTCCAGCTCCCCCATATGTTGGGAAGCCCTTAGATGTCTTCCCAGCCTCTTGTTGCACAGCCAAGGCAATCTTTCTATACAGAATGTCGACATTGCTGATAATTTTAAGGCAATGAGAATCCAATAGCGTTCAAAATCAATATGGAAAGGGTAAAAAGGAAAAATTAAAATAATGAATCATAAGATTGGAAGCAAACAACCTAAACGGAATAGGAAGAACTAAACGGCAAAAAATAAGCCAAGCCTTACTCATCAGATGTGATGAATTCGTGGCCAGATATGAGTGAAGAAGAGTGGAGGGCTTCTTTCCACTGGTCAATCTTGTCGTTGCTGAATCTCCCCTTTTCTATGTGTTTAGCGAATGCAGCTGCATAAGGTCCCTTGTCAGGGTAGCGAACGTCCAAAGGCTTCACATCACAAAATATGGGAATAAAGCGAGCCTTGGTTTCCAACATGAGAAGCAGCTCATCTAGGCACCAAGAGGACTCCGCATAATGTGGCGAGAAGATGGCGATCTGCACTTTAGAAGAGTATATTGCATTTTGTATTGCAGAGGAAATTGGATCTCCCAATTCTAGTTCTTGATCGTCAAGAAATGTCCGACATTCCTTTTCCTCCAGTGAATCGTAAAGTGCAAAAGCCACAGTTTCTTTGACGTCAGGGCCTCGGTGGTTGATGAATGCATCATATATTTTTCTAGATACAGCAGGCGTTTCTCTTTCAAAATCACTGAAAGAAGGCTTGTGGGATGAGGATGAAGACGCCATGAAGTCTAAGTGCCAAACCAAGAGGGATGGAAAATAAACTGAGACTGATCTGGATTTTGATTAAACTAGAGAAAATTTGAAAGCTTTAAAACAGGGTGATAGGTATTTCTCCAATTATTCACTGCAACACGCTCAAATATATTTTTCTCTGCAGGACTTTGACTCTGTTTCAGAGCTCACATGGCAAGTGGTCTGTTATTGATGAAATGAAGGGACCCACTGTCAGTAGATGCTGAAATGAAGGGACCCACTGATAGCAGATGCTGAAATGATCATCAATATATTGCATAAATTGTAAGCAACGCCACTTTCATTTTCAGTAGCAATTGTCATTTTCAAATTTCACTTTTTTTTTTTTGAGTTTTCATTTTCAAACTGTACCTTTATATGTAAAAGAGCGCACATACGGGCTGTCAAATTTCAATTAGCGCATTCAAATTGTGTAAATTGTAAACAAGGCCACGTAGGGGAGAGGGCCCAGTAGTCGTGCGGGGTCTAATAGTCGCGCACTCAATCATGACGATAATACCCAATCTTACCACATATTTATACTATATATTGTAAATAAACAGTCCAAATGTAAATAAAGAAAAAACCAAATTTTGATAAAAAATGGACCCATATTTGAACACATGAGAACCTCTAAATGTTATATGAAAAAAAACATAAATACATTCATGAAGAAGTGAAATAAATATTTTTTTGTTTCAAATAAAATATTACAACTCTCCACTATAAGTATATCATTTAAAAAATAAAATGTTCATTTAATAAAATAAGACACTTATTTAAACAAAAATTGTTATCATAGTGAAAAAATATTGTTCTTATGTGTAGAACAATTGGGGTAGCAATGTACAAGCATCGGATAATTTTATATTAATAGTTTGTCCTATCACAAATATAAAAGGTGAGCACAATAAATAACATGTATTTTCCTATTAAATGTGAAGGATTTTCAAAAAGTTTTAGTGTTCAACTATTGGTCGATTTTTGTTCAATATAAGTTGTATTTTAAATAATTATGTGTTGTTCTTACAACAATAAATAGATTTTTTGTGTTCAACTATTAGTCCATATGTGTTGAATATAAAAGGTAGAGATATCAAAGATTTATGGTTATCAATAAGTATTTGGTCCATTTAAATTGTATATTAATTTTAATTTAAATAAAAATATCATAATCTACAAGCAACAAATGATATTTTTTTGTTCAACTATTGGGGTTTCTATGATTAAGTTTTGGTCGAACCTTTAAAAAGTTAAATTTTAGACACTTCTCAAAAGATCTGCCGATGTGGCGAGTTGCATGATGAGTCGCGCCTCCAAACCTTAGTTATAGATAAATAAGAGACCAGTCTACATTTCAAACAAAAAAATGAAGGTTCTACGATATTCCAGTCAATTACTACATGCTGAAAAAGTTAGCTTGCACGACTACTGGGCCCTCTCCCCTAATTTTATTCTGCGGTTTATGGAGAACAAAATTATTAAATAGTAAATCGCTCCATATAATTTTGTTATAGCACTTTGGATAAAGATGTTTAAAGATGGGCAGGAATTATTAAGACGAGAAACTAGCCCTATTTTTTTTTTTATTGAAATAATGCTAATAAATTACAAAAAGAGATGGCACCTCAAGGTTGCTAAAAGAGAAGAATTATTAGGTAGTCCAGTAGCTACTACAACATATAACTGGCAACATGTGTTTATATATGAAGATTCTTATCTTGAATTTAGATTTTTATTCTTCCAAAGTTTAATTGAAATAAGACAAGAGTTCTCAATTTGACATACATTTTATTAATTTATTTTTTTATTTACATTTATGAGAATTTTCTATGCTATATTATGATCAAAGGTTGATCTATGATATTTTTGGTTTTTAATCTTTTTCAAATAGTTCTCAACTTGAATCCAATGGTTTCTAATCTTTGTAGGTGAATATGTATCCATTTCCTTGTAATTTTATGCTTTCTAAACTAATATTATTATGCATCTATTTTTCTTTGTATACACATGTATATCACAACTAAGTATCAACCTCGACTTTCATTATTAGGTGTTAGGTGACATACAGTTTACTATTTTACCTTTCTTTTATTCATATTCTTGGGAGTTTTTCATACTAAGTTAGATTAGAAGTTGATTTATGACAATCTTCAAGACATCAAGGAAGTCTTCTTCAAATTGAGCACAACACTTCTTTGCCGTAAATATTGAGCTCCAAAACTAATGAAATTTGATTTATAACCTCTACAAATAGTCCTCAACTTGAATCAAGTGGTTCATAAATTTTATAGATCCATATGTATTCACTTCCTTATCATTTTATGCTTTCTAAACTAGTGTTATTACTAGTGTTATTACACATCTACTTTCCTTTGTATACACATTTTTATCACAAACAAATATCAAACTCAACTCTCATTATTAAGTATTAAAATAGAAAACACGTAATCTATTACATTTACATTAACACTCAGCAATAAAATTTTAAGAACATAAGAAAAAAACAATTAACTTTTAAAAATAAAGAAAATATATCACATTTTGTTGAGTTTGATTCTCATTATTTCCACTTTTTAATTTTTGCGTTAGAATAGTCCTATTACTTTGGCTCTTCTGCTTTACTATTTATATTGCTCTCCAATAATTTCATTCTAACATTCTCAAATATCTCCTTTCAAATAACGGTGTTAAGAAAAGTGGGTCGGTACCCAGGAAAATATGTTTTTCTCTACATGAATTGACTTTTTTTTGGAGCTCACATGACAAGAATATATGTTGAAATGATCAACGTCACCCATGTGATATATCTGTGTAAAATAGAGTTGCGTTAAATCTCAATTACCCCTTCCAAATTACATAAAGTGCAAGCAAGGCCACTTCATTTTTTGTATGAGTTTTAATTTTCAAACTTAACTTTTTAACAATTCACAAGTGACAAATTTCCACAAAAGGAATTTTCTTTAATGATTTTTGGTCAGGATAAAGAATTTTATAAATATGAAGGAATATGCATGTTTATCTTCATCATGACGTTTGAGTCTACACATTCAATTTTATTGTTGGCTTGCTTATATATTTATTCCTATAATTCAAATATTGTGAAATCTTTCATAAAATGTATGCTTCATAAGCTATAATCTTCACTAATTGCAAAGATGTTTCTTTGTTAAAAGAAAGTTTTCAGAAATATGAGTTCAAATATTAAATTTAACAAATAGAGTAATCCAATTTCAATTACCATCAAAATTATTGAGACCTTGTTTAAAGACTATTCTAATATTTGGTATTTACAATTGATGATATTAGATAGTTAATGACTTTGTATAACTTCTATCTAACAAATATGGTGTTTTCCTAAGTTGAATTCATATAAGAATATGTTATTTGTAGATTATTCATTGCATTTGGGACACTCTAATTGAAGTTGATATAAAACATAAGAGAAAAAGGGAACATGTATGCAATTTTCACCATAATATTGTTTACTAATAGTCTTAGTTGGTATGATGGGATTGAAGATCTATATGTATTTCAAAATATGAAAATAAATAAAAGAAATTAAATTTTAAAAAGTACAAAATAATTGATGTGGAAATATAAATATAAATAATTGTACTTAGTTTGACTATTGGAGAAATGATTCAAGTGAATGCTCTACAATCTAACTGTGCTTTGATATCTATAAAAGAGAATCTAAAGCTAATATTCAACTTAAGATCAAAATATTTATCTTTCATTGCATAGGCTCGAGTCTATAGTCATAAATTTGTCCTTACTTTCTTTACTTTCTTTTCTAAAAATAGAGCAAACCATGTAGAAGACCTAATAGAATGACGTTAGAGGTGCATAAAGTATGTGATATCAATAAATCTTAATAAGTGTATATTTTGTGTCATCAAAAGCAAGCTCTTGGGTTATATCATATTTGAGAAGGGTATTTCTATTGACCTGGACATAATCCAAACTATTTTCAAGATTCCTCTTCTCAAAGGAAAGAAATTGCAAGATCATTTTTTGGAAGATAAATTTTGTTCGAAAGTTTGTATTAGGACTCATAAATATTGTTCATTATCTCAATAGCATGTTGAACAAAGATACTCATTTATATTATAGTTTGATTGCCTTTCATAATAGTAAAAAAGTCGTTACAAATGTTCTTGTCTTGGGGTGTGTACACTAAGATGAGGAATAAAAAGGTGACCAAAAGTGTCATTTTTCACTAACATGTATGTGATTTCAAAATGCAAACAATGCTTAGGGTAAGTGCAGAGAGATGGGGGGCCAAAAAGGGGTCTTACGTGGCCACTTTTTTATGAAATCAAGAAATACTGAACTTGGATGAAAAATTAAGGATAGTTACACTTAAAATTTTAAGATGCAATAAAAATAATGTTCGTAGTGCTCCAAGTCTACTTTTTAAACTATTATTTTTTTTAAAATCGTATAGATTAAGGGGTTCAAAAAGGGAGCCACAAAAATTGGTGTTGTTTTTTGTCAAAAAAACATAACATAGCGTCTTTTGTGGTTCCCTCAAAAGGTTAACTTTTTTTTTGTTTTTAAAAATTGCTTTAGTAAGAAATTAGCTAATAGCATGTAGCTTATGCCTGATTTTTCTGATAATTTTTAATGAATATTCAATTTTTTACTAATTTTTAAAGTGGACACATCCGAAAAAATAGAATTTTGGTTGTACTACCCTTATCATTTTTGAAAACTAAACGATTTTTTTTTTAATATGTGTAGAATGGAGTCTAGTTTATAAAAATGTAATTTATTTGAAATTTCAATGAATGGTTAATACCAAACACTGGTTTTTGACAAAAAAATGGACACACAAAAAAAAGCAATTAAAGATGAAAGCCTTAACATTGTTAAAATGCGAAAAAAATTATATTGTTAAATAGCTAAGAGAGAGTTTAACATTACCTAGGTGTTTGATTTACTTGACCTTGAAACATGTGCAAACTTGACAATTAGCATGAATGAGATTATGTGAGATCCTATAGAATATGCAAAAACACGTCTTTGGGTATTGGGAAGGCACTCCAAGCCTTTGGGTTGGAAATCCAAAGCAAATCCAAGCCTAAGGCTTGGGGATTCCCAATGTAAGATATAACACAAGCAAGTTATAATGTGCTTGTGTTATGTCTTGTTTCGTGTTTTGCTTCCTTTTAGAAAAATTTTCTTTATGTTTCCCAAGCTTGACATAACACGAGCGTATTATAATGTGCTTGTGTTATGTCTCGCTTGAAATTGTTTATGTGCAAGTTTATTAAATGTATAGGGTTTGTATGTATGTTTGTAAATATATTTATATGTATGTATGCCTTTATGTATGATGTATGTATGTATGTATGCTTGTATATATTTATGTATGCTTGTATGTATGTATGAATGCTTGTATGTATGTATGTATGTATGTATGTATGTATGTGTGTATGTAAGCTTGTATGTATGTATGTATGTATATGTATGTACACGTATGTATGTATGTATGTATGTATGTATGTATGCTTGTATGTATGTATGCATCTATTCTTTTATGTACATATGTATGTATGTATGTATGTATGTATGTATGAATGTATGTATTATGTATGTATGCATACATGCATGCATGTATGCATGTATGTATGTGTGTGCGTATGCTTATATATATGCATGTATGTATGTATTTATGTATTTATTATGTATTCCTGTATGTATGTAAGGGTTTTGAGTTTAGGGTACATAAGGGTGAGGGTATAGGTTATAGGGATGAGGGTCAAGGTTTTTGGGTTAGGGTTTAATGTATAGAGTTGAGGTTTGAGGGATTAGCGCTTAAGTAATAGGTTGAGGGTACATGGTAGAGGGTTCAGGGTTTACAATTGAGGGATAATATTAGACTTATTGAGTGTATAAGATTAAGTGTATAAGGTATAGGGGTTAGGGTTTAGGATATTGGTTTTAGGGTTTACGATATGGATTGAGGGTATAAGGCATAGGGTGAAGGGTTGAGAGCGTATGGTTTAAATTTTAAGAATAGAGTTCAGGGACAATATTAAGGGTTTAGGGTGTAAGGGTGAGGTTGTAGGGAATAGGGATGAGGGTTTGTGGATGTAGGGTTTAGGGTTTAAGGTATAGGGTTCAAGATTGAGGGATTAAGGATTAAGTATATGGTTAAGGGTATAGGGTTGAGGGTTGAGGGTTGAGGGTTTATAGTTGAGGGATAATTTTCAAGGTTGAGTGTCTAAGGTATAGGGTTCAGGGTTTAAGGATGAGGGTATAAGGTATAAGGATGAGGGTTGACGATTTAGGACATAATTATAGGGTATAGGGTATAGGGTATAGGGTATAGGTTTGAGGGTTGAGGGATAATGTTTAGGGTTGAGTGTCGAAGGTTAAGTGTATAGGGTACATGTCCATTAGGGTTTAAGATATTGGGTTAAGAGATCAAGGCTTAAGTATAGGGTTCAAGGTTGAGGTTGTAGATTGTAGGATTTAGGGTTTAAGGGTTGAGGATGTAGGGTTTAAGGGTTGAGGGTTGAGTGATTAGGGTTGAGGTTTGAGGGTTTAAGGGTTAAGGTTTAAGGGATAAGGCTTTAAGGTTTGAGGGTTTAAGGATTGAGGGTTGAGGGTTTAAGGGTTGATGGATTAGGGTTGAGGGTTTAGGATTTAAGGATGAGGGTTGAGGGATTAGGGTTTAAGGTATAGTGTCGAGGGTTCAAGGTTTAGGGTTTAAGGTTTAAGGGTTGAGTGTTGAGGCTTTGGGGATAGGATTTAGGGTTGAGGGTAAGGGATTAGGGTTTAAGGGTTGAGAGTTTAAGTGTTTAGGGTTTAAGGGTCAAGGGTTTATGGTTTAAGAGTTAAGGGTTTAAGGGATTATGGTTTAAGGGTTGAGGGTTAAGAGATTAGAGTTTAAGGTATAGGGTTGATGTATTAGGGTTGAGGGTTTAATGTACATGGTAGAGGGGTGAGGGTTTAATGGTTGAGGGTTGAGGGGTTAGGGTTCAGGGTTTAACGTATAGGGTTGAGGATTTAAGGTATAGGGTTGAGGGATTCAGGTTGAGTTTCTAATGTATAAGGTTGAGGGTTTAAGGGTTGAGGGTCCAATGTATAGGGTAGAGGATTGAGAAATGAGGGTTGAGGGTATAATGTATAGGGTATGGGGTTGAGGGATTAAGGGTTGAAGGGTTGAGGGATTAATGTATTAAGGGTTTAAGGTATAGGGACGAGGGATTAGGGTTGAGGGTTTAATGTATAAGGTAGAGGGTAGAGGGTTGTGGGTTTTAATTTTTAAGGGTTGAGGGTATAGGGTTGAGGGTTGAGGGATTATGGTTGAGGGTTGAGGGATTATGAGTTAAGGGTTGATGGATTAATGGTTGAGGGTTTAGGGTTTAAGGGTTGAGGATTGAGGGTTTAAGGGTTGAGGGTTGAAGGATTAGGGTTGAGGGTTTAAGGGTTTAGGGTATAGGGTTGAGGGATTATGGTTGAGGGTCCAATGTATAGGGTAGAGGGTTTAGAATTGAGGGTTAAGGGTTTAATGTATAGGGTAGAGGGTTGAGGATTAAAGGTTTAAGGGTTGCGGGTTTAAGGGTTTAAGGGTTGATGGATGATGGTTTAGGGTTTAAGGGATTAGGGTTAAGGTTTGAGGGTATAGGGTTGATGGTATAGGTTATAGGGTATAGGGTTGAGGGATTAAAGGGTTGAGGATCCAATGTGTAGGGTGGAGGGTTGAGAATTGAGGGTTGAGTGTTTAATGTATAGTGTAGATGGTTGAGGGATTAGGGTTTAAGGGTTTAAGGGTTGAGGGTATATGCCTGAGGGATTAGGGTTGAGGGTTGAGGGTTGAGGGTCGGGGGTTGGGGGTTTAGGGGTTGATTGTTGAGGGTTGAGGGATTAAGGGTTGATGGATTAGGGGTTGAAGGTTTAAGGATTGAGGGTTTAGGGTTTAAGGGTTGAAGGTTGAGGGATTAAGGTTGAGGGTTTAAGGGTTGAGGGTTTAGGGTTTAGGGCTGAAGGTTTGAGGGTTTAAGGGTTTAAGGGTATAGGGTTGATGGATTAGGCTTGAGGGTCAAATGTATAGGGTAGAGGGTTGAGGATTGATGACCTTGAGGATTTAATGTATAGGGTAGAGGGTCGAGGGATTAAGGGTTGATTTTTTAGGGTTTAAGGGTTGAGGGTTTATTGGTTTAAGGGTTGAGGGATTAGGATTGAGGGTTGAGGGTACAAGTTTGAGGGATTAGGGTTGAAGGTTTAAGGGTTGAGAGTATAGGGTTGAGGAATTAGGGTTGAGGGTTGAGGATTATGATTGAGGGTATAGGGTTGAGGGTATATTGTTGGGGGATTAGGGTTGAGGGTCCAATGTATAGGGTAGAGGATTGATAATTGAGGGTTGAGGGTTTAATGTATAGGGTAGAGGGTTTGGGGATTTAGGGTTTAAGGGTTGAGGGTTGCGGGATTATGGTTTAAGGGATTAGGGTTGAGGGATTAGGGGTTCATGGATTAGCATTGAGTGTATTATGTTTTTTTGGCCAAAGATGTTGCTATCATTTTGATAGCAAGAGGTAATTTTTTACACTACTTTACAATCTTCTGACCCTCCTCTTCCAACTGTTGCAATGGCGCTCTATTTCTCACACAATCTGGAAATGTGTATACACAAAACAACCTCCAACTATCTTCATCTGACAATTTTTTCATATGGTAAATTTGAGCTTTTGAATTTAGAGTAACTTGCCTATTTATTGCGCTAACTGCAAGTTTACAATCTATATTAGCTAGCAAACCAAGTCTATCAATTAGACTATTTTTAGGAAAGAGAATCTATAGATCATCCAACAAAATAAGAGATCTTTTCTCTTAGAGATGGTCATGAATCAATTTTTCTGCTCTCTTCAGTTATGTCAACTTCCACAATATCCCTTTGTAAACTTTCTCTCTTTGGATCTATTTGGGAGGCTATATCCCATTGTAAATTCTTAAGAGAATAAGATTTATAAATAGAAAGCCAAATATAATTATCATACTTTGATTTTATGGCTTTGTAGACATTTTTGAGAAGAAATTTCTTCCCTGAGTCACCCATACCAACAACATCTATGATTTGAATGGTTGGGTTTTCCAACAAGCCTACCATGTCTTCAACTTTGGATTGTATTCCCACTAGATGTGAATCTCTAGGAAAATGACTAGATTTCTTCAATTATACTAATGTACTTTTTGACTCTTATGCATTTCCTTGAAGACCTATAGGTGTTTTCCAGCTCCCCCATGTGTTGGGAAGCCCTTAGATGTCTTCCCGGCCTCTTTTTGCACAACCATGACAATCTTTGTACACAACATCTCGACATTACTGATAATTTTAAGGCAATGAGAATTCAAAAGCGTTCAAAATCCATATGGAGAGGGTAAAAAGGAAAAATTGAAACACCAAATCATAATAGATTGGAAGCAAACAAACTAAATAGAATAGGAAAAACTAAACAGAAAAACAAGCTAAGCCTTACTCATCAGATGTGCTAAATTTGTAGCAAGAGATGAGTGAAGATTATTTTAGGGCTTCTTTCCATTGTTGAATCTTGTCCTTTCTGAATCTCTTCTTCTTTTATGTTTAGCAAATGCAGGCACATAAACTCCCTTGTGAGGGTAGTGAAGGTTAGAAGGTTTTACATCATAAAATATAGGAATAAAGTGAGCCTTGGTTTCCAACATGAGAAGCAACTCATGAAGACACTAAGAGGACTCTACATATCGTAGTGAGAAGATGGTGATCTACACTCTAGAAGAGTATATTGCATTTTGAATAGTAGAGGGAATTGAATCTCCCAATTGTAATTCTTGATCATTAAGAAATTTCCAACACTCCTTTTCCTCCAATATCGTAAAGTGCAAAATCCATAGTTTCTTTGACGTTAGGGCCTCGGTGGTTGATGGATGCATCATAAATTTTTTTAGATGCAATCGACGTTTCCCTTCCAAAATCACTCAAAGAACTTTTGTGAGATGAGGAGGAAGACACCATGAAGTCTATGTGCCAAAGAAAAAGGGATGGAAAAAATAACTCAGATTGATCTAGACTATGATAAAACTAGAGAAAATTTGATAGCTTTAAAGCAGGGTGATATTTCTCCAATAATTCACTCTAACACGCTCAAATATATTTTTCTCTGCATGACTTCGCTTTGTTTCAGAGATCACATGGCAAGTGGTCTATTAATGATGAAATGAAAGGACATACTGATAATAGATGTTGAAATGATCATCATTGATGGGTTACATCCATATTTCATAAATTGTAAGCAAGGCCAAGTTTCATTTTTAGTATGAGCTATTATTTTCAAAGATCACTTTCTTGTGAGTTTTCATTTTCAAACTTTATTTGTAAAACATCCCACAAACGCATTGTCAAACTTTATTTTCAATATGAGTTGTCATTTTCAAACTTCACTTTCTTGTGAGTTGTCATTTTCAAACTTCACTTTCTTGTGAGTTTTCATTTTTAAACTTTACTTTTCCCTACAACGAACGTTTCCCTTTCAAAAAAATTGAAAGAAAGCTCGTGTGATGAGGAGGAGGAAACCATGAAGTCTAAGTTCCAAAGAAAAGGGATGGAAAATATAAATAAAGTTGATCTAGATTTTGATAAAATTATAGAAAATTTGGTAGCTTTAAAGCAGGGGTGATGTTTCTCCAATAATTCACTCTAAAGGATGTTTTTCTCTAGATGAATTGGCTATGTTTCAAAGCTCACATGGAAATTGGTCTATAAATAATGAAATGAAGGGACCCACAACCACTCAAGTAAATGTTGAAATGATCATATCATTGATTGGTTACAACTATATTGCGTAAATTGTAAGCAAGGCCACTTCATTTTCAAGTTCACTTTTTTGTGAGTGAAAAGCATCATTGTTAAAGAGCCCACATTATTTTATCACATGGTTTCTCCTCGTCCCATTGAATTTTATAAGAGAAACCGAAGTTATAAAATAGTAGGTAGTAGCATAACTTCATATAATTTTGTCAATGCACTTTAGATAAAGTTGTTTAAAGGTAAATTGGGAATTATTAAGATGAGAAACTAGTCTCAAAGTAAACATGTATAGGAGAATGTGTTGTATTTATATTTGAAGATTATTTTCTTGCATATGGATTTTTACTCTTTCAAAATTTAATTGAAATAGTAGAAGAGTTCTGGATTTGACATATATTATTATTATTATTATTATTATTAGTGTGAAAGGGGTACTTTATCTAACTAGTTCATTCTTAGCTATTCCTCCACTAAAGTCCTCTTAACACTAGCTTAACTTTACATAGGGATAAGGTGGTTGAGCCTTTAATGACATGAGTTGTCACACCTCACAGGATGCCAACACTTGTCATAATCTAGTTGCATCTATCTCTCCCCTTGGCCTATATAATCAAGGCATTTCATTTGTAATATGACACCATTTATTTCTAATTCTCAAGCTGAATATAGCTTTGCATTCTTGAGAGGAATACAGTTTATTCATCCTCATATTTTTGGTTTTTCTTTACTTCAGTCATTAGATTCTTGGTAGGCTAGTTAGCAAATCTCACATGGTATTAGAGCAGTTTTTGAGTTGTGGGTTAGCATTCCTTTAAGAAATCTAAGAGTGCAAAGTTTTTTTTCAAAAACTGAGTATGCTCTTCTCTTGCATCCCCAGATGATCTAGATAATTAGAAAGGTGTATATATATATATATAAGTTTCTGGGGGGTTCATACATTGAATTATCAGTTGCAGGTCTTCTAAAGCTTCCTAGAGAGACTTTGAGGTCACCACTGCGTCTGGAGTGTTCGAGATAGTCATATTTGTCTCTTGTTCTGTCCCAGTTGGACATTGGAGGCCAAATCTGTAAGGGTTTGAAGTTGGGTGTTGGTTGCCTAATCAAGAAGGTAGCCATATTTTCAGAGTAGTTTAGGTCAAAATAGATCATGCCATCACATCCGGGAGGTTCGAAAACCTAAAGATTGAGTACCAAATTGTTGATTTTGAACATTGTCAGTTGGAGACTAAGACAAAATTTTTTTACACGAGAGTCATATGAAACTCCTAGATCACATAATTTTTGCAATAAAATATTTGAAAAAATATTTTTGCAATTTATTCAAAAAATATTTGGGGGTAAACCCAAAAATGTGGTTTACAATTCAAATGAGGAAGGAAAACTTGTATAAAATGACCCCATGCCAAAAAATTTCATTCTGGGGGTTCGAATGAACTCATTGGTTCGAACGAACCAAAAAAAGTTTTGCTCGAACTAGGGTTCGAGTGAACCCATTTAATGCATGCACGAAAAAAAACAAATGAAACCCCCTTTTGGGAAGGGGGTCCCTAATTTTTGACCTTGTTCACCAAGAAAACCTAATTTTTTACACTTCGAAGCTTGGGTTGAGGATGAAAATGGAGGAATCTTCACAAACCCAATTGGAATCAAGTAGTCCTCAGAACGAGCTATCCAAAAAATATAATTTTAATATGTTTTGGTTTTATTATGTATTTGTTTTTTTAGTTTGATTAAACATAGGTTTTTGATCGAAAATGAAGGTCTTTGCTCTGCACATGTGGAAAAATAGTAGATTATCAAAATTTAAAATTAAAAATATGAGTGCACTAGATATTGAAGTTCATGATCCAACAAAAAACAAAGAATTTCGATATATACAAAAAAAGTTGTGTTATATGGTCGCACTATGTTTGAATTGTAATTGGTTTGACTTTGAAACTTGATTAAAGAAAAAATATTCAATAAAAAACCATCTAACCAAGTGGAAGCACTAGATATTAGAGTTACAAATCTAAATTCGAAAGAATTAGAATTTTATCCTTCATAGAAAAAAGTGTGTTATATGGTGTGCGTCACTTTTTAAAAATGTTGTTTTCTGAAAAAAACCATTTTTTGTGGGAGATGGAAAAATAAGCCCAATCTGATTCCAAAATTTTTGAAAACAATATTTTTAGAATCTACAGAAAAAATGTGACGAGACTCTAGTTTGCATCATCTTCAAATTCCTTACAGTTTAACCGCTATAGGTGCCCGAATGTGAAGATTTAGTTAAAAATAACAATTTCAGTGTCTAGTTTGGCCAAAAATTATAAACCACTATTGTGGGATCACCCTTGGGGAAAAGATTTTAATAATATTGTGTCGGCATCACCTTGACATAGTCAGCTATGATTAGATCCTTGGTCGTCCAACAAATTTAACAGTGGTTCTCCATACTCTTTGTCTGGTACATCTACTTGGCGTCATTGAAGGTTAGATTTGAGTTGGTTTATTCATCTCATCAACAATAAATCGACACTTAGTTTTGCTCTTAAATGACATCAATCTAATCTTCATCCAACTGCTGGAATTTGTTGAATCCACCATCATCAAATCACATCACTTGATTCATCAGTTGGAAAGGGTACGAATTGCATTGTTCCTACAAGTCTTGATTGGCCACTAGTGGTAAACAACAGTCAAGGCGTCTCAACATTTACTCCACCAATGCATTGGGTAATATCATAGGTTTATTTCTAGTCTTCTACACAACTGGTGATGAAAGTTTAATACAGTGGTCAAGTCTGTGGCTCCAAGGGGTCAGGTGCTTGGACAAGGCAGGTACTCTCAGTGAGCACTTCATCCTATCGTCGGTCATTGGCAGATTGGGTGCGAAGAATCCTTCAATATGTGGCCCACATCCTTCTGCAAGGCTTGGTTGCCAAGGATCTGCAGTCGTTGTCAAATTCTCTTTGCTCTCAGATCGATATATATAGGATTTGCAGTCTGTAGCCATTCAACGTCCTACAATTCCTTTCACATCACGGAGGATGGATCTCATTCAATAGGTCAGTTTTCTGTCCATCAGCAGGTCTAATATTTCATTTGCATTACATCGGCTTGCATAAGTTTTGTAAAATTATTGTGATTCTTGTGATCAAATCATCCTCATTCATTGTGGAGAAATCGGCCATCACATTGATAATTAATATTTGGCACTGTCGGTGTATATATTCACTGCATCGACATCACATTGGCTTGGTTGGCATCTATTCCTTCAAAAATTTTGTCAACGAGTACCATTAATTGCTTGGTCTTTGGTATTTATTTCGGTCACTAGTGGACGCCGATCCTTTATTGCATTGCATAAATCTACCATCGGCGGCTTCATTCATCATCGTCAATCTAAATATTTTATTAGCCTTCATTTTTTTTTCCCAGTGATTGTCCTTGGAGGATTGGTTGGCTCATACCTAGTTTTGGCAACTCGCCTCTTCACCAATGTCATTGGTTGACAAAGATCATCGACATATACCTTGCCTACGTCAAAAGTGGGGGCACTCATATTATCGGCAGTCTGAGGGTAGGTACTTCGGCATATTTAGAGGGAAGGTACCAAAATTTCCATCGACGTTTATTAGCTGATCAACCATACATTGTTTCCTCCATCCGCCAGCTTTGAGTACTGGTTCATCGACGCTCCTCCAAAATCTATGGTCTCTTCGCTTGGCATACAGGAAAATCACTACATTGGCTGCATCGACCAAGATTGGTGGGTCTAATCCTATTGTTGGGGAGTCATATCGGCATTTATAGGTGGCCTTTATTGTTGGGGAGTCCATTGTTCACCGATGTCACAGTCATATCTCATCAGTTGGTCGATGTGTCTCTGTGTAAGCATTTTTGCCGACCAACATCCCAGGCAATGCAATCATCAATGACATTTATTGTTTTCTGAATGGTGGATCTTTTCACTAGTAAAATCTTTCAATCAACCTTTTATATATTAAAAACTTTGTTTATAAAGTTTTAAAAGTTGACATATAATTTTAGCTGATGTTTATTTTGTAAAGACCGATAGGGTGGGGTGGCCCCTGGGTGGCTTGGCCATCGAGGCATCACCACCGCTCCGCCCACCTGCCACTAATGGTGGTGGTGGGGATAAATTTTTTTTTTAAACTCTTTTTTAAATAAGTGTGGTCATATGGTGCGATAGGGAGCACAAATTTTGACCCAATTTAGTATTTATTTATTGCACTGAGTTAGTGTAAAAGGTCATCTTCTAGGTTTTTTTTTTTGTTTTTGCATAACTTTTGCTCCAAATGGTGAAATTTTGTAAACAAAATATTGTTGGAAAGCTAGTGAGCTCAATTTTCGAGTGGCATAGGTGAATTTCAATTTTTTTTTTGTTTGGTAGCATTTATTTCTCATCGAAGTTAGATGTCTCTTTTGCACTCTCGAGCTCATAAATTTTGCACTGTTCCTCCGGTTTTTGCGATTCTTGTGGCATTGAAAAGGTCTCTCTGAGCTCTTTAGAGTTACTCATGCACTTTTTACTGGTTTGGATCATGGTTGTTGTATGTCTCCTCTTTGTAATGTTGTAATCGCACTAAAATAAAGTGCCATAATCAGTGTACTCTATCATAATGTATGCTTCTTTGGATTGATCTATGTATCCAGTGTTAGTTCCTATATACTCAATGCATGCAGTGGATGATTACCCATGCATTTCAGTGTGATGGACTATATACCACATAGACACTCCTATTTCGGTAGCAATCTACCCATCTTTAGAAGTTCATTTATACATCCAAAGACTTGGTACTTATCTCCAATTGTGATAGGGATATACCATCTGTCAAGATAGTTTCCAATTGATACTCATACAATTGTCTCCTTATTTTTGACCTTATTCATGTTGCAGTGTGGATTCATCTATAGTTCTTTGATAGATTATGTAGTTTCTCATGAGTCGACAGTTTCAACTCAGTCACCAGTTATGTGGCATCTTCTGCAGTTGTACCTAATTTTTTCCATCAGTGCTTGTCATAGTTTGGAATTCCTTTGGAGCAACATTTGGAGGACTCATCATCATCCTTGGTCTGCTCTTCTTTAATCTTCACATTGGTCTACCTTGTCTCCTTCTTTGGTTAAGATTGGGAACTCTTGATATATTGACATTTGAGCAGAGACTCACCATTGAGGGGGGTTGCATGGAATTTATTCATCATCTCTTATGGGGGGGAGTTTTTCCTCACTAATTTTTTGTCTTTCTAATCTATGTGAGAGCATTTTGTATTTCATCTCTCTTTTGGAGAGGAGTTTTGTCCCACTAGGTTTTCTCCTTTCTCTATTTGTGAGGGATTGCATTACATTTGTACTTGGGTACTTCATCAGGCCTAGTAGCCGAGACCCATATTTGCATCTTTGCATTGTATACTTCTCCCTAAGTTGCACTTTTAAGGGGGGGGTTTAGTGTGAAAGGGGTACTTTATCTAACTAGTTCATTCTAAGCTAGTTCTCCACTAAAGTCCTCTTCACACTAGCTTAACTTTAAATAGGGATAAGGTGGTTGAGCCTTTAATGACATGAGTTGTCACACCTCACAGGATGCCAACAATTTTCATAATCTAGTTGCATCTATCTCTCCCCTTGGCCTATATAACCAAGGCATTCCCTTTGTAATATGACACCATTTCATTTAATTCTCAAGCTGAATATAGCTTTGCATTCTTGAGAGGAATACAGTTCATTCCTCCTCATATTTCTGGTTTTCCTTTCCTTTAGTCATTAGATTCCTGGTAGGCTAGTTAGCAAATCTCACAATTATTATTATTATTATTATTATTCATATTCATGAGAATTTTTCATTTTAGGAGAGAAGAACTAGTAGTCGTGTATCCTAACTTCATGCCTTAAAAAATCTAACTTTTCAATGTCAAAAAATACTAAAATTTAATATTCTTCAATTATAGCTAAGGTATGAAGTTGTCATCATCAATTTTGATTCTTTAACTAGGGGAGAGGGGCCAATAATCATGCAAGCTAACTTTGTCAACATGTAGTGATTGACTATAGAAAAAAGAGTCATGAAGCGTCATCGAGTGGTGTGGTTGAAGGTAAGGAATTTTCAAATTTGGACAAGGTGGGAAGCCCTGCTATAGGGGCTAGCATTAATGATGGAGGTCAGGATGACGTTGGGTCTTTGGATGGGATGCCAAGTGGGTCCTTGTTGTAGGATGCTTCTCTTGTTTTACCTTCCTCTGAAGGTTTGGGTTAGGGTGGTACTGCTTGCAGTAAGGTGGTGTCTAAGGATGTGGCCCCCAAGACCTAGCTGTCACTTTTGAAGTTGTCATCCCTAAAGCCTCGAAGGTTGTTTTGTCATCTATGGGTGGAAAGTCATGGTCCTCTCTTTTTGGTGTGAAACTTAAGGAGAAAATTTCTCCTCCTATGGAGTTCTTTTCTAACCTAGCGAAGGGTGAGTATTCAGTTTCGATGCCTAATTGCATTATTGATAAAGGTTTACTATCCATGGAGCAAGCGCTGGTGGGAAAGTTTTTGGGTCCATGACCTATTATTGAATTGGTGAGGATGCTTGCTAAAAATCGTTGGTTTTTGAAAGGGTGGGTGGAGATTGTGGCTCTTGCAGAGGGGTTTTTCTCCTTTTCTTTTTCTTGTGATGAGGATTTGCTGAGAGTTTTGGTGGGAGGATCGTGGATTATTGGAAAGTCAACTTTGGTGTTGGAAAAATGGGAAGCTAGTTTCTCCGCTATTTCTTTCTCTTTCGATTCAACCCCTGTCTGGGTTCATTTACCAGGGGATCCTCTGGAGTTCTGGGATGAGTAGGTTTTTAAGGGTATAGCATCTTCTTTTGGGTGTTTTCTTTCGATTGATAGTTTGACTGCCTCAAGGCGAAGGTTGGTTTATGCAAGGATTTGTGTGATTTTGGACCAAGTTACAAATCATTTGTTGAAAATTAATATTAGTTCTAAGCTTGGTGTGTGGGAGTAGGATGTTGAGTTTGAATCTATCCCTTTTGCTTGTTTCCATTGCAAAAAGGTGGGGCACTGGGCAAAGAAGTGTTCGTTGAAGTCGATGCCTCCTCCTAAAAGGAACCCAGTTCTTCCCAAGAAGTCTAAAATATGGAAGTTGGTCAGCATGGTAATGTTGGCCCTGTTAAAGGCCATGAGGAACTGGTTGAGGGTGTGATAGGTTTTGGTGTGGTTTCTGAGGGTCTTTCTTTTGGTTTAGTTGAGGACGCTCTTGTGGAGGAGGAAGGGGGGAAGGATGAGTATTTGACTAACAGATTGTTGGCTTTGGTGGTGGCTGGTGGTGCTGATTCTTTGGCTTTGGTGGCTGTTGAGCCAGAGAAGGTGACTCCTCTAAAGATGTTATCTGAGGAGCTTTTTCTCTCTTCTAAGGTTGAAGTATCAGTTTTTCCCTTACTAGAGGAGGAGGAAAAGAGAGATGTTTCTCCCTTTTTTGAACCTCTGGTGGAATCAGTAGATGAGAAATTAGTGCTCACCTCTTTTGTCATGGGCTATTTTGAAGAGGCTTCTCTCAAAAAGAGGAGCCTTGGACTACTGTTCTTTCAACTAAGTCTAGGAGCAAGAAGACGACTATTCCTTCTAGTTTGGGGATGGCTACTCAAAACCATTTAAAGTTGGATTATGGTTCAGAACAAAGGGGCAAAGGTAGGCCCTTTACGTAGAAGATCAAGGAGAGGGTTAGCAAGTGTGATATTGTTGATGATTCATAGATCACTCTACTTGAGATGGGCCTTAATGGTCCCTCGTAGAATCTTTTATGAAGATTCTTTCTTGGAATATTAGAGGATTGAATAATCCTCATAAATAGGATCTTTTGGCCAATATGGTTAGAGATCACAGGCATAATATTATTTTGATTCAGGAAACTAAGATGAGTGTTGAGAAAGTGATGAAGATTAAGAACCGATTTTTTAAAGATTGTGGTTGTTAAGTTGTTGACTCTGATGGGGCTTCCGGTGGAGTGGCCTCCTTTTGGAACCCTAAAGTGGTGTTTGGTACTGAGTTTTCTACTTTTGATAATCATGTGGCTACCTCGTTTGTGTGTTTTAGGGAAAAACTTTCGTGGGTGTTGTCTAATATTTATGCTCCCAATAATAAAAGCTCTCGTAAGAATTTTTAGGATAGGTTGAATTCTTTTAAGGCTCAGTTCTCTTTACCCAATTGGAAAGTGATGAGGGAATTTAATACCCCGGTGAATGAGGCTGATAAAAAAGGGGGTGCTCAGATTGATGATGAAAGTAGACTTGACCTTATGAATTTATTAATGATAATCTTTTGCTCGACATGGATTTTGGGGGTACTGCTTATACTTGGTCTAATAGGTGTGTTGGGGATGCTCTTATTTAGGTTAAATTGGATAGGGCCCTGATCTCTCTAGACTGGTTGCATTTTTATTCTTGTTCCTTGTCTGCTCTTGTGAGGGTTGGCTCAGATCACTTCCCTATTTCTTTGATTGTTGAACCTTTTGCTCGTAAAAAGGATTTCCCTTTTAGATTTGAGAAGATGTGGATTGATCATCCTGATCTACGTCTTAAGATTGCTTAGTGGTGGAATATTAATGTTGATGGTTTGGCCATGTTTAAAGTTGCTAAGAAATTGGCTTCAGTTAAGCATAATTTGATTCAATGGAATAGGGATTCTTTTGGAAACATTTTTGAGGAGAAGTTGGTTGTGAAGTCTGAAATGGAAATAGTGAAACAAAATCTGTAGGCTTCTAGTTCTGATGTTTTGTTGCTTTAGGAGGAGAGTATGTTGTTGTCTAGACTGCATAATATTGTGGCCAGAGAGGAGGATTTTTGGAAGTAGAGATCGTGTGCTATTTGGCTTCGTAGTGGTGATAAAAGTACTCAGTTTTTCCATCTCACGTCCCTAAAACACAGGTCATCTAATAGAATTTCTAAAGTGGTGGTAGATAATGTTTCCTTTGAGGTTGATGATGAGATTAGATCGACGACTCGATCTTTCTTTGAGACTCTCCTTTTTGAGGAAGGCTTGTTGGATCTTGTTTGTCAACAAGGTTTTCTTAATGTTATTCCTAGCCTGATTACGGAGGAGGGGAATGATTTTTTGTTTGCTATTCCATTGGAGGAAGAAATCAAAAAGGATGTGTTTTCTTTTGAAGGGAATATGTCCCTGGGGCCAGATGGTTTTCCTTTCTTGTTCTTTCATAGTTTTTGGGATATTATTTCTAAGGATGTTATCAATGCTACCAAGGAATTTTTTGGGAGTAACAACTGTTGAAGGAGCTGAATTCCACTTTTATAGTTTAGATTCCTAAGAAGCTAAGGGCTAATAAATTTGGTGATTTCAGGCCTATTATTCTATGTAACTCCATTTATAATATTTTTTCTAAGGTGCTTGCCTCTAGGCTGCAAAGGGTTTTATCTAAGATTATCTCTCCTCAAGATAATGGGTTTGTGCCAAGGCGACAAATTTGGATTCTATTATCACGGTGCATGAGAATATTCATTCTCTCAGAGTCAATAAGAAGCCTCATCTTATTTTGAAGCTTGACTTGGTTAAAGCTTATGATCATGTGAATTGGAGTTTCCTTTGTAGTATTCTTAAGGCTTTTGGGTTCTCAGATTGGGTGCTTCAATTGTTGTGTTAGTTGATTTCCTCCCCTTCATTTGTAGTGCTTATTAATGGATCTATGATAGCTTTCTTTAAGAGCTCTCGTGGCCTGCGCCAAGGGGACCCTATCTCCCCCTTTTTGTTTATCATTATGGTGGAATCTCTGGGTTAGTTTTTTCTCCAGGTTGTGGCTAATGGGGCCTTCAAAGGTCTTTTTCCCTCTTCTCGTCAAATTTGATGCTCTCATTAGCAGTTTGTTGATGATACTATTGTTCTTGTGGAGGTGTCTGTGGTTGTGACAAATTTCATCCATCTTATTCTCTAGAACTATGAGGCTACCTCAGGTCAAAAGGTCAATTTTCCTAAAAGTACGTTTTTTCTTAATACCCCAGAGCTTTGTCAATTGAGGATTGTTGGAATTCTTGGTTGTGGTATTGGTGAACTTCCTTCATCTTATTTGGGGCTTCCTTTATGATCTAATGGTGTCCCTAACTCCTTTTGGAATGACATCATTGATAAGTTCAATTCAAAACTTGCTGGTTGGAAGGGAGCCTTGCTGAGTCAAGCTAGTAAAATTCAATTAATTAAGTCTACTCTTCAAATTTTTCCAGTTTATGTTTTAAGTTTGTTCCAGATTCCTCAAAGATTTTGGGAGAAAATTAAGGGAATTCAGAAGATATTCTTATGGTCTGGTGTGGAGGGGAAAAAAAAGCTTCATTTGTTGTCTTGGGAAGAAGTTTGCAGATCAAAATCTCAAGGTGGGTTAGGACTGCATAAGCTGAAGGATTTTAATTATGCTCTTATGGCTAAACTGTTTTGGAATCTCCTTGTGAGTGACAAAGAATGGGTGGCTATTTTTGAGTCTAAGTACCTAAGGGGTGTGAATAAGTTTAGGGATTTGTTCAAGGAGAAATTTGTTCCTTTGCAAGGGTCGATATTTTGGAACTCTATGTGTAGGGTTCGCTCACTAGTGGTTGATGGTTTGAGATGGTTTTTGGGTAATGGTAGAAGGATTCCTTTTTGGGATGACTGGTGGATTGGGCATGGGCCTTTGAAGGATGAACCTTGGGCGGCTCCATTCAAGGATTTTTGTGTCAGGAAATGGGGTGTTTATGTTGTTGATTACATTAGGCAGGGTAGTTGTATTCATCTTGGTTTGGCGAATAGGGATTTGAAGCCCCTTATGGAGTTCCTATTCTTGATTCATATTCCTTTGATTGCTCATGAGGAATCTGTTATTTGGCATTTAACATCTAATGGGAAGTTCTCGGTTTCTTCTGCTTTTTCCTTCCAGTCTCGAATGGATGGTTCTCTGCCTTTCTGGGGTTGGGTGTGGAATAGGAAGTTGTTGCCCAAAGTTGGTATTTTCTTTTGGATTTTATGTCAGGACAAGATTCTAACCTTGAAAAATCTTGTGAATAGAGGTATGGATTTTTCGAATAGGTGCATCTTACGTAAACCTAACACAGACGATTGTCTCTATTTGCTGACTAGTTGTAGTTTTACTTGGGGAGTTTGGTCTCATATTTTTAACTTGTGGGACTTATCTTGAGTGTTTCTGGCTTCTTTCTCTAACTTATATTCTCAATGGGTCTCTCCTTCTAACCTGGTGCTCTCTTTGTTGTGGTTTCTTATTCTGCCTCATGTTGCTTGGGGTGTTTGGAAGGAACGAAACAACAAAGTTTTTTGTCAGCAGGAACTATCGCCTTCTAGGTTGGCTTTCAAAATTTGTGATGCCATTAGGGAAAATTTTCTATTAGAAATTTTGATGATTTTGACCCACAATTTGAAAGTGGCAGTGTCCCCTTTTGATACGCTTGTGGGGAAAATATGGAACCTCTCTTGTGACCTTTCCAATCCTATGAATAAGTTGAAAGATCCCAAGGAGGGGGTTAGGTGGAAGGCTCCTACTGCTGGGTGGTTCAAAGTGAATTTTGATGGAGCGTCTAAGGGAAATCTGGGGCCAACTGGTTGTGGGGGAGTGTTACACGATGAAAATGGTAAGTTTGTCTCTACTATGGTGCTCCCCTTGGGAATCTAGACAAACCATTTTGTGGAGGCTGCAGCAGCTTACCATGGCCTTGTTTTGGCTAAGAAACAAGGGGTTTCTAAGCTATGGTTAGAGGGTGTGAATGTCAATCCTAGACCTACACAAACATAAAACACAAACACACAATTAGATCATTATGCAAGTTAAATCAACGTTCCCCATCAAATTCATTTGAAATGCACAATATAAGAAATGGAAATGAAGAGCACAAATGAAAACTATCAAATCCTATCTAATGCAAACAAATTCCCAATCCCATGGGGGAATTGGTGCCATTTTGATGTGGAAAATGGCCCTTTCCCAACTCATTTGCAAGCTTGATGAAGATTGATCCACTTGATGATGAAGAATAATGAGCTCCTTGATGAAATTTGTAATAACCTAACTATGATGATAGCAAATGCAATGAAAATGGATGAAATTAGCTCTCAATGTGAAGATAATAGATTTTCTCTAAGTTGTGGATCCAAAATGAGAAAGAAAACCTTCTATTTATAGAAGAACAAGATTGAAGAATAAGCAAAATGGAGGAATGTGGGATCATTCAACATTCAATGGCCAAGTTCCACTTGTCAAGATGTGAATGGAGGAAGTTTGAGCACATTTTGATGAATGTGCCAATAAATGATATTAGGTGGAATTTGAAATTCATGAAATGACAACTTGAAGGGAGAAAATAATGTCTTAAATGCCACTTGGTTCAATGCACAAGGACATGTAAGAGGCATTCAATACCTTGTTGGAAGGACACATCCCTTTGGAGGGATTTTCAAATTTGGAGGAATATTCCCTATTTATGCCAAGTTGAGGGAAATTAGAGATTTAATAAATCAAAATAAATGATTTATCGTGCAAGTTGCAATATCTAGAGGATTTAGGTGATTAGGGAGTTAATTAATCAATTTTGATTAATTTAAGAGAGGTGATTTGATGATTTGACAATCTGACTTAGACTTTTGGATTAATTTATATCAAAATGAGAGGAAAATGATTTTAGACTTAATTAAATAAATAAAGTATTGTTTTATTTAATTATAGGGGAGATGATGTTAGTGTTAAATCAAATAAAGATAAATATATTTAATTTAACTAGATGACTTTAGAGATTTAATTAAATACAATGAATTATTTAATTAAAAGGGGGACTATAGGATTAATCAAATAAAATGATTTATTTAATTAAAAGAGATGATGACTTAATCAGATAAATTTGATTTATTTAATTAAGAGGTAAAATTTGGTGAATTTAATCAAATAAAGGTTATTTGATTAAATGATTAGAAAAGGGGATGATTTAGGACAAATCGGTGTTAGTGAAATCAAGATTAGGTGTGTAGTATTAATCGGTACATTTTACATGTCTACAGAGGGGGGCTCTCTTAATGTGATTAATTGTCTCTTAATGAAGTGTCCTCCTTCATGGTCTATTGCTCATTTTATTAATGATTCGATCTCAATTATAAACTCTTTTGAGGAGATCAAAATCACACATTTTTTTCGTGAAGCAAACATGATGACTGATGGTGTTGCCAACATGGGAGTGTTGGAGAGATTTGAGTGGGATTCTTTTGAATCGCTACCTATTAATCTGAAGTGTATTTCTAATAATGATCAACTGGCTTGTTTATAGGAGTGGTGTTCTCAGGGAAAGGTTTTTCATTATGATTTTGAGTTGGGTATTGCACGTCAAACCTTTTCCCTATCTAATTAATTATTTTTTCCTTGGTTTCCATAGAAGGATGGACTGGTAGTATTTGCAGGGAAGTACTTGGAATGATAAGCCCACACGTATTGTGGGTGTTTGTTGTATCACTTTGAGAAGTGTTTCGTTCATTTTTATTTTACATTTATTCCAGGTGTTGTTGGGTTTTGGGTTGTTTCATGTTGCCATGGGTGGTGACCGTTGCAAAATTGAGTCGAGTTCCTGTGAAGATTTTTAGAAGAATGCTACAATGTGGGATTATGCAATTTATGCAGAGAATTCAAGGCACGGACCCTGATGCTACTAATTTCTTTGTGAAAGGCTGGAATGCAAGGACTCTGTGGTATAAGGGTGTCGAGTTTTGTATAGATGAGGATTTTACTGCAAAGGTAACTGGTTTTTTGGTTACTAGGAGGAAGTTTCTCAGGGATAGGGGTGCAAATAAGAAGGCTTTTGCAAATTTTTTCAAACATGATGAGAGGAAAAAGCTTAGGGAAATTGGAAGTGGAGGTTATGCTAGGAAGCCCCTGAAGCTACTTTGGAGGGACCTTGTGAGGGCCATTATGCACTAGACATCATCTTTGAAGGTAGATTCTCTGTGGTTTACACTTACCATTTTGTGCTATTGAATGATTTTAGGCATAAGGCTTCTGTCTCCTTTCCTTTTTACCTATTACACTCTATGGAGAAGAGTATTGAAGATCACAAGAAGAACCCTAAGAAGGTAGTTCTTCATGAAGGGCTTATGAGTTTTTTGTTTGCTCATGTCAAGCTTAAATTGATTTTGATTTACCCTAAAACTCTAGGTAAGAAGGGGGTTAAAAATGATGGTTATGATACTAGGGACTTTGCTAATGAATGGGTCAGTAGTTCTGAGGAGGAAGAGTTGAAATATGAGGATATGTCTATTAATGAAGATGAATCTAAGGAAGGGGATGTGGATTCAGAAGAGTGGGGTAAGGGTTATGAGACTGATGTGGAGGTGCAAGAGACCTTGGTCAATTTTGTTAGAAAATATTCAAAGGGGAAAGCTAAAGGATCGAAGAAAGTTAAAGCTTCATCCAAAAGGAAGATTGAGATAGGCGATGAAGTGAATGCCCCTGGTTTGAATGTGAATCTTGCATTGTCTTTTGGAAAAGAGGGTTTGAAGGGTTTCCCTCTTGAGGGTGAAGTGACTCCTTCAAATTTTGATTATGTTCAAAATGCCATGATGGGGAACCCTATTCTTGTTAAGAATGGTCTGCTAGAAAGCTCCCTTGTGTTAAGGCTTAAGGTTCCACAAAATTTGGGTGTTCAGTCAAGTGTTCCTACTACTATGGGTAATTCTATGATGGAAGATAAGCTGAAAGAGACTAGTCCCGTTGAAATGCAGGGGATTGAAGTGGTAATTTATTCTCAGGTCTTTTCTTATGTGGACAGGGAAGTGAAGAAGGAGCATCTAGAAGTGTTAATTGATTTGGATAATTTTCCAAATAAGGATAGGATCAAGGTGGAAGTTGTGGCAGTCGAGGATTCCCCTACCAAAGAAGGGGACAAAAAGAATAGGGATTGTTTTGATGCTCGTATTGACTTGGAGTAGAATGTTCAGCCTCTGGTTAACTGGGATGAAATTGACATGAATATGTTTTGTAGGATGGCAAAATATGAGACAAGAAATATGATTTCTCGAGTTAAGTGGTTATTTTTTTAAGTTAAGGAGCTTAATATTCAGATGAAAAATTGGCAGGATGTTTGTGTTGCTATACTTAGGGGCAATCGTTAGGAGTGGGAAATAAAAGGAAAAGTTAAATCAATGCATGTTAAGCTTGATAAGCTTCTGGTGGATGCTGATCATTTGGGGGTTTCTCATGAGGAAAGGATTTCATCTTTGGAAGGTATTGTTAATAAAATATTAGAGGGCAGAGTTGCAAGTCTACGATTTTTTTTTGGAAAGATGTTAGAGAACTTGAAAATAGTGGTCAATATCAGTAATAACTCTGTGAAGACCACTACGATGGGTCTTTCTGTTTTGAATGAGAAAGCACTGAATTGGACGAGTAAACCTCTTGACTTGGGTGATATGGAGGAAATGATTGAAGAGGTTAATGGCTCTTACATGGTGGAGAAAGCAGAGGCTTCTACTCCTGCGCTAGATAAAGACTTGTAGGTTGGTTTGTGCCTTAGGACGAGGAGTAAGATGAAAAAGAGGGTTGCTGTCATTGTTGAAGAGCTGAAGGATGTTATCAGTATGCATGAGGAGGTCATTAAGGAGAATATGGCCTCGATAGATGTTTTAGATAAGTTACTATATTTGGTGCTTCATTTTTTGGCTCAACAAGTTTGCTAACGATTTTTGTTGTAGGGTTTGCTGACAGGTTGCTAATGTTCCATCTTTTGTCAACTATTTTGGTTTTTTGGGTTGCTAGGTTTAGTAGTTTAATTTCTATTGCAGCTTTTCATCTTTGTAAAGGGTTTCGAGGTCCCTTCAAAACCTATTTTTCCTTATCAAAAACATGTAGTGATTGACTAGTATATCATAGGAACTTTATTTTTTTAAAATGTGAATTGACCTCTTATCTATCTATAACTAAGGTTTAGAGGTGTGACTCATCATGCAACTCGCCACATCAACACATCTATGAAGAAGCATCTAAAATTTGACTTTTTAGAGATTCGATCGAAACTCAATCATGGTACCCCTAGTAGTTGAACAAAAAAAAATCATTTGTTGCTTATAGAATATCATATATTTATTTAAAATAAAATTTATATGCAACCTAAATGGACCAAATGCCTATTGGTAACCATAAATCTTTGCTATATATACCTTTTATATTCAACACAAATGGACCAATAGTTGAACACCAAAACTTTTAAAAAATGTTTCATATTTAGTGACAAAAATACATGGTATTTATAGTGCTCACCTTATATATATATAAGCTTAAAGAAAGATACAATAGAATAAATATCAGTCCAACAACGAGATTGAGAAAGAAAAAATAACTAGAAACCATAGCTCCATCAACATCATACAAACCAACAGAACTTATACATAATAACCTAGTTGTAAGTAAGTAGCTCACCTTTTATATTTGTGATATGACAAACAATTAATATGAAATACTCCAATGCTTGTACATTGTTACTCCAATATTTGTACACATAAGAACAATATTTTTTCATTATGATAACAATACTTGTTTAAATGAGTGTCTTATTTTATTAAATGAACATTTTATTTTATAAATGACACATTTATTGTGGATAGTTATGATATTTTATTTGAGACAAAAAATACTTATTTCACTTCTTCATGAATGCATTTATGATTTTTCTATATAACATTCATAGGTTCTCATGTGTTCAACAATGGGTCCATTTTGATCAACATTTGGTTAGTTTTCTATTTACATGTGGACTATTTATTTACAATAGTGAGTATAAATATGTGGTTAGACTAAGTATTATAAGCACAAGTGCTACAACAACTATAAGACCCTTGATGAAGGCGCAACTCGACGAGACATAGAAAATAACCCACAAATAAGAGAATAATTTTATTATTCAGAAAATGGAGCTTCTTACATGCAGAGGATCTCAAATCCCCAAGTTCTACAACACATGCAAGCTACAGAAAGCTACCGAATAACCCTTTCGCAATATGCGAGCTTGTCCCACAAAAAGTTACCCAAAAATTAGAAAACCTGCCCATAAATAGAGCTCCTCATTAGTTTGGAGCCAAAACAACATTCAAATTGAGTTTAGGCAGTTTGGCGCCGAAAATTTACAACATGAAGTTCAAATTTTAAAAGAGCATTTGCAATGGTATCCTCTAGAAAGTGCGCCAACTTCCCAGGGCCATAACTTTTGATCTGGGACTCTGATTCACAAACCGTTTGAACCGTTGGAAAGGTCTCGAAGTCAAAAACACACTCAAAATTGGCTATGCCAATTTTGGAAAGTTTCGAGGCCAATCCGGGAGCTCTAAGTGCCTCAAATCCCACTCGAAAGATTTTCAGGTGCAAATCTGGGAAACTAAAACTGCAATATCTTTCAACCCAAGAACAAAAAATAAAAAACCATAAATTGGGAATTTCATTATGACGAAAAGGGTATCCAAAAATGTAAAAATATCTAAAAATTGAGAAACTTGAAATTTAACTATTTTTGGGTGATGCAAGATTGCCCTTACACCACTGGATACTCCTGCATCAGACACCCAGGGTAATTTTGAGAAGTGACCTTGTCACGTCTCAGATGGTTGAGGAAAATCCAACTGGTGAACTACTGCCTTAGATAGCTAGGATGAATCTTCCACAGGCCTTCCTCTCCATTTCACCATATATTCTTCATACTGCCTGTTTCTGGTACTCCTTCCCACATGACTATCCAAGATTTCCTCAATCTCCTTCTTTTCTGAAGTAGGTGTTGGAATCCAACACTGTTTCATCATTGGTACTTCCTCTGTGCCACCTTCATGATACTTTTTCAAATCTGAAATGTTGAACACATGGGAAATGTTGAATCCATCCGACAACTCTACCTCATATGCATTCCCTGAATCATGCCTCTTCAAAATTTTACAGGGACCAAACTTCTTCATCTTCAATTTGTTATATGTTCCTACTAGAAACCTTTCTTTTCTCAAGTGGACCATCACTTCATCACCAATTTGAAACTCCTTATACCTCCTCTTCTGATCTGCCTTAGCCTTATACTGCATATTCATCTTGTTAATATGTTCTCTTACCTTCTCATGTATATCCTTGATGTGTTCTAAAAATCTTCACTTCAACACTTATTTTCTTCTCTTGGTCCATCTTCCTCACTCGAGTCGTTCAGGGGCTACCTCCATACACAATCTGGAATGGTGATCTACCGGTGCTTCTATTGATAGAATTCCGTAGAAAATTCTCAGGAGGTAAGATCAAGTCCATCCCTTAGGTTTATCTCCTACCAAACATCTCGTAGGTTACCCAGGACTCTTGTTAACAACCTCACGTCTTTATCTATTTGTGGATGGTGTCAGAACTGAACTTCAACTGTCTTCAGCTTCTTCCACAAGGTCCTCTAAAAGTATCCCACAAATTTGGTGTCATGATCTGAAACAATACTCTTTGGCAGACCATGTAGCTCACCACCTCTTTGAAGAACAAGTCAACAATGTGGACTACATCATGGGTCTTCTGACATGGATGAAATGTGCCATCTTCGAAAACCTATCAATCACCACAAATACTGAATCATTCCCTCGTTGTGTCCTTGGAAACCAAGAACAAAGTCCATACTTATATCCTCCCATGGCCTCTCTGGTACAGGTAAGGGCTGATATAAGCATATTCTAGCTCACTCCTTTAGCCATCTGACATACTCTACACTTTGTACAAACTTCTTCACATCCTGTGACAACTGAGGCCAATAATAATGCTCACTGATAATGGCAATGGTCTTATCCTGACCAAAATGTCCTGCCATTCCTCCACTATGCTTCTCCTTTATCAGGTTCTCCCTCATGGAACTCCTCGGGATACATAATTGACTTCCTTAAATAACATGCCATCCTGGATTATGAAATCCAGCCACCTTGTCCTGTCCACTGTAACAGGTTCCTTGCAAGCTTTCCAAGCCTCTGCAAAATCAAGATCATTCGCATCACAATGTCTTGAGTTCATTGAACCCAACCACTTCAATCTGCATCTTTGTCATCAATGTATGCCTCCTACTTAAGGCATCTGCAACCCTATTTGACTTCCCACTCCTATGTTTCAAAACAAAGGTATAACTCTGCAAAAACTCTACCCATTTCATATGCCTCTGATTTAAATTTCCCTAACTATTTAGGTACTGCAAGGCCTAATGATCAGTATATATAGAACAATTTCCTTTGGCAACAAATAATGTCTCCATTTCTTTAATGCTTTAACTATTGCATAAAATTCCTGATCATATACAGAATACTTTCTCTTGGAATCATTTAACTTTTCACTAAAATAGGCAATGGGGTTACCTTCTTGGCTCAACACTGCTCCAATGGCACAACCACTGGCATCACAATCTACTTGAAACACTTTATTGAAATCTGGGAGGGCTAGAACAGGTTGCTCTGTCACCTTCTACTTCAATAGTTGAAATTTTTTTGCCGCTCCAGTGCTCCACTTGAATTCTTTTCTATCCCCTCTCATTGTTTTAGTTAGGGGTCCACAAATACTACTGAAGTTTCTAATGAACTTTCTATAAAAAACTAGCCAAACCATGGAAAGATCTCACCTCGGTAGCAGTTATTGGTGGTAAACCCTCAGGTACATTATCAAAAACAATATCTTGAAACTCATCCAACATCCCAGAAACTTCTTCTGGAACCTTCTCACTATCGTCATTACTCACTCTAGGAATCTGTGCATAACACACACGCTCATCCTTCATACCTTCTAAAATTTTTCTTCCATCTACATAACAAATTCTAGCACTACCACATACCTTTTCTTCAGTCTCCTTTAGGGGTTTCAACTTGTGACAAACCCCATCCTTTGTCAACGAATAAGTGTTTGCGTGGCCATCATGTATAGCTCGCCTATCGAACTGCCACGGCCTCCCCAACAACATGTGACATGCATCCATGGGGATGATATCACAAAGTCCCTCATCATGGTAGCTCTCGATCTTGAACTTTACTAGGCACTGCTCATTGACCAAAACTTTGTGGTCTTTCTGCAACCAGGCAATCTGATATGAATGCGGGTGCCTTTCCCTCTTCAGCTTCAACTTTGTGACCATCTCCTCTAACGCCAGATTATCAGTGCTCCCACCGTCAATAATGACATCACAACATTTTCCTTCACACTTGCACCTTGTGTGAAATAGATTCTTCCTCTATTCTGGTTCCTTTTCTTCAGTCACTAGGGCTCTCCTAATCACTAGGGCTTCTCCCCTTTCAACATCATCTGAATGTTCAGATTGAGCCTCCTCATCTGCATGCGCAACCCTTCCACGACCTTCTGGCCTTTTGTCTACCCTTCCTTGGTGTTGTGGAAATTCATAGGCTTGATGCCCTTCTTCCCCACACTGGAAACATGTTCCTCTGAAACCACCTCTTCCAGATCCTTGTCCATATCTCCCTTGTCCTCTACCTCTTTGATCACCACTGTTTTGATCACGAGGGCGGTAGAAATTGTCATTCTTTTGGTTTCGGCTGGTACCCACATCTTCACTTTTCTTTTCATCATCATTTCAGCTTCCTGAAGGTCTTCCATTACCCCTTCCGCTTTGACCTCCTCGTCCTTTTTGCTTGCCATCAAATCTTTTGCTTAGCTTCTCTTCCACCTTTAGAGCAAACTGATACACCTCCTCAATGGTGGTCATTCTGACTAGGCTTAACTCCTCCTGAATGCTTGGTCGTAACCCATTAAGATATCGGGCTATATTCTCCTTATTGGCCTCTGTGTGACCCATTCTAATGATTATCTTGTGAAAATCTTAAGTATATTCTTTCACAGATCTGCTTCCTTGCTTCAACCCTTGCAATTTCTTCAACAGATCTAACTCGTAGTCCACTGGTATGAATTGCCTTTTCACTTTCTCTACCATGCGATCCCATCTGGTGATCTTGACTTTTCCTCTATGATTTCTTTCCAACTGGACCTCTTTCCACCAAATACTGGCATGGCCCTTTAGCTTCATTTTTGCAAACCTAACCCGATCTGGGTCCTCTATTTCCTCATACTCAAAATATTCTTCTAGCTCGTTGATCTAATTGATCAACTCTTCCGAGTTCAGAATTTTAGAATAACTGGGGACTTCTGCTCTGGGTCTTTTCCCAATCTTCAAAATGGCCCTTATTAGCTGAATTTGGTCTTGATCAATTGCTTCTTCTTCCTCTTCTACATCTGAACCTTCTTCCTCTCCTTCATCCTCACTTTCCTCCCTCAGGTTTAACCCTCTTCTCAACTAGTCTTGTAACGCATCAACCTGTCTCTGGAGGGCTGCCAGTGCATCTCTCCCACCAGCATCTCTGCCGCCTCAACCACCTCTGGCACCACCATGCCTACTAGGCATCGCTCTTGGAGGAATCTTTCTTGACCCCGACCCACAACCACGGTCCTGGTGTGAACTGCCTCACGATTGGCGATCTATCCACACGCTCAAGAAAAACCTCGCTTTGATACCACTTGATGAAGGCGCAACCCGAGACATAGAAAATAACCCACAAATAAGAGAATAATTTTATTATTCAGAAAATGGAGCTTCTTACATGTAGAGGATCTCAAATCCCCAAGTTCTACAACACATGCAAGCTACAGAAAGCTACCGAATAACCCTTTCGCAATATGCGAGCTTGTCCCCCAAAAAGTTACCCAAAAATTAGAAAACCCGCCCATAAATAGAGCTCCTCATTACTTTGGAGCCAAAAAAACATTCAAATTGAGTTTAGGTGGTTTGGTGCCGAAAATTTACAACATGAAGTTCAAATTTTAAAAGAGCATTTGCAATGGTATCCTCTAGAAAGTGCGCCAACTTCCCGGGGCCATAACTTTTGATCCGAGACTCTGATTCGCGAACCGTTTGAACCGTTGGAAAGGTATCGAAGTCAAGAACGCACTCAAAAATGTCTATGCCAATTTCAACAAGTTTTGGGACCAATCTAGGAGCTCTAAGTGCCTCAAATCCCACTCAAAAGATTTTCAGGTGCAAATCTGGGAAACTAAAACTGTAATATCTTTCAACCCAGGAAGAGAAAATAAAAAACTGTAAATTAAAATTTTCATTATGATGAAAAGGGTATCCAAAAATGTAAAAACATCTAAAAATCGAGAAACTTGAAATTTAACTATTTTTGGGTGATGCAAGATTGCCCTTACACCACTGGATGCTCCTGCATCAACCCTAGACAACTATTGGTCCATGTCCCCTATGCATAGTCATAAAAAGTGTCCAAAATACCATTTTTCTAACCCCTACCCATTGTAGTGAATTACCACCACTAATCCTCAATCACACTTGTACCAATGGTTGAACATTTTTTCATGAAAATAAATCACCTAATATTATACATCCTAATATTAATAACTAAATAAAAATAAACTAATTTTAACTACTAATTATTATAAAAGTATAATATATTATATATTATTGTATATAATTTATATCTATAAATTAATCATAAATTATCAATGACTAAAAAAAATCTAACCCTAATATGTATATCCTAATAGTTGATCACTTTCACAATAAAATTCTCATTTTCTCATCATTTGTTGTTGCCACCATATGTTGGTTCATCCTCTGTCACTCCTCGGTGTTTCCTCCACCAAGCTTCATGTCAACTAATAGGATATATGCCATTTTTGTGGCCATGGAAGGGGAAATTTCCATCAAGTAAAGATTATAAATGGTGCTTTTCATTGTGTAGTGTAGCTTTCTTTCTTTTTTCTCACTACATTTTGGGTTGTACAGACTATGACTCCTCTTCTAAAGGGATCTACGATGGATGACATCCAAAAAAATATTTGTGAATGTGTCTATCAACACAAAAAAATGGAAATGGTTTAGATCTATGGAGTAGGTAAGGTATTTTATGACCTTACTGAGGCTATGACCCATTTCCCTTTTACTATTCAAATTTCTCTGTGATATTTATGCTAGTAAAATGTCTCAACCTTGCAATTACATAAGTTACTATTGATACATAAGATATTGCTCAATTGAAAATGATGGGAGGTGTGGGGAGTCTCCCACACGAGGGGTTCGGGGGCATCATCCCCCCAATTGGGGTCCAGGGGCAGTGCGCCCTATGAGGGCTTGAAGGCAATACCCCCAAAAGGAAAATTTTATTTATATTTTATTATTGTAAATCTAGACCATTCATCATTAGGTCTTAGATATGATGGTTGCTATTTCATTAACTTGACTTTCCCTAGAAGGCAACCCTATTTTATGAGGGCATTGTATTGTGGATTCGTATTGTGATATATTCTGAGAGTCTGAAAACGGTTGTGTTGCCTCTAGATCTTTCACTGGTGATACTCCTATGAGAAGTTTGCTTTGCAAGTATATTGTAATATTTGTGATTTTTGAATAATATATTGGACAACTTTTGGAGTGTTGGGTTTTTCTCCCAAAGGGGTTTTCCCCACAAAATCACTGTGTTGTGGTATGCATGATATTTATGTTTATTTATGTTTAAGTTTTTGTAATAGTTAAAGATTCATAAAATTTTTGCATTATCCTCTTCTCAGGATTAGTGTGGGAAGTTGTTTCACTACCTTAGCTTCCTTACAAGTGCTATCAGAGCATGATCACCTTTGGTTTCAGTTATGGGTTGTTTGGTTTAATGAACTAATCCCTATATTTGAGTGGGAGCTTGTGCATAAGACACTTTGTGATCTTGTTGCAGGAATTTTCAAATGAAAAGTTAATTGGGGAGAATAGAGGTGAATAATTTTGAAATGTGGAAGCTAAAGATGGAAGATTTGTTGATAGATTAAGATCTATGGGATACTATTGATGAGAATGTTTCAAGACCTATAGATCCTACTCAAGTTGTTCAATATGATGTTATGGATTGTAAAGCCAAAGGTCTAATCATATTGTTCTTGGTAGACTCTATTTTAATCTTGATGTCAATGAAGAGACCTTTGTACAAAATCTATGGAAGAAGTTTGATGATATGTATTAGGCCAAATATTTAGTGAACAATATTTTCTTGATGAAGAAATTATATTCCTTGAGAATGGAAGAGGGTGAACAAATTACAAACCACCTAGAAGCATTCAATATGTTGGTGGCTCAATTTGAATCAGTTGGTGTCAAAATGGATGGAGAAGAGAAATTTCAGATCCTGCTTTGTTCTTTGCTTGATTCATGGGATTCTCTTATTATGGCTATTGGGAGTACTTATGTTATATTGAAGTCTAAAGATGTGGTGGGTTTTTTGCTTTCTAAAGAGATGAGGAGGAAGGTTTCTATCAGTTCCAAGGAGGCCTTGGATGTTCATGGAAGACCTAAGGAAAAAAGAAAGAAGATTGAGAAGCATGAAAATTCCAAGTCCAAGGGGAGATCTAAGTCTCCTAGAAAGTCCAAAGTTATTTGTTCCAAAACTATGGTAAGCCTAGACATGTTTGTAAGGATTGCAAAGAAGAAAAGAAGAAGAAAAAGAAGAAATTTGATTCTAATTTTGAATCTGATAAGGAAGATGGTGACACATTCATTGTAGCTTTGGTAACTCATGTAGGTAATGATGCACGGTTAATTGGATTAGGTACATCTTTCCATATGACCTTTAATAGATATTGGTTTTCTGATTATGAAGAGCATGATTCCACAATAGCTGATTATTGAAATTTGACTTAGTCTGAATTTTTTTAAGATCTTCAAAAAATTAGAATTTGCATTATAACTCTTAGTGATATGAAACCACTCTCAAATATCCTGTAACTATATATACATGAAATTTGCATTATAAATATTTATTTCATGTATATAGTTTCCCTGAAAGATAAAAAAAGAAAAATAAAAAAAAGAGAAGAATTTTTTTTAATATAGACCAAAACACGAGTACATTATAAAAAAATACACTTTTTTGAAATTCAAACCATAATGTGAGTGTATTATAACAAACTCATGTTTTGACTTGTAAATGACCAAGCCTAGGCTTGGTCACTACCAACCCATAACGCGAGTGAGTTTTACTATAACACAATTATGTCTTTGCTAAATTGAGTTGAAAAAGTGAAGTGGCCACTTTTTAGCTCCCCATCTTTTTGCACTTACCTGTATATTCATATGAGTGTATATATGTATACATATAAAATGGAAGTAAAAGAACACATTCATATATACATATATGTATGATATTTGTTAAATGTCGATACTATATGTTTTTGTTTTAACATTTATAGTTGATAAATGTTATTGTTAATTTCAATGCTCATCATTAGACATGATAGCCTTCACTGATGGCTAAAGGGTCATTAAAATAACATGTTAATAATGCCAATAAGGTGGCAAGAGTTGAATGATAAATTGAAATATGTTTTAGTTGCATATAAATGATTTTGGATGTGGCTGATTAAGGCATGGATGGCTCGACCTAAATAAATGGGGAGCATATAATTTATTGAAAATAGAGTTTTAGTTACTTATCAAGCTCAAGTTTTAAGCCATGTTGTGGCTGTGCATATAAGCCATAAAGGTGGCAGCGCAGTAATTATCCTTTAATCTGTCCGTCATCATGGAAAAAAATACACATGGAAAGGGCTTTAAACTATTATCTTAACCTACAAAATTGATTATGGGTTAATGGTGAATGTTTCTTGAAACTGACTGATAACTACCTTATCATCATTCATTCCAGCTGCGAATGGAAAAGAAAAATCCTGAGAGATAGTGGAAAGATATCATCGTTCATTCTAGCTGCGAATGGAAAAGAAAACAACAGGTGTAACGCCCCTACACAGAGTATAAAGAAGTCTATTATCACACAATTGTGGCAATGAAAGGCAGAGTCAACGAGCCTTTAAGGGAAGTGTTAACTTATAAGAATGTCATTACTTCCATTCTTGCCTATATTAGAATGAGAATGAGTTCTGGAATAAGCTCCATAACCTGTGGCTGAGTGTGTATTACTGGCAACTGTATTTAACTAGTAAAAAGGCATGTAACCTCTTTGGTTCTTTATAATGGAATTAGTCATTCCTTGATTGTATATACATATTGGATGATATTGGTTCTTCTAAAACTACTATGTTGAGGTGGTTCATCTCTTTGAGTTATTGATAAGCCTCAATTCCTTTAAGACAAGTGAGGGGTATTCATGCTTTTGAACTCTCTTTGCAAAGATCTGACTTGAATGAATCAAGAATGCAGTCACCTTTGAATGCAAAAATTTTATTAAATTATTTTCTTGTCAGCTAATAGTCTTAGTTGTATGAAAATGATTACAAATAGAGTTTTGAAATGAACACAAGTTTGATATATGCTAAAACACTATTCCTTGAGGGTTTAAACAAAGTTTTGCACGGTTATGAGTTTGAAATGGAAAAGAGACTTAAGCTTAGCTTGAGACTAGTTGTATTTTGAATGCTTTTTACTAAAGAATGATTTTTTCCTATTTCCGCTTTGGAAATATTTTGAGAATGTGAAAGTTTCGTGCAATGAAGAACATATCTTGTTAGCTTGAGTAGTTAACCCTTATAGGGTTTCATACTAAGTGGAAGACCACCCAAATGGGGGTATTATTGTGTATTAAGTTTCTTAACTATCTTGTGACTAGTTGGGTCAAGCTAATTACCTGTGTTGGCAAGTGAATGCCAAGAAAACTAATTATGATCGAGTAGAAACTCTCATGTACATTTTATAATTTGAACTAGTGGCAGTTTCATGTACATTTTATAATTCAAACTAGTGGTAGTTGCTAAGACCTAGTAGTTATGTTGAGTAACATGAGGGTTTGAGGAAAGTTTAAGACTAAACCAACTTAGCTGAGCTATGACTAGAAAGTCAAGTGATGTCAAGTTAAATTCTTCTTTATATTTAACATTGGATGAGCAAAAAATTTGAGCATCTTTAAAGGTTAGAATCTTCTAAATGACTATGTGTATATCCTAAAGATGGCATTGTGTCATCAATATTGTTAAGAAGCCTAAAATAGGTGAGAAGTTAAAACCTTTTGATTGGGGTTAAGGCTTGAATTAGTGGCAGTATCCTAGATCCTAGCTATTGTAGATATGTAACAAGGGGATTTAATGCCTAAGGTATTTTACCAAGCCAGTCATATCACAAACTTAGTGAATAAGCGCTTATGTTATGCAAATTTATTGTAAGATGGTACCAATTGGTCTACAATTATGTTTATCTTTAGTCAACAAAGTTTCACTAAAATGCATGAACGACTAAAACCTAAAGGAAGTTGTATTCTTAATGGAGATCTAACCTTTAGGGTGTAGAATTCATCTATGTAATATTCATATTACATTATGACCAAGAAGGTCAAGAAGATATCCTTTCATGACAATATTTTCTTAAAGATTATATAATGAGAGTAGTCACTATCAAGGGTTATGGTTAAGACTCAAGCAAGTGGTCATAGCCAAGACCCGGGTAGTTACATGAAAGTAACTTAGGTGTTCAATTCATAAATAACCAACAACCCAAATGAGTTATTCACTTAGTGAATCTCCACTTTTTGAGGAAAAACTATATAACAAAACTAAATCATTGATAATCTAAGAATATAATAAGAAGGGTTCTTTAGCTTAAGATGAATATCTATTTATTAATTATGATTGAACATTTTATTAGTATTTTCAATTGTGATGAAGGGAAACCAGTCGATGACAGTGTGTCATTAGAAATAACTATGTGCATAGAGAGGGAGATCAAATACTCTCTTGGTTAATACTAAAGACCTAGATAAGTGGCAGTTTCCAAGCCCCAAGAAGTTATGTGAACGTAACATGGATATTTCGGGTTAGAAAATATCCTAGTTGTTTACCGACTTAGTAAATAAGGACTTGAACAAGTGGTAGTTGTCAAGGCCCACGTCATTATGAGAATGTAAAACATGGGTGTTCTAAGTCAAGAAATTGTATCCAATCTAAATGAATTATGACATTAATAAAGTTAATCTTCTTTTTTTAAAAATGGAAATTGGTATGATCAGGTAACTATTGGTCAAACAATAGATGGTCAAATATGGTACTCCAAGTCGAGTAGGGTGGGTGATCAAACAACTTCGCTCATATCTAGCAATTATATATATATTGCAAATACTTTGGCCAAAGTGAGTGCAATAGTCTATGCTTGCACTTGTTGGTTCACTGTGTTCCATATACTTAACTAATCAGAGTTTTCATCCATAGTTGGAAGGTATCCATAGTTGTTTGATGGTATTGGTTAAGTAGGACACAACACCAAAGCTCATATGACATTACTAGAGGGTTCTTAACTATACCCTTCATTGAAGGGAAGGGCCACTTCTAGTGAGGAAGGTGTGCAGGGGATTGCAGGTCCGTGGTTGGAGGTAAAGCACCTGGATGATGCTCTCCCTCTTGTAGATGACATGTTGAGTCTTGGAAGAAAAAATTTCTCCAAATTATATGGGATCTCTAACCTTGTACCTTTATGATATTGTATATCTTGTTTAATTGAAATCATTCATGTTCAAGTGCAAAAAGTTAGAAGATGTTTAATTTTTTTGAGTTTGGAAAGCATGATTAGACAATATAATATATAATTTATGTGTAATCAATTATGGAGTTGTATATTCCATTTTAAAAGAAAAACTTCATACCTCATTTACTCATGATGTTAGTTATTAACTACTTGGTAAATAAATCTTATTAATTCCTTTTTAGAAAGAGATGGTTGTTACACTCATCCTCACCATTTATTAGGGCATCATGCCAATAGTCCTCATCCCTTTCCTATCCATTGTTTTATTTTTCTTTGAAATGATGTTACTTCATTTAGTCACACCATCATCTCAAAGAAGGGAAAAATGTAGATAGCTAAAATTTGACCTTACTCAACCACACCTCATTTTAACCTATTCTAAGAAATTAATTAATTAATTAATTAATATTTATTTATTTAATCCATCATCTTTATTCCTCTTTTTTATTAAATAAATGTTATATTTATTTAATTAAGTCTAATCTTTATCCCCAAATCCTCCAACTAAATTAATTAATTAATTTAGGCTAATTAATTCTCGCCACCTTTTAGATTCAATTACTTAAGTCCACTTTATCCTTCAACCCTTATCCACCTAATCCTAGCAATTGATTCCATTCACATGGATCACAATTTAAACTTGTTATCATGTGACAAATGTCCCTTTCATATGTCTAACTAAAACCTTGTCTAGATTTGTTGAATCTACACACTTCCTAAAAATTAAACTAACTTTCCATCTCATCCATTCATCTCATATAAACCTCTTAATCCTAGCCATTCACATAAGGATATGCTCTAATGCACATCCTAAACCTAGCCATTATCCCTCATGTGACACTTTTCACATGACTACAACCTTTGATCCAAGCCCTAATCCTCATTAAATCCTAGCCATACATTAATCAATCCATCTTGGCCCTTGATTTCTCTCATAGAAATTCTATAAATGAGAGGCCTTCCACCCCATTTGAATATTATCTTTTCATGCTACTCTTATGCTACTCAAATTTTTATTGAACCATTTTGATCACACCATCATGTTGTTTGAATCATGAGAAACCACATCCAAGCTATCAATACATTAAAATACTACACTTGATCTTTTTGAGGTTTGCATGTATTTGGTTTGGTCTAGGCTAGATTTGATGCACAATTTATTTATATCATTTGCATGCATTGGATCAAAAACAAAAACCTTTAGTATTGCTAGTAAACCAAAGCAAACAAAAGATCCCCTATAAGATTCATCTAATCACAAGAATGATGCCAAAGAAACAAGCAAAACATAGAAAAGCATCATTCTAATGATCAAACTAGCATCTTATAGTGGATTGGTGTCACATGTGCTAGTGACCCTTTCCCAATCCTTGATTGATAAGCTAATGATAATGATGGACAAGATCATTTCTCAAATGAAGAGAGTGACCTTGCATGATCTTGGAGATGAAATGTTAAGATTGTGGATTAATAGTGGACAAAATCAGTTCTCCATGTGAAAAGAATGACTTTGCATCAAGATTGTGGAGAGATGGTGAAGGGTTTGATAAGAGATGAAGCCTCTATTTTATAGATTTTCAAATGCTAAGAGTGTTGAAAATGGACCAATCTGGGACAAATATCAAGCCAATAAGATAAGGCCACTTGTCAAGTGGTGATAAGCCAATGGTTGTGCAAGATTTGGGAAGAGTTCCCATGAGAGGGAAAATTTGAATTCAAATTTGAGAGTAAATGCTGAGTGGGGGACAAGAAAATGAGCAATAAATGCAATGTTGGAGGGACAAATCAACTTGCCTTTGAATTCAAAGTTGAGGGAATATTCCCCATAAATGCCATGTTGATGGAATATCTTGGATTTAATAAATCAATAAATTGATTTATATGTGCAAGTGGCTAAATCTAGAGAATGCAAGTGGGTGAGATTAGCAATAGATTAGGATTAATTAGCTAGGATGATGATTAGGATGAGTTTGACCTCTTTGACTTAAATACTTGATTTATTTAAATCAAGAAGGATGGAATATGCATTATGATGGATGTTTGATTTATTTGATTAAAAATGTTGATGATAAGTTTGATTTATTTGATTTAAGCTGATGACTTTAGGAGATTGACAAATAAACTTGATTTATTTGCCAAATGGAATATGATTATGCATAATGCTAATTTTGCGTGTCTACAGGTCTAGGCTAGATTTGATGCACAATTTATTTATATCATTTGCATGCATACAACACCTATAATAGAAGTGTTCTAACAACAACATAATAAATAGATGGTCCTACTACATGAGAATCCTCTAAATTATGAAAATATGAAATTTACATTCCATGTTGTATAATGTTGTTGCGATCTAGTAATAATGTCATGAGGGGTCTACATCTCCATAGTATCCTTGATGACTGATATTGCAAGCACATGGTGAATAAGTTGTAAATGGCTATTGGTCTTGGATGATTGTTTGGCACTCAATAAGCTTCCTCTATATCTTAGGCAAATTCTTTGACTCTACCTTGAAAATATTTAATATCAAAATAATTGAGAATTTTATGGAGTACAAATTCATAGTAGAATTTTTAAAAGAAATATAAGGGTATCTCATGATTATTACAAGAACCACTCAAGAACATCTACCATGTATTTTAGAAATTATTTTTTATGTTATTTTGATTGCACTAATGGATATAAAATATATTATAATTTAGTGTAAGGGGTGTAGCAATTTTTTGATCTATTTAAAGAACATTCATTTTTTATTTTTCATCCCATTCTTTTCATTTTCATCATATTAGGATAACTATGTCATATATATTTAGTTGATGGCATGAATCCTTATGTGTTTTCTATTAATAATTATGATTTATCACTATGTCAATATGATTCATCATTGCTTCTAATGTATTCGTAAGTTTTGCATGGTGAGAATTGGATTTCAGTGCCCTCTATTTTTTAACTAATCATGCAATTTGAGTTTGGTTTGCTCTAGTTTCCCTAATATATATTTTTGGCTTTATGGAGGGTCTATAGGAAATGTTGGAGAAGATTTAGGTGATAGAGGATTTTCTTCTAGAATTTCCTCTTCCACTTTAGACTCAAGGTCCAAATTCATATAGGTTGCTATGAAAAATAAATAAGAAAATATATCTATTCTACAAAATAAAAATTGTGAAAAGTCTAATCTAAAAACCTAACAATACTTGAGAAATTTTCCTTTTCTTTGATGTGACATCAAGTGAACATATAGAGAGGGAGCTTCCAAATGATCTTAATCTCCAAAATACACTTGAGGATTAAACTTTTTTTTTTGTTTTAAGGATTTTCAAGTCTCAACTTATGTTCAACTCACAACTTGTATTTTGTTTTATTTTTGATAACATCATGTTGTAACACATACACATTATAGCTTGGCTATTGCCAATTGATCCATAGTATGTATATGTTAAGAATTGTTTGCATTTTTGAAAATCATATATACATTTAGCCAAAAGTGACAATTTTTTCCCACCCTTTTATTCTTCATCTTAGTGCACACACCCCAAGAGAAGAGCATTAGTAATGATTTTTTTAGTATTATGAAAGATAATTTTAGCTTCTAGAATCTAATATACATTAGTATCTTTTTTCAACACACTATGGAGAGAATAAGCAATATTTATGAATCCTAATACAAACTTTCAAACAAAGTTTATTTTTCCAAAAAATGATCTTGCACTTTCTTGCCTTTGTGAAGAGGAAACTTGAGAATAGTTTTGATTATGTCCAGGTCTATAGGAATACCCTTCTCAAATATGATATAGCCCAAGAGCTTGTCTTTGGTGACACAAAAGATACACTTCTTAAGATTTAGTGATTCATATACTTTATGCACCTCTAACATCATTTTATTAGATCTTCTAGACATGGTTTGCTTTATTTTTAGAAAAGAAATTAAGAACATATTTGTGACTATAGACTTGACCCTATACAATGAAAGAGGAATATTTTGATCTTAAGTTGAATATTAGTTTTAGGTTCTCTTTTATAGATCTCAAAGCACTTTAGATTGTTGAGCATTCACTTGAATCAATTCTTCAATAATCAAACTAAGTACCATTATTTTTATTTTTATTTCCACATTAATTATTTTGTACTTTTTAAAAATTTCTTTTTATTGATATTTTCATATTCTAAAATACATATAGATCTTAAATCACATTATACCAACTAAGATTATTAGTAAACATTATTATGGTGAAAATTGCATACATGTTCCCTTTTTCTCTAATGTTTTAGATTGACTTCAATTAGAGTGTCCCAAATGCAATGACCAATTTACAAATAACATATCCTTATATGAATTCAACTTAGGGAAAACACCATATTTGTTAGACAGAAACTATACAAAGTCTTTAACTAGCTAATATCATCAATTGTAAATACCAAATATTAGACTAGTCTTTAAACAAGGTCTCAATATTTATTTTTAAGGTCTTTAAACAAAGTAAATTCATGCAGAGAAAAACATATTTTCCTGGCTACTGACCCACTTTTCTTAACACCATTATTCGAAAGAAGATATTTGAGAATGTTAGAATGAAATTATTGGAGGGCAATATAAATAGTCCAGCAAAAGGCCAAAGTAATAGGACTATTCTAACACATAAAAATAAAAAGTGGATTTATAATGAGAATCAAACTCAACAAAATTTGATATATTTTTCTTTATTCTTAAAAGTTAATTGTTATTTTCTTATGTTTTAAAATTTGTATTATTGTGTTAAAGTAAATGTGATAGATTGCACATTTTCTATTTTAATACTTAATAATGAGAGTTGAGTTTGATATTTGTTTGTGATATAAATGTGTATACAAAGGAAACTAGATGTTGAATAACACTAGTTTAGAAAGCATAAAATAATAAAGAAATTAATACATATGTTGTAAAATATGTTAGTATCAAAGTAAATGAATAACAACACACAAATGAAACATTAAACTGAAGAAAACTAATTAAATTGAATTCAAAGAAACAAGTGAAGGTTCTTCAGAGCTGTTCCATCTTCCTCTATCTCCAGAGATTTGTTTGAAGCTACTGCTCTCAAATTGTGTAAGCAAGGCTTCTCCAAATGACAACCTGCAGAACAAGTGTGCAAAATGATAGTACTTCTCTATGCTATATGCTGGTGAAGTGAAAATACTGACACGGATATGCACAGGGGCTGTAGATTATACACAAGGGCTGTGAATTATGGATGCTATGATATGGAATGGATATGCCATGATATGCTATGATTCTACAATCTATGAATACTAGAATGCTATGAATACTAGAAGGCTATACTGTTGCAATTTGGCTATAGTTTATCTGTATGAAAGCTTCTGTATGATTTCAAAGACTCGGTAGTCCTTTTATAGCTTTTTGCAGGCAAGAGCCTGGCTAGCAAAGATCAATGACTGTGAGGTTGTCTGGTAGAATTGAATGGTGGAAGATAGAGAGGTTGAGAGGAAGATGGAGAATGTTGGGAGGTTGGAGAAAAGAATGGATCCTTGTCTTCAACCCACGGGAACAATCTTGCACAGGAACAGAGAAATTAATTTTTCTATTTTGGCAGTTTGTTTCACGGTTGTTGAAGATAATGCAAATTAATTAATTAAATAAATTTATTTAATTTCATTTATGTGAGTTTTATTTTAGATTTTAGAACTATAGAAGATTTAATTAAATATTTTGGAATATTTAATTGTGATGTGACTTTAGAAGAATTAATTAAATATTTTGAAATATTTAATTGCAAATGGATATTAGAAGAATATTAGAATACTTAATCTTTATTTGAATAAAATATTCAAGCCAAGATTAAATGATAATTAATATAAATAAATCATAATGTTTATTTAATTAATTAAGAAATGAATAAGAAAAGATGATTAAATAAACTTATTTATTTAATCGAAATGAAAGAATGAACAATATAAATAAATTATTTAAATTTATTTATACGCAGATTGAACTCAAAGATTTAATTAAATATTAAAAATATTTAATTCATTACTAGACTATGTGATGTGACCATTTTTAGGTGTATACATTTTGCCCTCTTTGAAGTGATGTGTTTTACGTATTGCTTCAAAGAATTTTGAAATTTTCCCCAGATGTTGACTGTCGAATGTTGATAGGTGTAAGCCCCCTCGAACGATGAATCGATAATATTTTGATTTTTGTGATTTGATTTTTTTTATTTTTTTTAGATGTTTTGAAATTTTTGGATTTTTATATTTTAAAGATGTCGATTCATCGTTCAAAAAATGATGATGTGAAGAAAATGACTTGAAAATATGTAAGATGAAAAATTGATGACCAATTTTCCCCTGCTATGATAAAATGTGACAAAAATACCCCAATTTTGCTTTTAAATAGGTTAAAAATGTCATTTTCCATTTTAACCTAGTAAAAATTGTAAATTTTGAGCTCTAGAGTGAAAAAGATGGCACTTCCCATTCACCAGCACCATTTCGAGCGCATCCGATGACATCAGCGACTAGTGCACTATGGACCCGTGGTATGTTCCCTGTTAAACGTTGGCCTTTTGAAAGTTTTCGTTTAGTGCACGTTTATCAATGTTTTATGTAGTAAAATTGTGTTTTACGCCCTTAATAGATTTCATAGCACCCTTGATAATTTCCATAGCACATATGATTCTATAGCACCCGTGAAGCTTTTTGTAATGCCCTTAATCATTTCTGTAGCGCCTTTGATTATATGTTGTTGTGAGTGATAAATTTGTTCCCAAAGTTGTTGAAAAATAAATAATAACTGATAAATTTGCTTTTACAGTTGTTAAAAACAAATAGGATCGATAAGTTTGTTTTTAAAGTTGTTAAAAACAAACAGGATGTTGATAAAGCTGCTTTCCATGATGATGAAAAACAATTTTTTTTTTGATTGATATGTTTGTATCTAAGTTTGTTAAAAACAAACATGATTATGATATATTCGCTTTCCATGAAAATGAAAAACAAATAGTTTGATTGATATGTAGATTTGATTGATGAATTGTGATGATTTGATATTGATTTTGTTATGTCATGATAATGTGTCCATAGGAGAGATTGGGCATGTTCCAGTCATGAGAGACATTCCTGAGGACATGGGGATTGATTCCACAGCTGTTACAGTTAGATCAAGATGTTATCAAGTCATGTGGATTGACTTCGTTGCTTGACATGCCTGAGGTGCGCCTCAACAGAGCTTTATTGACAGCACTCGCAGAGCGGTGGCATAGTGATACCAACACATTTCATTTACCAACCAGAGAGATTATAGTGACCCCTGAGGATGTATACCGTATCTTGAGGATCCCAATGATGGGAGAGATAGTGGTCTTTGATGGTTGAGAGGTTGGAGGCATTGATGCGTTGAGGAGGATATTTAGAGATGATGAGATTGCAGGATACTATATCCCATGGAGAGTGATGACAGATTCATATCCACCCCTACCATATGTACTTGCAGGTTTCATTGGAGGTGTTTTGTGCCCCGACCATAGGTCGAAGGGGTTCACAGTCGGGTGGGGTCATGTTCTAGAGAGGATGGTGATGCAAGGTACACAGTATGCATGGGGATCATGCATGCTTGCTCATTTGTATGATGAGTTACATCACATTGTATATGGTAGAGGCCGGAGTTTTGTTGTTGGGTGTTTGTTATTACAAATATGGGCATGGGAGCACTTTTCCATCATGCGACCGTTGACTCATGGACGACAACCTATCGGTTGATCGTATAGATGGAGATATAGTGATCTTATTGCTCAGCTGAGACTAGGCAAATTAGATCATTGGCAGTGTCTCTTAGATGATCTTGATATAGTATGCTGGCGACCATATGTGGATTGTGAGGCATGGCTAGAGGATGGGAGGGAGATGCCCTATGTCTTTACTTCTAGATATCTTATTGACTATACTCCATGGATTATTGAGAGATTTCTTGTTGGACGAGTATGTCGGTAGTACGGTCAGCCGCAGGGTATGCCTATGGGTTCTGCCATTTATGCATGGCGATAGCCGAAGATTACAGTATGGGGTCCACATATTTTGTATGAGGCAGCCGTGGTAGAGTTCACCAGTTTAGGAGCTCAGATGTGGGATTATAGACTTGATATCCTTGAAGGAGGGACGATGTCGGAGTATGGTCAGTATATATTAGAGCATTCGGCACCATGATTGTTTGATCCTGATGAGCCTATCACTCAAGTTGTTGTAGAGAGACCACATAGAGGCAGTCAGAGACGACAGAGAGAGGCAGCTACAGAGGGTGATGATTCAGAGGGAGATGATGATGATGAGAGTGGAGGTAGTGATGAGGAGTCAGAGGGAGATAGTGCTGATGAGGGGAGTGGAGGTGATGGTGGTGGTGGAGGTGATATGAGAGGTGGTAGGAGAGGTAGTAGAGGTAGTAGGAGAGGTGGTAGAGGTGGACCATGGATGAGACATATAGATCCATCTCCTTCAGTAGATCCAGTAGTATCGAGTCAAATATCCTCTTTGTAGAGTACAGTGCAGAGTTTACAAAGTTAGTTAGCACAGGCATAGACTTTGATTACACAGCTTCAGGGATAGTTGGTGACAATCACTACTGAGAGAGACACAGCTAGACAGTAGGGTGAGTAGGCCATCACTCTAGCGGATAGTCTACAGAGAGTAGCAGCAGGTACCTTGGCTGGTGACATGATGAGAGAGGTGACCAGAGCCACCCGAGAGGTAGAGTTCTATAGGACTAGGTATCATGATGCAGTGCCACCTAAGCCGAGGGAGAGTTATACACTGTCGCGGTCTACTCATAGTCGCTCTCAGACCACTAGCATGGGTGTGACATAGCCATTACCTCCAGGAGGTCCATTAGGAACATGTGGAGTAGGTCCATCAGGGGTAGGTGGGATAGGTCCTAGACCAGCTCCATCAGAGGATAGCATTGCCTAGTGCATTGTACATGATGTTTTAGTGATATTCTGTTGAGACATTTGTATACACCCTGAGATGATCTCATTTTTTATGATGTTATACCATGTATTGTTGACATCTTTGTACATTTTGACATTCATTTTTGAGATATATGAAATGCAGCGATGATTTATGATGAATGGTTCGATTTCCTATATATGCATGATATGTTATGATATATTGGTTTCCCAATGTTTATGCTTATGATGTATTTGTATTCATGATTTATGAGATAAATGAAATCTATTGATGAACGATTATATGAATATGATGGATGATACAATTTATGAATGCTTATAAATGTTTTGATTTTGACATATGCATTGTTTTGCATGATTTTATGATGCAAATATGTATGAAAAATGTATGAAATGATGTTTTTGTGAATGTCAAAATGTACTCAACCATTTTTATTAGAAAGACATGAAACATTTGATACTTTGCCAGCTTTTGGAAAATCTATAAATGAAAAATGTAGATGAATGCAAGCTATACTAACCATGTAGGATATTCATACAATATTGCCATTTGAGAGCTTATTTGTGCTTTTTGTATCATCATAGAGCATTGAAATGTTGAAAGTTAATACAAGCATCAAAGGGTATATTAGCACCAGTGATGACCTGAGTATTGCTTTCATGATTTTCAATATAGCAAGATAATACAAGCATCTAGGTATAATTGAACTGAGATGACCTGAGTATCGCTTGCATAAACAGACAAGAGTTAACCCTTTTCCTATGCAAATTCTAAAATGTCATCCATGATACATAGTAGAGCATGCCGCACGACCAATTTGCATAGTAATAATGATTTCCTCACAAACAGTAAACAAATAAAAATCATACTCCTTCCTTGCTTTTCTAGTTCAGTACATCATTGAATTGCTCCAGAGATATGATAGAAAATCAAACAACCATTCAAATCTTGCCTAAAATATTTCAAACATTATTCAGATTAAGATCATCCAAGTTGGTTGTCATCATTGATGTTCTTGTTTCGATGTTTGTTTTGGATCATGTTGTTTTGATTTCAATTGGCATTGGATAAGCATGTAGTGATTGATTTGATACAACAATGAATGTTGCATTTTGGCAAACCGTCTTGTGTCTGTTTGTGATATTTGAAAAGTTCATCGGTCCTCTCTTGTCCATTCTATGTTGCTGCCCCCAGTGTAAACACAACCTAAAGATTATGAATATGTACAAATTTCATCAAGCCATGATGAAACACAAGGATTCTCATTACATGATATGGATATGAAAGATATGTACAAATGATAGATATAAAAAGATGATGGTGAAAGCGAATGCAAGACATAAGCTAATAGATGGAGGAGCCTATTTTGATCATAAGTAGTGCTTGTTTGCTAGGTTTTCACCACTTGTTTTTATTGCACTTTTTCAGGATTTTTCTGATGTTTTGATTTTTTTAGGACTTTTTCTGATTTTTTTGGATTTCTTTTTTTAGGACTTTTTCTAATTTTTTTGGATTTTTTCAAGACTTTTTCTAATTTTTTTGGATTTCTTCAAGACTTTTTCTGATTTTTTTGGATTTCTTCAAGACTTTTTATGATTTTTTTGGATTTTGATGATTTTAGACATAGAACTTCTTCAAATGAATGCTATTGATTAGCTCTTCAAATAGGTCCCTTTCTGATGTAGATAACTGATATGCCCCAGAACTGTATGTTGCAATGATGACAAATGGACCAAGCCAGTTTGGTTCAAAATTTCCTTTCTTTTCTCTGTCTTGCTGATTACATGGATTTTCTCTCAAGACTAAGTCACCTACTTGAAATTTATGTGGTTTAAATTTGTGATTATAGCTACGGGACATAACCTTTTGATAACCCTTCAAATGGTCAGCTGCATGTTGACGTCTTTCATCTAACAGTTCTAACTCTTGCAGACGAGAAACTCTGTAATCTTCATCATTTATCAATCCCTTGAGTGAGACCCTAAGCGAAGGTATTTCAACCTCTAATGGTAAGATTGCTTCTGCGCCATACACCAAGGCATATGGTGTAGCTCATGTTGGTGTGCGAATACTGGTTCTGTATGCCCACAAAGCTGGATTTAATTGGACATGCCAATCACAACCGACATCATTTACTGTCTTCTTCAAGATCTTCAAGATTGTTTTGTTGGAAGCTTCTGCTTGACCATTGCCTTGTGGATAGTAAGGTGTAGAGAACCTATGTTGGATGTGAAATCTTTCACAAAGTTCATCAACATCCTGATTCTTAAAAGGCCTTCCATTATCAGTGATGATAGAATTAGGAATTCCATATTGATAGATGATGTAATTTAGGATAAATGAAGATATTTGTTTACCTGTCACAATTGTCAAAGGAACAGCCTCAATCCATTTTGTAAAATATTTTGTAGCTGTGATGATGAATTTATGCCCATTTGATGATGAAGGATGAATTTTTCCAACAAGATCTAGTCCCCACTGAGAAAAAGGTCATGTCGGAGGAAAAGGTTGCAATTCCTGTGCAGGTGCATGTATAAGATTCCCATGGATCTGGCATTTTGAAACTTTTTGAAAAAAGTAAAAAAATCTTTCTCTATGGTAGGCCAATAATATCCCATTCTAACAAGTTTCTTGTCTAAGGTTAAACCACTCGAATGAGTTCCACAAATACCACCATGAACTTTTTGTAAGGATTTTTCAGATTCGTCACATTCAAGACATCGAAGGAGTGTACCATCAAGACCACGTCGATAAAGGATATCAACGATCAAGGTATAATGGGATGATTGGCATATGAAATTCCTTTTTTGGTTTCGAGATAAGTCTGGAGGTAAGATGTTATCTTTCAAATAGGTATAAGTCTTGCCATATAAAGGTGAATCAGATCCAGTTAAATGACATATGACTTGGGTCTCAGGATTATCATAGGCGGGAGAAAACAATTGTTCCACCAAGAATTCATGTTTGGTTTGATCTTCTGATAGTTGTAATAAGGAAGCAATTGTAGCCATTGCATCTGCAGCTTTATTATCAATCCTTGAGATTTGTGAAAACTTGATTGACACAAAATACTTCTTATAATCATCCACCATGTTTTTGTAAGGTAGCAACTTATCATCTTTAGTTTGATAATCATCATTAATTTTATTAATGACAAGTTGTGAATCACCGTAGACTTGCAACTCTGTAATCTGCCATTCCAAGGCTATCTTTATCCCTATGAGCAATGCCTCATATTCAGCTATGTTATTTGTGCAAGGAAACATCAACCGATATGATTTTGGAATAGTATGTCCTTCAGGTGTGACAAAAAGAATTTCTGCCCCCGAGCCATGTTGTGTATAAGATCCATCAAAGTATAGTGTCCATGAGTTCTGAATTATTGCTATGAAGACATCTGCATCAGGAAACTCAATGTGCATTGGATTTTCTTCTTGTAAAGGTGCTTCGACCAACTGATTTGTGATGACCTGTCCTTTAATAGCTTTTCGATCTACATAGTGAATGTCAAACTCACTTAAGATCATTACCCATTTTGCAAGTCTTCCTGTTAAAGTAGCTATGCTTAAAAGGTATTTTAGTGGATCAATCTTGGTTATTAGCTTAACTGTATGAGCCAACATATAGTGTCGCAACTTTTGAGAAGCAAACACCATTGCGAGGCAAGCTTTTTCAATGAAAGTGTAGTTTAATTCATGACTTGTTAAAGTTCTGCTGATATAGTATATGGCCCTTTCTTTGCATGTAGAATCCTCTTGTGCTAGTAATGCTCCCAAGGATACTTCTGTTGCTGAAATATAGAGTATGAGTGGATTTCCTGGAACGAGTGGAATTAAAATTGGTGGGTTCATAAGATATTGCTTGATCTGATTGAATGTCGCTTCACATTTTTCTTCCCATTTGAATGGGACATTTTAATGCAATAAATGTGTAAATGGTAAGCTTTTGTTTGCCAGTTGAGCTATAAACCTTCTAATGGATTGTAGTCGCCCTTACAATGATTGAAGCTGACTGATATTTCATGGTGGTGGCATGTCCATTATAGCTTGTACTTTTTCTGGATCAACCTCTATGCCCTTTTCTGAAATAATGTATCCTAGGAGTTTTCCAGATGTAATGCCGAAGACACATTTCTTTAGATTTAGTCGAACATTGAACTTCTCCATTCTGACAAAGATTTTTGATAAGATTTCAAGATGTCCTCTTGTGTGAGATTTGGCAAGGAGATCATCAACGTAATCTTCCATGAATGTATGCATCATATCATGAAAAATTGTCATCATTGCTCTTTGATAAGTGGCTCTTGCGTTCTTTAACCCAAATGGCATGACGTTCCAGCAATAAGTACCCCAAGGGCATGTGAATGTTGTTTTATCTTGATCCTCGGGTGCAATCTTTTTCTGGTTGTATCCTGAAAATCCATCCATTAATGAATACATTGCATGGCCAGCAGTTAAATCAACAATCATATCTATGTTTGGCAAAGGGAATTCATATTTGGGACAAACTTTATTCAAATCTCTAAAATCTGTACAAATTCTAATCCTTCCATCCGACTTTGAAACATGTACAATATTAGAAATCCATTTTGCATAGTCAATAGTCCGAATGAATCCAACATCTAAAAGCTTTTTTTAATTCCTCTTTGACCAATAATGTAACATGTGGATGCATTTTTCTAAGCTTTTGCTTCACAGGTTTTGCCCATGCGTTGATAGATAAATGATGCATTATCAGATTAGGATCTAACCATGGCTTATCAGCATATGACCAAGCAAAGTTTATTTGATTCTCCTTCAAGAACTCCATGAATTTCAGTACTTCTTCAACTGTTAATGATACTGCAAGTTGCAAGATTTTTGTTTTCTCTAATGTACTTATGCTGATTGATTTTCTTGGTTCGATCAAACTAGAAGATCTTTCATGATAATGCTTGGGAAGAGTGTCAAATTTCTCATCCTTTAGTGCCTCAGAAATGTTTTCACTGTCGGATTCACTCTTTATTTTTCTCTTGTTGTGATCTACCACTACCATTTTTCGGTTTTCACTGATAGATCCATCTTTTATTTCATTTATTTTGCAGCTAAGAGACTTGAAACCCTCCTTATCAAAATCGTGAGTATGAAATTCTTGAATGAAACAATCGTTTTCCTTCTTAGAGGAACAAACGAAATTTATAATGTCCTCATCATCATGGAATGTAGGGATATGGATAGGTGCATCATTGTCCCAATCAATAAGTTCTGGATAAACTAAAGGCATGGGATCATTAGGCTGGGTAAGGTCTTGAGCTATCAAAGCCATGATGTGGTTGTCATTTTCAAGATAGACAAGGTCTATGATGGTATTCTCTTTTTGATTATCAATCTCGTGAAAATCTGAATCGTCCTCACTTGAGTCATGATCGCTTTGTAAAAAATAATCAAGTGGAGGCCTTGAACCTTCTCCTTGTACGAGAACGGGTGCATATTTGTGTATGGTATCAACTTGTTTGTCTCTCCAAAACTCATCATTATAAATGGTGTCCCATTCATATTCATTAGAATCAGTATCTGAACTATTCTGCAATTGGAAAATTGATTCATGAGCTTTATCTGACATTGATCCTCCTTCATGAGTTAGTTGTGCTTGCTGTGAAGTAGAGTCTTCTGTATCTTTACCATATCCAAGTCTTGTTTTATCATTTGGATGTATTGAAATAGGTTGAAGTGGTTCCATGATTCCTTCTCTTCTTTTTCCTATAGGACCATTTCCTTCATAGCCCATTTTCTGCATAATAGCGTACCCCTTACCATATTGTTCTATAGGTAACTTAATGTGCAAGAGAGATTCATCTTCATCTTTGTATAGCCAACTTAGGATGTCCCTATCTTCAGCTTCTTCCTCAGTGGTGTTGGCTTTAATGAATTTTCCATCAAACTTTGTGATTGGCACAGAAGCTTGGGATGTGGAGGCCATTGCAATCTTTTGATTTGATAGGGTTGGCTGACCATGTGACCTCAGAGAAGGAGGTAAAGTAGAAAAGGATAGCGAATTCTAACCTACTCCTTTATCTTTAAAATTTAGACTAGTGTCAAGATTCTTTGTCAGTTCTTGCAATTGGCCTTGTAGATTGGAAGAAGAAATAGCAAGAGCCTCCCTATTATGTGGCAAAAAGGCATCTTGAGTTGCTCGGAGATTTGAACAAGTTTGTGTGCTATTGTAATTAGCTTGTATGGTTATTTCCTGTCCATCATATGGAAACTTGAGGCATTGATGGTATGTTGATGGTACTGCTTGCATATCATGGATCCATGGACGACCCAAGAGTATGTTATAAGAAAGATCACGATCTAGAACTTGACAAAAGGTATTTTTCACAATAGGTCCCACTTTGATAGGTAACATTATTATTCCTTTAGAAGGTCTTTCTTCATCATCATATGCCTTGATAGTTATTTTTCTTTGTGGATCAATGGAATTTTTTGATATTCCCAAGGCATGTATTAGCTTTAAGGTACAAATGTTTAAACCAGCTCCTCCATCTATTAAGACACATCTGATTCGGTGTTTATGGATCATGACTTCAAGATAGAGCGACAAATTATGTGGATGTGTCATAGAGGCATCATCTTTTTTAGAAAATGAAAGACAAGTGGGGGAAGAAAAATGTCCCACCGTGGCTTGAAATTTGTTTATATCCAAATCAGTATCAATAGTTGTGTTTACAAGAGCTTCTTCTAAAATATTCTTGTGTATAGGAGATATTTTGAGAAGTTCAAGAATAGAGATTTGAGCTGATGTTTTTATCAATTGATCAACTAGATTATAATGATTTGGAGAAGGAATAGCTACCTTAGATGAACTTCCTTTTAAAACAACTTTTTCTTGTCCTCTCATAGTCACATTAACCTGTTGATATTCTTGTTTTCCCTTGATTTTGATAACATTAACTCACTGATCATATGCATAAATGTGACGGATTATATTGTCTTCAACATTTATGTATGCTTTTTTCTTTGGTATTCGGTGTTTCCCCCTTTTGATAGTTTGGTAAAGGATCTTTGAATTCTTGATGATCATCATTGGTATGATGTCCTTTGATTGTAATAGTGCCATTGTCAATTAAATCTTGTACTAGATTTCGCAAAGCTTGACAATTATTCATTCTATGAACTTTACATTGATGATAATTGCAATAATATGAGTCATTCCATGATGGTGGTTTAACTCGTGGCTTATAATCTCTTTTTGGTGGTAAAGTGAAAACCTTATTATCAAGAAGCTCCTTGAGAGCAGACTCAAGAGATTGACCCAAAGTGGTAAAATTATGTCTATTTGAAAAGAATGGAGGTCTAGACGGATTTGATGTTTGTGTATTGCCAATATTGTTATTGAAATTACCACGATTTTGATTGGTATTTTGATTGGTCATGCTTTATTGATTGGAGTTTTGTCCTTGTTGTTTGTTGTTTCCGTGTTGATTTGTGTTTCCTTGTTGATTGGTATTTCCTTGTTGATTGGTATTTCCTTGTTGATTGGTATTTCATTGTTGATTTGTGTTTCCTTGTTGATTAGTTCATGAAGCACTTGATAGGTTGAAGATAGATGATCTTGTTCGTAGATTATTTGCATCTACTATACCATCATTGACAACATTTTTATTCCTGTTCCAAAACCTTGTTTTATCATTGTTGTTTTGGTTGGATGAACTTGGATTATCAAGTTTTATCACTCCTTGTTTAACCAAGGCCCCTTCAATGGTGATTGTGTTTTCAATCAATTTTTCAAAGTTATGAGGGCAATGAAGGTTAAGCCTATAGCTTAATTCTTGATCTAGGCTATTGATGAAGATATCCATCTTTTCCTTTTCAGGAATAGGACGGGAATATCGTGCAAATAAACTTCTCCACCTTTGCAAAAATGTAGTGAAGGATTCTCCTACTTTTTGTTTCACTTTACAAAGATCAAGCATTGTTATCTGGTGTTGGATGTTGTAGGAGTATTGTGATATAAACTAATTTATTAACTCCTCAAAGGTTTTGATGGGGGGAGTGATCTTGGAAAGCCACTCCATGGATTGTGCACCTAGACTTCGTGGAAACAAACGCATTAAGTAAGTATCATCATAAGCAAATTCTAGACTCATATTTTGGAAATCCCTCACATGTTCAATGGGGTCAGTTTTTCCATTGTACCTATCAAATTTAGGAATTTCGCAATGTTTTGGAAAAGGGATCATTTGAAGACTCCTATCAAATGGATAAGGAGATATATCTTCCAAAACATACTTCTTTGTTGTACCCCCTTGCATCTCCTTTATTTTCCCTTGTAATTCTTTTATCTATTGAGTAAGGGTACTAAAGTCATTAGGAGGAGTTTCAGGATTTTGTTTAATCCCTTCTATATCGAAATTGTGAGGTAACTTAGCTTCTTGATTAGCTAATGAAAGAAAATATCTTTCTTTGTTTCGTTCTAAGATCCTTTCCATAAGAGTATGGAATTGGGGATCTTGCTCTACTTCTTGAAGCTTTTCTTCTATTAATTTGTCAATATTAAATGTATCCTCTTCTTTCTCAGTATGGTCACCCATTTTGCTTGTGGTAGTTTCTCCTTCTTTGTCCATGTGTTTTCGAGATCTCATGGAAACAGGCATGAGCTTTGTTCCAAATTCTACTAACTTTTGATCAAAAGAGTGAAATAGTGCAATTTGTGATAGATATGAAAGTCAGAATAGAATGAAGATTCTATGACTTGAAAGATTTATAATCTTTAGCTTGTGTTGTTCCCTATTTGAAAGGATGAAAATCCTGTTGGTGGGAATTTAAAGAAAAGATCAAGAAAAGGATGATTTTGCACTCTATAAAGTTTTGATCGTAGCTTCATAAAAGGATGGACTTGTGATAGATGCCTAATGAGATTGAGTTCTCTATTGTAGAAATTGATTTGGATGAGTAGAATATTCATTTGCAGGTTGGGGAATATAACAGAAACAAATAAATTGACTATGGCTGTGTCTTTGAGAAAGGGCTCTTCGTTGAAAGAAATCTTGTGAGTATAAAGGTTCTATAGCATAATCATCAAAAAGACCTCTAATACAGTCGTGGTATCTATGAATAAAGGTTCTATGTTTGAGTAAAACCTTTCGGCTTTGGTACAAGAATCATCTTTTCTTCAATAATTTCTTGTAACTAAGTGGTTTTTTTGGCTTTTTGATACGTTTGATGATGGATTTCTTAACAAAAGTTGTGGATTTCTAATCTCTTAACATGAGAGTAATCAATGTGATCTTGAGTTTTGGATGATCTTAACTGAATTAATGTATTGAAAACACATCAAACAATTTGTAGAATAGTTGTTTTAAGTCCTATGCTAAACATCAAGTGTATGATCAAAATGTTGTTCAAAAATTGTTTTAATAGGTTTTACACATGATAGATAGATCAAACAGTCTCACTGTTAGTTCTCAAGTAGGTCATCATAGTAATTAACAACCCACATCTTAAAATTGCGTCGACTCACACAGCCATGTCACCCCTGAAAGGGTGCCCGTGTTTTTGTCTTTTCCAGGTGCGTACTCAGAGTGACGGAAGTGGATATCGGATCCCCTGAGAAAACAATCCTTGGTAGTTATATGGTGAGTATCTTGGGGGTAGATTCTTCCCTTCCCTACACTATGATTATTATGATGTTTGGAAACTGACTTCAGTTAGATACTACACTAATTTCGTAGTAAGGGTTTCTGTTCAGTGCGGCAAATGATATACTCCCTCGAGAGACCTCCCTACCTTTAGAATAAAGGCTTTGGGGATGGTTATCAATGCACACTACCGTCAAAAGAGGGTTTCCCCAATTTTGCTTTAAATTTTATAGTGGGGTGGAATAGCCTAGCTTTGGCTTGAACCCACTTGAGTCGTTCCTCTTGGGTGAGTACTTTTTCCCACAAGAGCAGGCTCTTTAAAAGGTTTTAACAAAATTGGAAATTGCATAAAATAAAATAGATGAGTTTGGAATTTTGATCACCCAGTTAAGGGGAGAGCATAGGTCTATCACCATTTAAGCAAAGCAAGCAAAGATTCAATTTTAAGCCCAAATAAAAAATTTCTATGCTAGGTGAAGATGTTGCTTCACAAAAACATGTAGTTCATTTTAGTCCCAAAATAAAACATGAAGTGACTATCCTAGGATTGCTTGATTTTAAAATATGTGACTACCCTAGGATTGCTTAATTATGATTTATGTGACTATCCTAGGATTGCTTCATTCTTTTAAAATTATTAATTGTCTGTGGTTGCATCGAATTCAGTCAAGCTGTATTTAAATTACAATTTACAATTTGCAGCCTTTGCAAAAGTGCATTATAATAGACATCAAGGGCACTGCAGGATTCTTCACGGGCACTGCAGGAAGCTTCATGGGCACTGCAGGATGCTTCAAGAGTGCTACAGGATGCTTTATGGGCGCTGAACTGGGTATGAAGTTTGCTGAAGTGTGTTTCTTGTGCTAATCCACTGTTTTTGGCCGTAACCTGTTAGGAAAATTTGCAATAAAATGTTAAAATTGGGGCAAGAGCCCCACAGTGGGCACCAAAAATGTGTTGTAAAATATGTTAGTATCAAAGTAAATGAATAACAACACACAAATGAAACATTAAACTAAAGAAAACTAATTAAATTGAATTCAAAGAAACAATCGAAGCTTCTTCAGAGTCGTTCTATCTTCCTCTATCTCTAGAGATTTGTTTGAAACTACTGCTCTTAGATTATGTAAGCAAGGCTTCTCCAAATGGCAACCTACAGAACGAGTGTGCAAAATGATAGTACTTCTCTATGCTATATGCTGGTGAAGTGAAAATACTGACACGGATATGCACAGGGGCTGTAGATTATACATAAGGGCTGTGAATTATGGATGCTATGATATGGAATGAATATGCCATGATACACTATGATTCTACAATCTATGAATACTAGAATGCTATGAATACTAGAAGGCTATACTATTGCAATTTGGCTATAGTTTATCTGTATGAAAGCTTCTGTATGATTTCAAAGACTCGGTAGTCCTTTTATAGCATTTTGTAGACAAAAGCCCGGCTGGTAAAGATCAACGGCTATGAGGTTGTCTGGTACAATTGAATGGTTGAAGATAGAGAGGTTGAGAGGAAGATGGAGAATGTTGGGAGGTTGGAGAAAATAATGGAGCCTTGTCTTCAACCCACGAGAACAATCTTGCATAGGAACAGAGAAATTAATTTTTCTGTTTTGGTAGTTTGTTTCACGATTGTTGAAGATAATGCAAATTAATTAATTAAATAAATTTATTTAATTTCATTTATGTGAGTTTTATTTTAGATTTTAGAACTATAGAAGATTTAATTAAATATTTTGGAATATTTAATTGTGATGTGACTTTAGAAGAATTAATTAAATATTTTGAAATATTTAATTGCGAATGGATATTAGAAGAATATTAGAATACTTAATATTTATTTGAATAAAATATTCAAGCCAAGATTAAATGATAATTAATATAAATAAATCGTAATGTTTATTTAATTAATTAAGAAATGAATAAGAAAAGATGATTAAATAAACTTATTTATTTAATCGAAATGAAAGAATGAACAATATAAATAAATTATTTAAATTTATTTATATGCAAATTGAACTCAAAGATTTAATTAAATATTAAAAATATTTAATTCATTACCAGACTATGTGATGTGACCATTTTTAGGTGTATACAATACATATGCATCTACAAAATTTAGGAACCACTTGATTCGAGTTGAGGACTATTTGCAGAGGTTATAAATTAAATTTTATTAGTTTTGGAGCTCAATATTTACTGCAAAGAAGTGTTATGCTCAATTTGAAGAAGACTTCCTTGATGTCTTGAAGATTTTCATAAATCAACTTCTAATCATAACATAGTATGAAAAACACCCATGCATATGAATAAAAGAAAAAGTAAAATAGTAAACTGTATATCCTAGGATAACAAAAGTTAAGTTTTATACTTGGTTGTGATATACATATGTATACAAAGGAAAATAGGTGCATAATAACACTAGTTTAGAAAGCATAAAATTATAAGGAAATGAATACCTATGCACCTACAAAGATTAGGAACTATTAGATTCAAGTTGAAAACTATCTGAAAAGATTAGAAATCAAAAATATCATAGATCAATCATAACAGAGTATGTAAAACTCCCATAAATGTGAAAAAGAAGAGGTAAAATAATAAAATGTAAGCCAAATTCAAAACAAGAATCTTCATATATAAACACATGTTTACCATGGACCTAGTTTCTCATCTTAATAATTCCCGCCTATCTTTATCCAGGGTGCACCGACAAAATTATAAGGACTGATGTTACCACCTACTGTTTAATAATTTATTTTTTCTTATAAAATTCAATGGGAGGAGAGAAACCGCAAAAAAGTGAATTTTGAAAACGAAGACGCCTTGTGTACAATTTATGCAATTTGGATGCGTTAATCTATGGGCTGTTTTAACATATGTTAGGTACAATTTGAAAATGACAACTCCTACTGAAAATGAAGTGGGGTTGCTAAAATTTACGCAATACAGCTGTAACATCAGTCATGATCATTTCAACATCTACTATCAGTGTGAAAATGACAACTCCTACTGAAAATGAAGTAGTGTTCCTTACAATTTACGCAATACAGCTGTAACCCATCAGTGATATGATCATTTCAACATTTACTTGAGTGGCTGCGGGTCCCTCATTTCATCATTTACAGACCACTTCCCATGTGAATTCTGAAACACAGTCAAGTCATGTAGAGAGTTATATAGTTGACCGTGTTACAGTGAATTATGGGAGAAACATCACCCCTGCTTTAAAGCTTTTAAATTTTCTCTAACTTTATCAAAGTCTAGATCAATCTGAGTTATATATTCCATCCCTCTTTCTTTGGCACTTGAAACTTTTTATGTGGGTGTTTGTGTTCGTTATTTTTCCCATGCTTGTGTTCATTAGTGCCTCCCCTGCATTGTTCTTGCCTTTTCCATTGTTTCTACAAATGGTTTCATGCCTTCACTTTGTGTTTTAATGAAGTTATTTTTGTTCCCTGTGACTTGGCCCTTGTTGAATTTTCTTCTTTTTGTTGCCTTTGTTTCATGTCTTGTGTTAAAATTCTTATTTTTCCTTTTAGGTTCAATTCAGTTTGCTTTGTTGTTTTTGTCTTATTTAGTTGTTTTTTCTTCATTTTTTTTTTTGGGCCTTGTCGAATCCTTTTTTATCCCAACTTACTAATTGAGGTTCTTTGTGGCTATGTCACTATAATTCATCAAAGTAATAAACCATTTAAAGACTTACTGCTAATCGGCCATAAAGTTTAGGTTATGACCCAATCCCCAATCTCCTAATACCTTACATTCAAAAGCTCCTAATTCCTTCAAATTTTGGTGTTCAAACTTTCATGATAGCATCTAATCTATTTTGGATTAAGGTTATAAGTCATCCCTAACTCCCCATCCTCGATGTCTTGACCCATACTTAATTAAGTATTTTGGACATCAACGATCGAGAGTACACCTTATCATGGAGCCACTAGTGGCATGAATATTGGATCCTTCTCAGTCCCTAATATTTCATGATAACATCTAACATATTTTGGATTAAGGTTATAATTCATCCCTAACCCCATCCTCAATATCTTGACCCATAATTAAGTATTTTGGATATCAACGATGGAGAGTCCACCTTATTATGGGGCCACTAATGGCATGAATATCATATCCTTCTTGGTCCCAATATTTGACACCTTTCTCTAAGAGTTGAAGTGTTTTGGGCATCGATAATTTGGCTCACACCCTTATGTTTACCTATTTCATAGAATGTGCTAAGAGATATTCATGAAGCCTGATCCTTGACATGTCTTGGTATTAAGTGATATTCTCCCAAAATTTGTTATCACCAACAAGAATGAAGCAATAGGACCAATCCCTAACTCTTAATATCCTATGCCAAATAAACATTGGGTTGGCATGGAATGTTGTGCCAACTAGTTTTTCAGGTATGAGCCATAAGTTATTCTTGATTCTTGATCTCCAATTAATAACATTGTTTATTATATATGGAATTGAGGCATCAAGATTGTTTTATCTATTTTTATTTTTGGTATTAAATGAAGCCAAAGATACAAAAAAATGTTTTATCTAAATTCTTTGTGAGATATGTGATAAGTGTTACACCCAAAACTTGATCCCTGACAAGATCATTTGACTTTTCTTAATTATGGATTATGAGATTTTTACATCAATTGACATAAGATATGGCTAATTCCTGAAACCCGATAATGAAGCTTATTTGAATTTTTATTAAGTATCGAATTTAAATGAGATTTTTATGGACGTTTATGCCTCTCTTTGACAAAACCTAATGGTGACATGTGTTTATATTTTAGGAAATATGCAAGGTGAGCAAGTAAAAATGAAGTACGAGTTTAAAGACTATCACCCTCTTAAAATATTATATCCAACAATGAGATTGGAGAAAATTATCTGGGACACATGTGAATTTTGAATCATTCTTACAGAGGGTACAAGAGAAGGATATAGGACTAACTTGGCTCAAGCGTTGACAATGTCAAGATTGGTGGAAGTAGCTACAGTGTTAGTGCAATCATCAGAGCTTGTTCTAACATGTGGCCAACATTATAATAAAAAATAAAATAATATATTTGGTCTATCAGAAGGAGTGGTATTAGATAAATTATTTTTCAAATGAGGGCACCTGTAAGAAGTTGGATCGAAAAAGAGGGGAAGTTTTGTGCAAAGGGAAAATTTTGACAAGAACAAGTACCCATTTAGGAATGTGTATCTCAATCTCTAGTTAGCACATTTACTTGCTATGCTTTGGGATACCATCCTAAATGGGAACCCATGATTTATTTAAAATATTTATTTTTGAAAAAATCACTATGGGTCATTTTTCCCAACAATGGTAAATGAACAATGATGAACAAGAATAGGCCCCTGCATTTGCACATCCTTCCACCACCAAAACTCACATGCCACCTCCTCCTATCGACCTTGCAAGCTTCGGTGACCTCCAAGTTAGGTTTTTGGACTTCTTTAAGTTTTTTTGGTTGTGCATTTAATGTTTTCATTTATAAATTATGGTTTACATTTAGTTTTTTTTTTCTAATTAAAAACCTAATTGCAAAAACCATTGGCATTCATATGCAACAACCCTAATTTTCATATCTAATTTCAACCCAACACAAATTTTACCATTTCAAAAAAAGAAAAACCATTTTGAGTGAAAAAACTAGCCACAAATGTTATTTCATAGTATTAACTTAAGACAAGAATTATAATATATGGATAACATCCTGCAAATAATGTAGCCTCTATTTTAAAACGTCCACATCATGTTGATAATTAACCTCAACTAGAAAACATTGAATACCTACAATACCATACAAACTAATATAGACCCAAAATATTAGGGCTTGTATTTATAAAGTTTTTCTATTTGGGAAACACAGGTTTTCACCAAAACTATGGGATCCCAAATGAGGCATCAAAATGATGGTCATTATGACTAGTCAAACCCATGAATGCAAATGAAACTCCTTGTTTGACTAGTCAATTAGTTAAACTAGACACTCCAATTTAAAAGATGAAAGTTATCTTCTTCCAAGATGCTCTTGCGCACTACCTAAAATAGATAGTCCAAGATTATATTTCAATTAAAATTTATCCATCCACATATAATTCTCTTTTACACCTATCATAATATGTTGGGAAAGTGTTAAAGCATGCCTTACATGGAATCTTGGGATCCCCTCCATGTGTGGCATCTAATAGATTAATCATTTCTTTTAAAAACATAGCCTCCTGAGGGAAAGGAAGGGAAGGTGTATGAGCTCTACTAGGGTTTTGTGTTGTCTACGACCATTCTTGACCCCTCTTGCATCATACTGTGTTGTTAGCGCATAAAAATCCTCTTTTCTTGTGTGTATGACTACATTTAATGTTGTTTTTGTGTTTTAATATGCCTTCAATCAACTCTAACCTAAAATTTCATGTTGGTGTTAGCGGTTCGTTAGCTTTGCTCAATGGCTCCTCCTCTGAACAAATGTCCCTAGAAATTTGTTCTGAAAGTCTTTCATGAGGTAAGTGTTTTGATTCGCTAGCTGATTTGGTAAGTCATTCACAATGTAAGTGTTTCTTAAGCCATCATTGCATTGATCTCATACTTTGAAACAAAAATGAGAGGATGCCTAGATTCAACCTACACACATGTGTGAAATACTTTTAAATGCAGGTACTTGAGTTGTGTACATATAAATAGTTTTATATAAATTAAAATATGTATGTTTTGATGATTTCATTGATATTGCTTGTACCTTTTTGATATCGGTGGTGTGAAGACCAACTACATTCTGGGCACGAGTTTGAGATGTTCTTGAGATAACATATCCAAAATTTGTAAACATTGTTTGTTAAGATGACATATATCCAACGAGTTTGAGATGTTCTTGAGATGACGTATATGTACATACTTATAGAATTAAACATTTTGTACAAATTACAAATACATGTACATACACAATTATGTACTCTATGTACTTCTATGTATCAAAATCGATATTCTATATATTTTGTTTGTTAAATGTGCATGTTTTCCTACTTTGAAACTTTATATTTGATTGTATAATCACTAAATATCATGCATACATTATTGTTAAATCAATTATATCCTTAAGATGTATTATGACCCCTTAAGACATCCCCTTAAGACGTTGTATTATGACCCCTTAAGACATCCCCTTAAAATGTTGTATTATGACCCCTTAAGACATCCCCTTAAGACGTCGTATTAGGATCCCTTAAGACGTGTCGTATTAGCACATATCCTAAATATTATACTTAATTATATCATTTGTTATGATGACTCACCCTAAAACTTATAATACTTGTTAATATCACTTAATATTTATACTCAAATATACTCTTTTTTGATCCCCTTAAGACGTCGTATTAGGACCCCTTAAGACAACCTATAATTAGTGTTGGATGCTATTATTTATTTTGACAACTTATAAATTAATATTCAATGCCATTATTTGTTTTGACAACTTATAAATTAGTAGTGGATGCCATTATTTGTTTTGACAACTTATAAATTAGTATTGGATACCATTATTTGTTTTGACAGCTTATAAATTAGTGTTGGTTGCTATTATTTATAGAATTTATTAATACTTTTTTTCTCTAATCTTGTATGGTATTGTTTATTTCTTAAAATTTTATCCTTTCTGGTATATATAAACAGATTGCTTTTGTTTGTAAATTATGATTTATTGACTAATTATTGATTGACGTGAATTGAATAAGTTCATTGACTAATTATCACTAATTATTGAATGTACATATCATGTATGAGATCACTAAATTTGTAAAGTATAAATATTAAAATGTCCTATTAATTTCAACTTTAATTTCATATTTATATTGAATTTCACATTAATGTCCTATATTAATGTCTTGACTATGAACATAAAATGCATAAATATACATGTGTAAATTAAAATTTCAAACAATAATAAATTCCATAATTTATGTAATATATTAAGTGTATGAAACCAATATATTAAGGACATGAAATAAAGTCCATAAAAGTACAACCCATGAACTAAAGTCCAACTAAGTACTTGAGCCATTAAATATAAAGTCCGACAGAGTACATGAGAAACCAGAAATATAGTCCATGAAATAAAAAAATATAACCCATAAAATCATGTTTCTAGGTCATGTATTGTCTCTATAATCAAGAGACCTCTTCACGCCATGCAGACTATGTCGATGACCTGAAACACTCTATACAAGAGAAAAATGAAATCAGATGTAAGACAATGAAAAATGATTTAATGACAATTTAATTTATAATTCATCATAAAATTAAATTACCATCATATATGGGTCTGGATGCTCTGGTGCTCCTGAAGCAACCTCTAAATTCTTTGAATCAATCTACATAAACAAGACAAAGAAAGTTGAAATTAGATGTACAAGTCTACAATTAAAAATGATTTAATTCAATTTAATTTATAATTTATCATATTTTAATTGTACCATATTTTGAGGTTGTGCACCCTCTTCTCCAGGACCTGTTTGTAGATGCTCAACTACAAGATGTGTATCATGCTATAAAAGAAAAAGAATTTAAAACATGTATTAGCTCATATTATATATATATATATATATATATATATATATATATATATATATATTGAATTTAAAATTTAAAATTAAAGTTATATTCAGAATATATAATTTATAATTGACTTTAAATATAATAAAAAAATTAAATTACCATTTGATCTGAGCACTGCATGTCCTCCTGGAGGTGTAACTATGTCCGTGTCAGGGATGAAAGTCGCACTAACAAAGTCCTACAAGATCAAAATTAAAGCATGTATACTTGAATTAGGTTAAAATATATATATTCAAGTTTGCACATTTTGTGTAGAAATTTTTTTAAACAACCTGAAAATCAGAGGCCTTACGAGTAGCCACAACATCTAATGTTTGCTTGATGCCCATTCTCATTGTGGTATCATCCTAGACATACATGTAGACATTTAACGCTTATAATATTTACAAGTGTACATCCACATTTCATTTATAGCGAATTCAAAATTCATAATTGTAACTATACTAATGTAAGTTAAACAATTTACAATATAAATGTACCCTCCCTTGATCTACGATGCCCGATAGTGAAGAAGTGCTCAACAACCTCTTGGGTGGAATTGACGTGGAAGCTGATTGACTTGCCTAAACCAACATAATTATTTCAAACATATATGTGATTCAATTATAAATTTAAAACTCAAGTTAAAAATTATTTCATATATAATTTAAAAAATTGAAATCAAAATACCCCATAAGGGTTGCCAAGTAGGACTGGTGTCGATGTATGTACTCGTGGAACGAATGATTGCCCCATCATTAGTGTCATCTGTGCACCAAACAGTTTGATTGTTAAAATGTATTGAAAACTTTTCTTTGATATATACATTCATCAAAATTCTTATAAAATGAATGTGTAGATGCATATAAATTATACATGTGTCACAGTGTCCTCAGGGTGATGGTCTGTTGTAAGAAACTCTACAAATGAACTGATCCAACCAAATGAACCACCAGAATCTCCACGTCCACCCGAACTAGGTGTGGCCTAATCAGGTCCATAGCATACTTGATGGCAACTAGTACATACATGTGGGGTGAGCCTCAACACACCTAGAGTGGTACTCAGACCAGCTCCATAAAACACTCCATCATCATCGTCTCTATGTTCCCCACCTGATATTGCAAAAGCATGTTGATCAAGGTCTCCTACGAGTGTACTAAGGGAACCTAATGTCGATACCACAGCTCGATGATGCACAGGTGTGGGAATGGGAGGACTAGAAGCAACAACGAGGGGTTGCGCATGCACAAGGCATTGGGGTCAACCCTTGCCCCTAACCTCTATTGTGGCATGCCGCTTCCAATACCCTAAAATGATTTAAAATCAAAATAATTGGGGTTTTCCCCCATAACAAACTCTACATACAGTTTCCTCAAAAAATACAATGGGCACTCCCAATTAGCGTGTGGGGGACTATCAAAAACCATATACCATCGATCCCAAAAATGTGCACTCATTTGTGGATGTATGTACCACCTCATGGATATTCTAGATTTTTTGGGAGGAATGGGTTGTCAAGTAATGGGGTCGAGAAAGTAGGGGGCTAGGTGGGCTTTCGTTATTTTAAGGTCTAAAATTTGTTTATAAGAGAGACCATCAGCATAAAATTGTCTCATTTGTTATATGTCTCATCGATGCCTATCTAGATCATAATCAATGGTCCTGATGGCATCCACAACGTTTTGCATTGCAAATGCAAAAACGTCTCACATGTGGTGGAATCAATGCTTGACTCTGCATAGCATTGATTTGATTTTGTATGGATGCAACTTGATCATTTATGTGTGCTCACAAGCGAGCCTCATCAGATGCAACAAGTGTTGGAGGTGGCATATTAGGTGAAGGGGGAGGTGGAGGGGGGTGGAGGTGGAAGTGGTTGTGGCCGAGGTGGTGGATTGATGATATCATCAATGTTAAAATCATCCATGATATGAGATATAAGTGTGCACCTACATTAAATTATACAAAATTAACATACAAACTTAAAAAATTACAAGAAATAGTTAAATTTGAAATGCACATGCAAATTTGTTTAAATAGGATGTGCATACATATATTAAGATCATATAAAATTGAAATGCAATCTACATTGATTGAACTTGAGCATGTGCATACAAAATTCAAATTTTAACATGTACATACATTTAAAATAATAAATACGATGCATAATTTGCATGCATATATCATTAAACTAAACTATGTACATACATACAAATTTCAAAATTTAAGAACAATATGCAATTTTAATACATGTGTTCATTCTAAACAATAAACTTGAAACATTCACAAAAAGCTCATTTTATGTCTAATGCATATATATATATATTACAATTTTCCAATAGGAGAAATCATGATCTAGTAAATAGTCATAAAATATATACTATTATAAATTCATCATGATAAGTTCATAAATTCCACCAAATTCATAAATTCATGTCACTAAAAATATCCATCTAGAACCAAAATCATAAATTCACATTACTAAAAATATCCATCTAGAACCAAAATCATAAATTCACGTCACTAACAATATCCATCCAACCAAATTTATAAATTCATCACACAAAATATCCATCATTCACCAAATTCATAAATTCATAACTATTTAAGATCATTGTCTTAATTTAGAAACTATTGTTGCTCTCTACTACATCTCTTCATTTCTTTGTGTTTTCCTTTTCAGAATTAGAATTTCTCCTCTCCTCTAGCCATTGTCGATGCTCATCTAAGATCCCATCCATAGCCCTAACAACATCAACAAGGGTTTTCATCCTAGATGCAAACATCCTCATAGGTGGTGTGACACATTCTTCATTTTGAATAATGTTGATTTGATCTTGGATGGTTCTAACATTGGCATTGATTCATGCTTGCAAACGAGCACCATCAATTTCAGGTGGTGGAGGTGGGGGGTTATGAGGTGGAGTGGGTGGAGGTGGAGGTGAAGGTGGTGGAGATGGATGGCGTGGAGGTGGATTGTGAATATTATTGAATTGATCCATGTGATCTCTAAGATATGAGTGAACTTGCATTAGATTTGTAATTTCAAAATGTAAGATACATGTTTAGGAAATACCTTTAAACCATTCAATATAAATGGCCTAATTGAATACAAATGATAAAATATGTAAGCCTCATTTATGTCTAAGGCATGTTACTTGAATGAAAATACAATTAACTATTAATATAGGATAATTTATGAATGCTATAGGGTTTATGGTTTAGAGTTTAGGATTTAGGTTTTAGGGTAATAGGATGGCTTAAGGGGATCTATGTAGTAAGGTCCTAGTACAAAATGACATGGATTTTAAGTGAATAAAATTTGGTGAAGATGCCCAAGGCAACCAAATTTCATTAAGGTCTGAGGCAACTTCACCAAATTTTATTCACTTGAGCCATGTCATTTTGTCCTAGGAACTTACTAGACATAGATACCCTTAAGCCATCCTATCACCTTGAACCGTAAATTAATCAATTTTGAGAACTTATTTGATCCCCTTAAGAAATGTCATATTAGGACCCCTTAAGAAATTGATTTACGATTTAGGGTGATAGGATGGCTTAAGGGGATCTATGTCTAGTGAGGTCCTAGGACAAAATGACATGGTCAAGTGAATGAAATTTGGTGAAGTTACCCAAAGCAACCAAATTTCATTAAGAGCCTAAGAAAAAATGACGGCTTTAGGGTTTAGGGTAATAGGATAGCTTAAGGGGATCTATCTAGTAAGATCCTATGACAAAATTACATGGCTTAAGGGAATAAAATTTGGTGGAGTTGCCTAAGGCAACCAAATTTCATTTTAAGGTCCTAGGAAAAAATGAATGCTTTAGTGTTTAGGGTTTATATTTTAGAGTTCAGGGTTTAGGGTTTACAAAACTTAGGGTGAAGTTTTGGTGTCCTTTGGAATATAATGAACTTGAAATTTAGTGAAGAACATTTTCTTGTGGAGCAGTTGATTGAGATAACTCTTGTTTCAATTAACCAACCTAGATCATGAAATCTCATTCATATTATAAACTTGCATGATCTTATTATTGTTAAATTTGGTTGCCTTGGGAAACTTCACCAAATTTTGAGAACTTCTTTGATCCCCTTGAGAAATGTTATATTAGGAACCCTTAAGACATTGATTTATGATTTAGGGTGATAGGATGGCTTAAGGGGATTTATGTCTAGTGAGGTCCTAGGACAAAATGACATGGCTCAAGTGAATAAAATTTGGTGGCTTTGCCCAAGGAAACCAAATTTCATTAAGGGCCTAGGAAAAAATGATGTCTTTAGGGTTTAGGATTTAGAGTTTAGAGTTTAGAGTTTAGGGTTTAGGGTAATAGGATGGCTTAAGGGGATCGTTGTAGTAAGGTCCTACGACAAAATGACATGGCTTAAGGGAATAAAATTTGGTGGAGTTGCCTAAGGTAACCAAATTTCATTTTAAGGTCCTAAGACAAAATGAATGCTTTAGTGTTAAGGGTTTAGATTTTAGAGTTCAGGGTTTAGGGTTTACCAAAGTTAGGGTGAAGTTTGGGTGGCCCTTGGAATAATGGACTTGCAAGTTAGTGCCTAGTTTATGAATATTTTTTATTTTATGAATATATTGACTATTTCCGTAATAGAAACACATAATTATGTATTATTAAGATTGAGTTTGATGTATATTTTAACTGGATATTTTTTTAATTTAATATAAGATTATTTTATTTAACATTTTTTTCATTAATATTTCCCACTTAAATGAATTTCATGATATAAAATGTATAATATAAAATTAGTTAATTTTGAATCAAGTATTTTATTTTTGATTGTTTGGAACTAAAAGAACCTAAAAGAAAGAAAAGAAAAATATTTAGATTCTTTTAGTATCTAGGTAACTAGTGCAAAAATTGAGATTTTAGACTAAACTAGAAGCCTAATTAACAAGTAATTGACTAGAATGAGGGTTAAGATTGTCAAAAGACAACAAACAACAGTGAACACATGCAAACAAGAAATGGAAACAAGGCATGACTAAGAGAGATCAAAACATAAAATAGAAATGAATGTTGAATACTATCTAATTAAGTGACAATTGGAAATAGATTGTACACTGGGATTTACAAATTTGCTAACTAAATTTGCAAACAAACATTGATAAAATTTATGAATTGTAACTATTCTTTAACATATTGTTTTCTAATCTAATTATAATTTAACATTGAAACTAAAGTTTAACATATCCTTTCCTCCATACAATGCAAATGAAATTTAAAACATTTAAGCAATGATGCAAATGAATTTTCTTGAGCTCAAAATTAGGGTTTTCAAAATCAAAATGATTTGTTTGATTTCAATTTAGGGTTTTAGCAATTTTTTGTTTCAATTCAATTTAGGGTTTCAATTTCTAAGAAATTAGGGTTTTTAATGCAATTTTTTCATTTCTTTCAAACTAGATTTTCAAATTCAATTTTTTTTGTTTGATTTGAATTCAGGGTTTCAAAAAGCTTGATTAGGGTTTCTAAATGCAATTTTTTAATTTCATTTCAATTTCTAGGTTTTTGAAATGCATTTTTTTTGCTTTGTTTCAATTAGGGTTTTCAAATACAATTTTTTTGGTTTGATCGAACAATTTAGGTTTCAAAAGCTAAATTTTGTTTCTAAAATACAATTCAAGGTTCATTTTTTCGTTTCTATTCAATATCTTCAAGTTTCATTGTATTTTTTCATCTATTTCTACAATTCCTCATTTCTACTATAAAAGGAAATAAAATGCTTAAAACGTCAAATAAATTAAAGAAAAACATGCTAAAATCAATTCTTCTATTGACAATTTCAATAAAAATGAAAAAATGCAAAAAAATGGGGGTGGAGGGGTACCTGGAGGTTGTTTTTGGTGATTGTTGTCACTCACAACTCGGGATCCCATGCGTTGCTAAAATCAAGGTTTGTTCATTTTTAAAAAATAAATACCATTACAAAACAGGATCCTGATTATTACAAAATAGGATCTCAACTTTTTATAAATCAAGATCCCATTTCGTACTAATCGGGATCTCGTTCTGTGTCCATTAGTTTGGGACCCTTTAACAAATGGGATCCCAATTTTTAAAAAGCAGGATCTCGTTTGACATTTAGGCTTGGGATCTCGAAGCTAAACGAGATCCCAATTTTTAAAAATCAGGATCCCGTTTATAAAAATCAAGATCCCATTTTTGCAATGTCAATTTCTTTTTTTTGGCTAAGGAAAAAACTTCCACCTTTTGTGGACTCAACTTTGTGCACTTACCCATACTCAAGTTTTATGGATGAAACAAACACTTAAGGATATATCAAGGTGGAGTACAAAGAACCTATCTTTATTCTTTTTAATAATTCATGTGCAATAAACATCTCAAAGAATCCAATGATGCACTATAGGACAAAGCACATATCAATCAAGTATCACTTTATTAGAGAGAATATCACAAACAAGGAAGTCAACATGGAATATGTTCCCACCCAAGAACAAGTTGTTGACATATTTACCAAGCCTCTTGCAAAGGAACAATTTTAATATCTTAGGAAAAATGTGGGAGTCATTGCTCCCACATCATATCACTAAATTTTAGTGATATGGCATGGGTCCAGGGGGAGCTTCATTGTTATTCCATTCATCCTTGGTAGTGAAAGAATGAATCAAGTTAGGAAAATCTAGATTTTTACAAATTTCAAATGACTTGATGGTTGTAAGTTTATGAATCTTTTCTTTCTCTTTGAATTGTTTTCCAAAGGGGGAGACAAATCATAAGGTAGAGGATTGTGGATTCCTTTTCCATTGATGTCAAAGGGGGATAAACTATGAAAATTCTCATGGATTTGGGAGAGGGGGATAAAGGTATGTCTAAGGGGGAGATGCTATGTTTGTGAATTCAATTTTAATTGGCATCAGAGCAGTTTGAGCATTTAGTTTTTCTATTAATGAAAAAGGGGGAGATTGTTGGAATATTATTGTCATTGATGTCAAAAGGGGATGTATGTGTGATATCATGCATGGGAGAGTGTTGGCATGAAGCCATGTGAATAGAGGTGCAGGCCCTAAGTGAGCATGATGGTTGTAGCAATAATTTATTTGTTCTCTCAGTCAAATATAGGGTTTTCTGATAAACCCTAAGGGTTGCAATCTTGGTGATGAAAGACATTTCTATTTTTATGGTGATTGTTTGTAGGTCATTGTAGGTTGCTTAAGTGATAACTTAATCCATTCTGGTCATCTAGGCAACCGACTCCCTTTCCTAGTGATATCGAATTGGTAAATATTCACAACTATAATATTTCGTATGTCACGAGCAAATTATTTTTCCTTGTAATGATCAACAGTTATGGTTGAGGCTTGAAGATAAATGACCTCCCCACTATTCCACTGCATAGGTGGTGGGTCCTTGTCTAGCCCCATGAGATAGCAGACAATAGTGGAGATAGAGCATCAATGATTGTACGGTGCCCATAATGTGTCTGGTGGGACCAGATTGATGAGGTAAAAATAACCTCATCAACATAATGGCCTCAATATGCAAATCTAAACATTTCAGCCCAAATGACCCTACCAATTGATTACATTTAGAAAAAACAATTGCTCTCTTTTTATGAATAAGCATACAAACTTTATTTCTTGAAGTTAGGCGAATTAAGCTTATTTATGTTGATTTAATGGTTTAGTATTTGAGCATTTCACAGGTCAACTCCACTTCCAATCACCATTCCAGTCAAAAGGGAAATGAGCATGGATCTTAACACTTTTGAAAACTAGTGAGCAAGTGCTGAAATTTCAGGAGCACATGTTTTGGGCCGAGTCTTCATAGTCTGTTATTTTTCAATTTCAAAAACTTTATGGCTTGTGCGAGCCTTTTTGATAGTGTATGTCATGGGCTTTAAAGTCCATCTATTACTATCAATTTGTTAAGAGACTCTATTAACTAGAAAGTAGGATTTTGTTACTTCTCTTTATATAAATATGTAACTGTTGCAAATAATGAATAGAGAAGATTATTGTTATGCTGCCAATCTATCTGTTGAGTAAAAACTTCCATATGAATAAAAATGAGTTTTCCCGCCACTCTTTGAATTATTGAGAAATGTGAATGAAGTCTTTGGAATGAAGTAACTTAGAGATTTTCGAGTGCATGTGATCTGAAGTAGCTGTAGACACACCTGAGAGCTGGCCACTCAAGGGTTATAGATAGATAAATAAGTATTATATTTCCTATTCTACTTTTTCTTTTAGTAGATAACAATTGAATTTGCATTTCACTTTCATGAGTATATGTTATGTTTTCAGTGTCAACCCTACAGGTTGCAACTAGGTCCATAGTTTCTGAGCTTAACATTTGAATGTACGGAGCACCTTTCTTTAGTTGATTCTGATTAATTATTTTATGATTAACAGTTGTCTTGTTATCTTTTGTAGTAGATAAATGTTTCCTAATTTCTTTACATGTTTCACTTCTTCAACAATTTATGCTTTCTTTAGATTAATCTTTTCCATGCTTTCTAATTTAGTGGTAATGCATTTCAGATTCTTCATTTTTTGTTTTCTGGTTTGAGTCATTTTCTTGCTTTCTAGATAGATGATTTATTGCTTTCAAGATTAGAGGCCCCTTAGCCTATAACTTTTATTTAGTTGCTTAGTATTCAGGAAACTGGAGAGGGAGAAGTTGATATATCTTCTATTGTATATAGTCGTCAGACACTGCTTGGTTGATATATTGATGTGTTTATTCACTAAAGTGTTAGGACCTAACGACAGCCTGCTACTTTTTGGTGGCGTTACCAGGGACCTCATTTTTCTAGTGTTAGTAGGAGATATATTGAATACCTCTTTTAGGGATAGAAATAACTCTTTGGCTTCTTTTTTGCATGGTCAGGAAACGAGGCCCCCATGAAAGATTCATACCAAAAACCACCCTAATCAATGTTCCAACAACAAGTAGGGAGGGAGGAAACTCAGATCGAGAACTTACTGAGGAATTGAATGAACAAGATCAACCTGAGACCTTCCCACATACCCTGAAAAGAGAATGAATAGTGGTCGAGGAGCATATTCTTTCACATCCTCTTGAACCTCATGCCATTGAGCAAATTTTGGAAGAGGATCACATCCCCTTCAACATCATGGGTGACTATAGAAATGTTGCCAATAACCACAACAATGATAACCCTCCACCATGCACATTCACTTATCCTATTTCTATTGATGCAGATGATGATACGACAATGAAAAATATCTCACCGACCTTCTTTCCAACTTTTCGAGGTTTGTCTACTAAGGCCCCTGATCAGTTTCTATTTGAATTCAAAGTCTTGTGTTAGATATATGACTACAAGAATGATAATAAAAACTAAAGCTTTTCCATTCCACTCTAAAAGAATCAACTATACGTTGGTTTATGGGATTAGCTTTTGAGTCGATAACCTCCTGGGATGAAATAGAGTCTATCTTTTTGGAGAAATACCAAATTTATTATAGGGTGAGTGATAGGAAAGAAGAACTATTCAAAATAAGGCAAAATGAGGATGAAAGTTTAGAGGATTGCCTAGATAGGCTTATCTTCTTGTCCAAACACTGTAGTGGAGAAGTTATAAGTCTCGATATTTTAAAGACATTATTCCTCAAAGGTCTCGATGACGAAGCTAAAAGGAGTTTATATTTAATGGGAAAAGGAGATGTGTCCCAATTGAGACTAGAAGAAATTACGAAATTATGTTGAAACTTCTCTTTTACTCGTGGAGGTATCTAGAAGTAAACCCCCTTGTGTGGTCCTAATGACAAATAAAATTTGTGAGGAGTTGGCCAACTTCAAAATTTACATCCTTGTTCAACTAAACACCACCTTAGATGGTATACAGGCTAAAACCAGAAATCCTAAGACCTTGTCTATTTATTTCTCTAGGTGCAAAAACAAACATTTGCTAGTAGAATGTCCCTTGGAAAAAGTTAACAAGATTGACATTTGTCAAGTGTGTGACAAAAATCACCCCACCGAATAGAGTGACCTCTTGAATGTCATCAAAAATTCTAAGAAAAGAACAACCCCAATCGAGGAAGAAGTGAATGTTGTCAACCAAAGAACTAGAGGTAATTTTTCTTATGGCCAGAATTTCAATCCTAACTGGTGGCCCCAACCCAATTGTAACAATAATCAATGGGTAGTACCCTAGCCTCAGGCATCACCTCTAGTACCCTCTAATTGCGGAACCTATCCTTGGGGACCACCGGAATGGACAAACCAATCTTGGGGTAACTCTTAGTGGCCCAACCAGTCTCAATAGTAGTGGTACCCTCAAAATTCCATTCCTCAATGGAATCAACCCCAACATCAGTTTTATTCTGGTCCTAGGAGGATTCCTACTCAACATACTCTCTTATCACTTCCCCAAAACACTCAAAAAACTAAACAAGTTAACCAACCACCACTTTCGATGCAACCAATCCTAACCCAAAGAAAAATCGTCCAAATGCTTTGGTGTATTCTGCTGAACAAGAAAATGTCACTGGAATTAATGCCATACACTATGGAAACCTACAATTGAGGTCTGGTAAAAAAAATTCACATCCAACTATTGAAGAAATCATTGATGAGCCTATCACGAAGTTTGCTGAGGAAAATTCCATAACACCCACCTACATAGAACCTAAGAACAACCCACCATCTTTAGTTGGAGCTTCTGACATACCTTAGGAGGAGGGGGGTCAACCTCCAACTGAACTGTCAAAGGATCCAACACTGAGAGACAAACAACCTTCAACTGAACCTCAAAAGCATCCTACATCTAAGGATAGAATTAAAGCACCTTTTCCAGAGTGACTGAAACCAATTCCTATGGAAGATGCTCCAGAAGCAATCTCAACCACTAAGACTGCATTGTTACAAGAAATTAAATGATTGCAGATTAAAGTTCCCTTGTTACAGTCGATTAAAGAGATCCCTGAGTTAAACCAGTTGATTAAATAGTTGTGCATCAAAACCAAAGGGAGAAATCCAAAATGAATCAACATTGTTCATATAAATGGGTACCTAGTTGATTTGTTAGCTAGAACAATCACTGCTCCGAAATATGTTGACCCAAGAAGTCTGCTTATAATAGTAATAGTTAATGAGGTAGCAATACCTAACACTTTAGTGGACCTTGGAGCAGCCATTAATGTAATGACTGTTGATGTAATGGAAAAATTTCCACTTACTGATCTACGCCTCACAACTACAGTCTTACAGATGGAAAATCAATCCATAGCTATTCCCAAAGGCATCATTGAAAATATTCTCGTTAAGGTGGATAGATGGGAATATCCAATGGATTTCTAGATAATTGAATCCCTTATGCCCAAAGATAGTTATTTAATAATTATGGAATGACCATGGCTGGCTATGGTTGTAGCCAACATTGACTTCAGGGAGGGAGGAATGACCATCTCACATGGATCTAATAGAAAAAAATTGTTCTTGCACCCTCTTGCCAAGCCTGCCAAACATAATAAAGTATGTATTGATGAACCAAGAAGTCCCACTAGACAAGAAAATTTGTGGCCATGGTAGTCATCAAACAACATGGTGAAGAATTAGAGGATGAATTAGAAAATGATGTGGAAATTCTTGCAATAGACTCCAATAGTAAGGAGATGTTAGATGTAGAAGAAATCCTAGGACACCCAATCAACATAGATCAAGCAGAATTTGACGGTGCTAGTTTTATTGGATTACCTTCCCCTTTGATGAAATTAGTTCCAAAAACTTTCCATCTCTTTGGAGATGTTGCCCGCCTTCATAAAATTGTACCACATAGTTTTTCACTTAACACACTGACAAAGCCCATCTACACTATCACATCCAACTATCCTAGAGTCAAAACCATTATGTTGCTACGAGGAAAAACTTTGAACATCAATAGTTGGTTGAATGAGATAAAAGAACAAACATTGTTTGATACCTTGGTGAGTAGATATAAAGTGTTCACCTGGGACTATAAAGATATGAGAGGAATACACCCTAGTGTGTGTACGCATCATATCTATACTGATGATGTTTGACTTGTTCACCAACCACAACAGAGACTCAATACTACCCTCAAAGACATCATTAAAACTAAGATTGAAAAAATCATGCAGGTAGGATTCATCTACCCAATTTCTGACAAGTGGGTGTCACCCTTGGTTGTAGTTCCAAAGAAGAATGGGAAGTGGAGAGTGTGTGTAGATTATAGGGAGCTTAACAAAGTGACACACAAAGATTATTTTCCCCTACCATTTGTGGACCAAGTGTTGGATAACTTGGCTAGGAGAAAATATTTTTCATTCTTAGATGGATTTAGTGGATACAACCAGATACAAGTAGCAGCAGAAGACCAGGATAAGATGAAATTTACATGCCCTTGTGGGAAATTTGCATATAGGGTTCTTCCCTTTGAGCTATGTAATGCTCCTACCACATTTTAGAGGGCCATCTTGGCTATATTTGTTGAGTTAGTAAATGAGTGTGTGGAAGTCTATATGGACGACTTCACTATATATGGTTCAACTTTCGATGAAGCCCCCACGAATCTAGAAAAGGTGTTAAAATGATGTGAGGATGCTCAGTTGTCCCTCAATCATGAGAAATGTTTGATCAGAATAGTGTTGGGACATCATATTTCAGCTTAAGGGATTAAGGTTGATCCCAAGAAAATCAAAGTCATACAATAACTTGAGATTCCAAAAACTCAGACTGATGTTAGGAGCTTCTTAGGGCATGTTGGATACTATCGAATATTCATAGAAAACTTTAGCAAAACCACAGCATCGTTGTTTTCTCTCCTTCAGAAAAATGTTGACTTCATCTGGATGCCTAAGTGTTAATCCTCATTTGAAATTATCAAGGAGAAACTCATCTCTGCCCCTGCCCTTCAAGGACCTAATTGGATCCTACCATTTCACATTTATGTTGACACATCTAATGATGGAACTGGAGTGATTCTAGGAAAAGAAGATGAGAATGGAGGGAACTATGCTATATATTTTATTAGCAAAAAATTGATGCCAATAGAAAAGAATTGCACCACAAAAGAGAAAGAATAGTTGGTTGTAGTGCATGCCATCAAGAAATTTTGACATTATGTCACAGGATACAAAGTTACAATGCACACAGACCATGCAACCATCAAGTATCTCATGAATAAATTGGTGGTAATTGCAAGGATAATTAGGTGGTTACTCCTTCTACAGGAGTTCAATGTGACAATTGTTGACAAACTAAGGAAGTCCAACATAGTCGCAAAGTTATTATCCTAAATTAAACATGTTGGCGGCTGTGCTATGGTACAGGATGAGTTCCCAAATAAAAATTTGTTCGCCATCTCCACTAAAACCCCTTGGTTTTCCGATATTGCAAATTATTTAGCCACCACAGAAGTACCACCTCAGTTTTCATCAAAATAGAAGAAACACCTCATTCAAGAGAGAGCCCCTTTTAAATGGATTGATGGAATCTTGTTTCGATATGGACTTGATATGGTTTTGAGACGGTGTGTTAGGGAAGATGAGACTTATAGTATTTTGATAGCCTGCCATGATACCCTTTAGGAGGTCATTATTCTGCTAAAAGGACAACTTGCAAGATTTTGGAAGCAAGATATTACTAGCCCTCAATACATAAGGACATCAAGAGATATGTTCACCGATGTGATAAATGTCAAAGAGTAGGTAGGCCAACTACTTCTAATGAAATGCCCCTATAGCCTCAGGTAGTCCTTGAACCATTCACAAAATAGGGATTGGATTTTATTGGGCCAATAGACCCTCCTTCACAAGGAAAATAATACATTTTGGTTTGTACCGACTACCTGGCCAAGTGGGTAGAAGTCCAAGCCCTACAAATTGCCAGAGAAGAACAGGTAGCTGATTTCCTCTACAATATATTTTTTCTTAAATTCGGAGCTCCAAGGACAATTATCATGGACCAGGACCCCCAATTTATGTCCAAAGTGTTGTTGGCATTCACAGATCCCTTCCAAGTAAGTCACAATAAGTCCTCACCCTACCACCCACAGGAAAACAAACAAGTTGAGGTCACTAATAGGGAACTGAAAAACATTTTGACAAAAAATGGTTTGTTCAGGAAGGAAAAACTGTGCTAGGAAACTACCAAAAGTTGTATGGGCCTACAACACAACTTGGAAAGCAACCACTAGTTATAGCCCCTATGAGTTAGTCTTTGGGAAGAAGCCCCTCTTACCCATTGAATTTGAGCTCCAAACCCTTATGACAACCATGATATTGGGCATGGATCTTAAACGAGCCCAAATCAAGCTCAGTCTTATAGCTCAATGAACTAGACGAACTTCGTCTGGACGTTGTCCATCAAACTAAATTGGTCCAACAACAATGTAAGGTCTGGCATGACAAACATATCAAAGAGAATGAATTCCATATCGAGCATTGAGCATTATTGTTCGATTCCAGATACAGGGATCATCAAGGGAAACTTAGGACACACTGGCTTGGACCATACAAGATTTTTGAAGTGTTTGCTAATGGCTTGGTCGAATTAAAACCAATTGATGGCGACACCCGAACTCTTCTAGTTAATGGGCATTGATTATGCATCTACCATAAACCTATTAACAATGAGGAGTTTACAAAAATGGTAGAAACACAAGGAGAAAACCATTGCATTGACTCTGTTGTGGCAGGGTCAATATAGTTTGTCAAATAAATAACCTAAAAAAAATCATTTCATTTCTAAAAATTTCTTCAAATTCTTCACCAAATCTATCATTTGGACTTGGCTAAATTTTTTTCTATATTTTGCATGGCTTCATCATTTAGTGAACCTAATTCTAGTGCACCCTTCTGTGATGCTCCAAAATTTGTTAGCGTAGTTGTTGTGATGCTTCAGAATTATTGTTACAATGCTTTGGAATCTGCACAACATATTGGTTCCACTTCTTGTCTTGATCCTACATTCTAACACATCACTTGATGGTGCTCTGGGAAGTCAAGGCCAAAGTGTCACAATTTTCTTCCTTTTGGCCGCATATTTTCAGCAATGCTCTAGAATTCTGATGTCTCTTCTTTTTGGCTGCATCTTTTCAACAATGCTCCAGAATTCTGTTGTTCCTCCTCTAGCGACATATTTTTACCAATGCTCCAGAATGTTGCTTGAATGCTCAAGAATTATGTTCGGATGGTCCAAAAATTTTGGTTGTTGCTTTGGCTGCATCTTTCGACGATGCTCTAGAAATTTTAGTTGCTGCTTCGACTACATCTTTCAATGATGCTTTGGAAATTTTGGTTGTTAACCCAACGACATCTATTCAGCGATGCTCCAAAATCCTTAATTTGGTTACTATGTTCCGATGACACCTCTCTATGATATTCCAGAACTCTCTTCTTCTCTACTTCAGTTGCATTTCTCGATAATGCTCTGGATTTTTGTGTAAATTTTTTCTTTCCAGATTTTTTTATTTTTCCTAAGTTCTGTACATGCCCATTCTTTAATGTAGCTTCGAGATCTGCTCCCTTATGATTATTTTTCCACATCATACTAAATCTTTCCATAATAAATAAGATTTTTTTTTAGACTGTAGGAATCGGGTAGCACGACCCCCTATAAACTGCAGTGCGCCTAGTAAAATTTTTAACGTGACCAGCGGCGCTGGTGCGACACGCCCTCTGGTACCACAGGACGGGGGAGACTAGAACTCGTGACCAGAAGAGCCGCAACGGAATTACTTAGCCAACTGAGCTAGGGCCCCCGCCCATAATAAATAAGATTATTATGACACCTTGTTTTTCATAATAATTTCCGCCATCACTTCAACCATCTCATCCATGCCATTATTATCTGCTACCACCCTCGCCAACCATATGACTATCCAATTATGTCAGCACAAGTAAGTGATGTTCAATCTAATGACAAGACTTAAGTTAAATGTGCAAATTTATTTATTTTAAAGGGTTAGTACTTATTTTGAATAAAGGTTAATTAATTGGCATGATTTGTTCCTCCTTATAATTTTAAAACATATGCCCTTTTATATGATTGCTAAGAATAAATCAGTAATTGTAATTCCCCATGAAAGGCCATCATAATTATGTAGTAAGGTGAAAAGAAAGCTAGTAATTAGTTCCTTCCCCATTGAGTATATCAACGCAAAACTCTTTTTTTGTCTGTAATTTAGTGAGAGATAATTCCAGAGTTTTGCAAAATCTCACTAGGAGATAAAGGAAATGGGAGGCACTAAGAAGAAGTTTGAGCCAACTTTTGTAGCACTATTATTGGCATTAAGCAATATAGCAGCTTTATTTCAAAGAGTTTGATGGCTAGATTTCATGAAACAATTTGAAGGGTATACCGAGTAGCTGGTGAAGGAATTCATCAAGAATTTTGCAGATGGGAAGACTGTGGTGCGTAAAAAATAATTTTAGATAAGTACGAAATTCATTGCTCATATTTTCAGTCTTGAGAATAAAGGAATTCATTTGAATGAAAATACCCACGTTCTCTATCAAAAGTTAATAGAATTTTCCATAGGGAAGGGGAACCTCAACCTATAATGACGATAAATACCAAGGGAAAAATAAGGGAATCCATAGAATGTCTATTCCAGAACCTTGGAGGTCTACTGCAACCTGGATTATTAAATATTTCACTTGTGAGGGAAAAATGACTACAGTTGTGGGACCCCCTTTCCACTTGCTAACTCATTAACACCATGACATTGAGGACCCTACTCTTAGGGTAAATTTACTAGCTTTTTTCTGCCACTCAGTCACCTCTATGATGGAAAAGTATAAAGTTGGGATAGGGTCCCTTAAACATCATGGCCTGATACAGTTAATATGTAGATACTGTTAAATAAATATTTGACCATCTCCCTTTGGGTTTCTTTTTGTATTAGTTTGCGCCAGCCTATGCACCGCTAAATTGCTTGGCCTTTTTTTTCAAAGTTTTGATCTATCGCTTTATGTAGCTACTCTTTGTAGCTTCAGGTATCGGCTTTCCTTTCAGATCCTTGGAAACTGTGCTGAGCTTCCACATGCCGCGGTCATGGGATATTTTGTTCCCATTTCCTTAAAGTCTTGATGGGCTATGCAAGGTTTTCACGAGGCCATCATCCATAAAAGTGTCAGCGGGCCCCACACCTTGCTACGTGGTAACCATTCGGGAAATTTTTCAACATGGTATGAAATAGCAACTGCGGGCAGTGAAATGCTGCCACACGTCTTTTACGCCTGGCTGATGGGGCATTCCCTCCACTGTGCTAAGGTAATCTACCCTTTTCAACACGTGTTTCACTTTCGCACCCTCATTTGCAACAAAGATGGGAAGTCTCTTACAAGCAGCAATTTGCTGCCACGTGTTGAACCCGTTTGATCTATTTGAGGGTCTATTGTTTGCGAACCAAATAAGGCTATTAACTGCTTCACATCATCATCATCCACTTGTAGAGGTTTACACTTGTCTAGCTGGGACCACGGCCATCATTACAGAGGATGCACTTGTGCCTGGGATGTCTAGATGTTGTGTTCCAGCTCAATGCTATTGCAATAGCCTATGGAATATTTTGATTCAGGCATCATTGCATGAAGATGGCGGTATCTTTTCTGTTATTGCTTTCTGAGGTGCTGGGAGTTTTTTCCTGCTATATATACTTTCTCTGTTGAAGGGAAAGGGTTTGAAAAAAGGAAAAAACATGTTGGTTTTAGAAAGACATCAGGCCTTTATTACTGTTTAAATTGCTAAACTTTCAGACTGTGCTGATTATTCGACCTTTCTGCTTTTCATGCTTTGATTAAACTGTGAACTATGCTTTATACTGTCTTGACATTTCATTTGATGAACTTCTATTTATGTTGAATACAATTTTGCTTACCTAAATCATGTCTAATGACTCTTCTTAGTAGTGAGATTATATGCAACATTATTTTTTGTCGATAAATGAATTGTATGTGCTATAATCTTAAGTCCCTAAAGTTCTAGAACACAACACTATTTAGGCCCTTAAATCTATGATTTATCGTGCCCACCAGAAAATTTTGGCGCATCACCTTAGGTTAGACTTTACTTTATTATATCCACTCCCTTTTCCCTTTCAAAAACATGTTATAGAAGAAGTCGACTTCTCTAAAAATTCGGAGGTTACTCAGTTTAACGCAAAAGGTCCCCCTTAAACTGAGTTTCCCATAAGACTCTGTTACCTCATCAATTTTTGGCATCAACAGTTTGTTCTTTTTCTGGCATGCCTAGTGGGACGTGAGCTTAATGAAATTGTATTGTAGCAGGGTGTATGAGCCATCGGCCTGTAACTAGATCCCAGACTGCAAGTAATCCAGGTTTAATCATACCTCCGTTAGGGACATTCTAGGTCGCAAATCAGCTGGTAACCATTCCCTCCCTGCCGCCTTTTCCTCTCACCATGTTGTCGACTGCCAACAAAAATTACGTAGCATGGGATGCTGGAAGTCCCCTGGTAGCCCCAGTAGCACCCGTTGTATGTGGTGCTATCTCGGTTTCAGCCATGAAGGCTATACCGAGGTTTACTGGAGATATCTCAATAACACCCACATAACATTTGCAAGATGTGGCAGACATATGTCTGGTTCATGGGATCACAACGCAAAATGTAGCCTTGAGGCTTTTCACCGCATCTTTCAAAGGTAAGGCACTGGATTGGTATCGCACATTGACACCCAACTCAATTCGCACCTAGGATGAGATGGGAGATCCGTTCTATTAGAGATTTTTGAATGACATAGATCGTTCTTCATTGTATTATCAACTATCTATGATAAGGCGAGCCCCTTAGGAGGCTCTGACAGACTTCAATGCCCGATTTCATGCAAATTGGTAGAGGATCTTGTTACTATCCGCCTGACTCCTGAGTTAGCATTTATATTTTATTTGAAGTCCATCAATTCTAACATTTCTATGATGATCAAGTCCTTGGGAGGAGCTACTCTACTAGATGCTTATGGTACCGCTATCAAGGCTGAGAATCATTTGATAGATTGCAGAAAATTGCCTTCTCGACCTATTATGCCGATATTTCCTAAAATATCAATCTCTGCACAGGAGGTTGCATCAACTGGGGCACCCACAAATGCTCAATCAATATACACTTATGCGCCCACTCCTAAAAGTGTGGCTTCTACATTAGGTTCTTCCAAGGATGAAATAAGTGATCTGAAAGAGATGTTGTGAACCATGGCAAATGATATAATGACTCTTAAGTAGAACCAAGCAACGCCTCCGAAGCCCGCATATCAAAACTATCAAGGCAGGTGGTCTAGTTATCAGCAAAATCAATATCAGGGTATGCCCCACACTAATCCACCAACACCAACTACAAACCAAATGGTGTCAGTGCCTACTCCGCTAATGAGTGCGTCGCCAAGCTCGAGTAGGGAATTAACTGCAAGACAGAACAATCTTATTGATGATGTCAATCCATGGTGTTTCCCCTGTATCGATGTGCATATGCCCTGGAACTACCCACGTGGCAACCTATAACAAAAGGTGGCAGAGCAACGCGGCCAAGGCACATCAACAGAAAATGGAGGTTATGTATATGCCTCACCACAAATGGAGAGTGCAGTCTTGACCATGGAAATGCAAGGAATGTCTTTAGAACAAGAATCTGACATTGTTCCTGATCATGCGCTCTTCTCTTGGATGGAGGAAGAAGAAACGGTGTTTGTCAATGATGCATTCATATCCAAAACACCGCAAGTACATTCTAATTACAACAAATGATTAAAGAGGAGATTCACCGGTGAGTCAGTTATTTCACATCCGGACAACCCGTAGCTCCAAGGCGCATCTAATCAAATTCCCAATACTTCCACCGTCCCTTCACCTTCTCAACCTCGGAAGGAAATTATTATAACAAGAATCAAGGAGCAGAAAGCTTTGAGTTTGACACCTTTTAATGTGGTGGAACAATTGAATAAATCATCTACTAATGTATCTCTATGAGAGATTCTAGCAATCCCATAACAAAAGACTCTATTATAGAAGGCACTTCAAGAAGAGGTCAACCCAGTACCAATAGGGTCATTTGCGAGAACAAAAGAAGTTTATCAGGTGCCACAAGCTAAGGTCCTTACAAAAAATACAAAGGAACCCCCTACCGAAGACAGATGTAGGTCAAAACCTCAACCCTTCTTGACTCTCATTGTAGGAAAGAAGTTATTGCATAATGCTATGATTGATTCTAGCACCAGCACCACGGTTATGCCTAAACAAATAGCTGAAGCTTTGGGACTCAGTTACAAACCTATGAAGAGAGGGGTGATGCAGCTTGACGAAAATAAAGCTGAGACCGTAGGTGTCATCAAAGCTCTTTGATTAACTTTATTTGCTTGCCCTAGTATCATGGTCCCACAGGATACAGTGATCATAAATGTCCCTCCTATGTTTGGTCTCTGTCTCTTGTGAGAGTTTACTTCAAAGGTGGGCGGATGCTTGTCCTTGGACTGGTCGCATTTGATACTTAGAACCAAGCATGGCGCTAAAATGAAGATGGAATCGGAGGCTCTACATTCTAAACACATGGCAGATGAAGCTTTGATCAATTTTGAAGCAACGCATACCTCTATCATTAAGCAAGAAATGTATTGCATTGAATTGCTAGAGGAAGAGAAAGCGGGCAGAGATCGGAATGAAAAAGAAGATGCTCTATTGAGTGAACACATAAACAATGATCCTTTCGACAATTATCATGCTACAGGATTAGGAACATATGTAATTTATGATGAAGACCAGGTGCTTCCGAGGGTCATCAAAGAATCTGAAGGTAACCAGACAAATGAGCTATGGACATTGTACTTTGATGGAGCAAGAAGCAAAGTAGGTGCTGGAGCAGGGATATATCTAATATCCTTGCAAAATAAAAAATGGTTGAGGTCTTTCCATTTTCATTTTGCATGTTCAAACAATGAGGCTAAGTATGAGGGGTTAGTCGAAGGTTTAAGCCTTGCGGAATGAATGGGTATCAAGCAACTAGTTATGTTTAGAGATTCTAAACTGGTAGTTAACCAGGTCCGAAGAATTTCTACAACAAAGAATGTCTGCATAAGATCATATTGGCACCAAGTCTGGGACTTGATTGAGGGTTTTGAAACTTTCAACATCCAGACCGTTCCTATTGGTGCTCAATTTGATCCTATCTCTAACTTGTGTCAGAATGAACATTCAGTACGAGTACTAGTCTGACTAGTGGTCCCTGACAATGATCAGAGTTGGCAAGTCTTTAAAAGTGATGAACATATCACCTCGTTTATCCAGCATTCAAGGGAATTCGTCGATCAGCTTCAACCTAAGATCGCTGAGGCTTATGAAGGACAAATTATGTAGCTCAAATCTAATAAACTTCTGAAAGGATTGGTTACTCTTGAAAACTTTTTTGATTCTAATGATGCCTGAAATGATAAGCGGAGGTTTGTGGCAGAAAAAAGTGATTATGAGGACCTTCAGGTCTCTGATGGCAAGAATCTACGAGTCAGAAAAGATGTCCCACACCATGATAAGGAAAGGCTCATCAGTTTCTGCAAAAAATATGGAGTAATGGTCTGGTCCTATGATGATCTAGAGGGTTACGATCCTGGCATCATTCAACACACTATCGAGCTAACAAAAGGTGCGAAACCAATTCAACAGAAATAGAGGCCAATTAACCCTAAGATTGAGGCACTAATGGCACAAGAGCTGATTAAGCTCATTGAGTCACGCACTGTCTTCCCAATTAAACATAGTACTTAGGTATTGAATCTGGTCCCAGTCCGAAAGAAGAATGGCAATATCTGATTGTGTGTAGACTTTCGAGACCTAAACAGGGCATCTCTGAAAGACCACTATCTGTTGCCTTCCATGGAATCAATCCTACAAACTGTGGTAGGATCGAAAATGTTTTCTCTACTGGATGTCTTCTTTGGCTACAACCAGATCTGAGTTAAAGTGGAGGATCAGCACAAGACTACGTTCACCACAAAGTGGGGAACATTTGCATATGCTAAAATGCCTTTTGGTTTATCCAATGCAGGGGCAACATTCCAACAGGCGATGGACATCGCATTCAACGAGCTAATCAATAAGTTTATTCTAATCTATCTAGATGACCTTACTATGTTCTCTGAATCTAAGGATGATCATTTCGACCATTTAGAATTAGTTTTTCAAAAGTGCCAGGAGTTCGGAGTTTCCCTAAATCCAAAGAAGTGTGTATTCAAAGTACCGCAAGGTAAGTTGTTGGGACACGTGGTGTCAAAGGAAGGTGTATCAATCAACCCTGAATGAGTAAGGGCTATCAAAGAACTTCCCCTTTTGGTAAATAAGAAAGTTGTTCAATCTTTCTTGGGAAAAGTAAATTTTGTTAGCAAGTTTATTTTCGATTTCGCAAGGATGATTAGGCCAATCACCCTAATGCTGAAGAAAGATCGAACATTCAAATGGACAACTGAAGCTCAGGAGGCTTTTGAAAGAGTCAAGGAAGGTATTTCCACGGCCCCGGTGCTGGTTAATCCAAACCAATCCAAGGATTTTATAATGTACGCTTTTAGTAGCAAGTCCATTATTGCCACTGTTCGCACCCAAAAGGATAACGAAGAAAAAGGGGAACATCCAGTGGCGTTCTGTTCCCAGACACTAAAGGAATATGAGGTGAATTATAATTTTTTCAAAAGACAAGCCTTTGCAATAATAAAAGGACTTAAGAAGTTCTGCCATCTAATTTCCTACAACAAGGTGCTGGTATATGTCACACATTCTAGTATATGTGCATATATCATGGAAGGAGAGATCACAAAAAAAGGGTGAATTGGATCACTAAGATCTTTGAATATGACATTGAAGTTAGGCCTACCAAGACTATTAAAGGAAGAGGACTATGTGAATATATGGCACAAAATGAGGAGGTACCTGTTGCAGAGGAGTAGCTAGAGTTCGTCTTGATAAATGAATTAGAATTGAAAGGCGGTTGGCTGACTGATAGAAATGCAAACCAGAAAGTACCTGCCAGGCCTCTCATCCCAAAAAAGGAGGTATTACCAACTGCAAAGTTGTGGATATATGTTAATGGAAGGATTCCTTTTCAAAAGGAATTTCAACGATGTTCTCCTACGATGCGTCACTTCTGAGCAGGCAAAGAGGATCCTCGACGCATTCCACAATAGCACTGCGGGTGGACATTTCTCTGCCAAAACCACCACCATTAAAATCATGCGTGCAAGCTATTATTGGCCTATGCTTTTTAATGACTCCTACTCTTTAGTAAAGGCTTGCAAAAAATGCCAATTGTTTGATGATAGAAGAAGGAATTCCACAATGCCCCTGAAACCCATAGTGGTGGATGAACCATTCACGCAATGGGGCCTAGACTTCATTGGGATGATTAACCCAGTTTCTAGCGATGGAAACAAATGGATTCTAACCACCACATATTACTTCACAAGGTGGACGGAGGCTATCCCGCTTAAGAACGCAATAGAAATGGAGATCGTAGATTTCCTCAAAGAGCTAGTGACGAGGTTCGGGCCTCTGAAAATGATCATTTCAGATAATGCCAGAGCTTTCCTTGGCTCAAAGGTATGTCACTTTTCATTAAATAATGGAGTATTCCTCAAGACATCATCAAACTATTATCCATAGGGGAATGGTCTAGTAGAGTTAACAAACAAAAGCCTAGTTTGGCTCCTTAAAAGGATTGGCTCAGAGCACCACAGGGAATGGCAGAAGAATCTCCGAATAACACTCTGGGAAAATCGCATAACTCCTAAGCAAGTCCTTAAGACTTCGCCTTATGAATTGGTATACGGGAAAGAGGCACTGTTACCTCTCTCCATGGAGATCTCGGCAATACAGTTGTTGAAATCTCTTGAGATAGAACAAAATGAAGTCCTGGAGGTTCGGCTCGCCGAACTATTGGAAGTACAAAAGAAAAGGGAGAATTCCCTAACAGCAATGACAAGCCGTCAATAGGTGGTCAAACGATGGTTTGATAAGAAGGCTTTCGACCAGGGTTTAAAATGTGGAGACTTAGTGCTAAAGTATGATAGCAGGGCTGCAAAGCCAGGTCAGCATAGTAAATTTGATTGCCTATGGGAAGGTCCCTTTAGAATCATTTGGTGTAAAGAACACAACACTTTTGAGCTGGAGGATATGGAACAGGAACCGTTAGGAATCTTGATCAATGGGATTCATCTTAAGTTATTCCATTAAGCATTAAGCTCTACTTTGTACATATGTAAAAAGTGCTTTTATTTTATTTTTGTTTCTTTGGCTGGTCTTTTTCTAAATCAGTTTGTTGTTCTATGGGATTAACCCATTATTATTGACAGGTGGAACACCAGAGTTGCTTTACACAAAACACATCTATGCATGGAGAAATAGCATATAAAAGCTACAAGCCCAAAAAAACTTAAATATAAAATAAAAAGAAAAGAGCATGGATTTTCTTTCAATGATAGATATCTATTTATATATGTTCTTTTCATTACAAAAGTGGCTAGGAAGCCGAATTTCAAAATTTACAAGTATATTGAGCTATTATATATATGATAACCATTTTCAGACTTATATACAGTTATGAGTAGTATTATATGCAGTAGACAGGGAAACACTTGTTGAGTAGGCAAGGGGTTTTTTATCCAAATGCATGGCTGTCGGTAATTGATGCATTAACTACAGCGTCCACTTCTTCCTTGTCCATAGATTCATCTTAAGTTGTTTGATTAAGCATTAAGCTCTACTTTGTACATATGTAAAAAGCGCTTTTATTTTATTTTCATTTCTTTGGCCGGTCTTTTTCTAAATCAGTTTGTTGTTCTATGGGATTAACCCATTATTATTGATAGGTGGAACACCAGAGTTGCTTTACACAAAACACATCTATGCATGGAGAAGTAGTATATAAAAGTTGCAAGCTCAGAAAAAATTAAATACAGAATAAAAAGAAAAGAGCATGGATTTTCTTTCAATGATAGATATCTATTCATATATGTTCTTTTCATTACAAAAGTGGCTAGGAAGCCGAATTTCAAAATTTACAAGTATATTGAGCTATTATATATATGATAACCATTTTTCAGACTTATATACAGCTATGAGCAATATTATATGTAGTAGACAGGGAAACACTTGTTAAGTAGGCAAGGGGTTTTTTATCCAAAGGCATGGTTGGCAGCAATTGACACATTAATTATAGAGTCCACTTCTTCCTCATCCATAGATTCCTCAGCAGCACTGGCAGCATCATTTTGCACAACCACCATTGGCGAGGGAAACACCAGGTTCCTGAAGTCGGTATACCAATCTACATCATAGAAAGGCATCATGTTGTAGCTACGAAATAGGAAGTGTAGTGCCTGAGTAACCCTCTATTGGTGCTGGTCATGGGTCTGTAAGTGGAATCCACTGAGGAACAGTAGCCAAACAATGACAGCTTCTTCCTCAATGAAGCGACACAAGTCGCTACCTAACGACATACCTACCCCATAAGTAGCATGCGCAACAACCTCACCGAGGCCATTCAAGTATTTTTTGGGGAAGATTTCCTTAACCAACTTCAAGATAAGTGGCTAGGGAATGCTAATGTCTAGCATAGACATGACAAAGTGGGAGCATACATTGGTATTCACTTGATACCTATCCTCGTATTCTACACAATCTTTGCCTAAAACCCACTTTATGGCTACTAAGACCAGAGAATGCTTGTTCTTAGTCATTATTTTGAGTCTCCTAGTTGAAATCTCCCCTAGGAATGTTGTCTGCGACTTATACGAGATCAGGCGAATTGGGGTATCCATTGCTCTGACACTATCCTTAGGCTTCTGAGCTAATGCCGAAATTATCTATCACCTAACCTATGAAAAGGCTTGCTTAAGACTCTTCTGCTAGCCTATCTCTTCACAAATGCTAAGTATATTTTGCTCACTACTTACTGGCCTATTTATAGAAATTTGACAACACACATGCTAATCCATTTCAAAGAAACGTGATATTAAGCTAGTTGCAAACTTGAAAAGCATGCCTGCGTTTGTCCACTTTTCCAGGCCAGTTGCATCTGTAATAGCATAGCTCAAGGCGTGCTTGATTAATTAGAGGTAATTAATTGTTTTGAAAAGGTGGCACTCATTGGAAGTAAGATGTATGGCCGTAGGCCATTGTGTCATCTCTCAAATGCATCTCAAAGACCAAGGTGATATTCATATCTTTTTAGGCCGTGATTGCTTGCTCGGTGTAATCATTCCGACCAGATATTCATTGCCAGCGCATGCTAACGCAGAGTTAGCAAGCAAATTACCAGCTCAAGTTCCAAGGAGATCAGAGCATATCACAGGGTCACCCAAAGGCAATAATGAACTCCGGCCATCTCAAAATAGCAATGAGCTCATTTTGTACAATTTGCAAGATTAACAGTACATGTCGAATTAAATGCAAAAGGCTTGCTTTCACCTACCACCTTGAGGAAAGATTGCCAAATATTGTATGAAGAGACTTAATATTCCAAAAGGTCTTTTCAAAACACCAAAGGGCTAGAGTGCAGAGTTATCCTTCTTTGGCGTTGCCAGAATTGAGACGATTTACAAAACAAAGAGCTTGCAGGAATCTTCAAAGGAAGGAGGATGTCATAAACTTCAACTCAGCAAATTCAAGAGGAAATCAACCAAGAGCTATTTAGGGCTATACATTCTTCAAAGGAGGTATATATCTATGAATATGTGGTGTATGCTACACCTGGTATACCCAGCAGGCCAAGAAGGGCTCATACAAAGGAATTGGAGAGGCACAAGGATTATAGAAACAGAAAAAGGGTTGAAGAAGAATGGGATAATATATGACCCAAGGCTTGTGAAAAACCCTAAGTCCCTTAGGGAGGCAGCCTATGCAAGGTTATTGGCACCAAAGGCAGACCAATCTATGGCGCAGAGAGTCTGGTTCAGTGGTCTTCCTCAATACATGGTCCCACTTGTGCACTATTGCCTGGAGGTAGTTGATGCTGCTGTTCAACATTACAATCCTGATACCCACTATATCGAAGGCCACAACTTAAGGGTACATATCACTGCAGAAGCCATCTGGCACATGTTATGTATCCTAGACCCAAGTAAAAGAAAAGAAATCATCGAGCCTTTTCGACCGAGCAAGGGAGAAAAAATATGGAGGAAGATGAAAAAGAGCTCAGAGTTCCTGTTGGAAGAAACTAATAGGAAAGGCCTCTCATCAGCTAAAGTTCCAAGTATTCCATTGTCATGTGGAGCATTTCAAAATGATCTTCAGGATGCCATATCCATGCTATTTGTGTGCGGCCGCAACTCCGATGAGAAGATTGAGACCTTTCAATTGGGACCGACAATGCAATTTCGCAAGAAACATCAACTCTTCTGGTATGATTTTATTGGGTTTATAGTTGAAGAAATGATACAAAAAATTGAGAATTATCAGGTGGAGAAGAAATTTAGGTTTCTTTCTTTCCTAGTCCACATGTTTCTGCATCAAAACCCAGATTTCTTCACCCGGTACTTCCTGCTTTCAATTTTTTATGCACAAAATAAAAGAAAATCAATCTCCGTACGGATGCCTTTTCTTTCCACGTCTTATGATTATTATGCATTTTCGGACTATTTCATAGCCCTAGTCTTACATGACTTGATCAGAGAGGGGGATATTGTTCAACTCGATAAGGAGTAGACTAGATTTGTGTAGAGTTTCACCCCTGCATGCGACTGGTTCTTAGGTAGGGATTTTACGATCATGCGAATGTGGGCTTTACAGGAAAACCTTTCATGCTTCCAACCTGTGTCACAGATAGAGTGCTCGCGCTAGAAATTTTCTGACAGGTATGCATCATTGATTTCACTTTTTGTAGCAATGGGAAGGTCAAGAGGAAGGGTTTCTTCTCTTGTTCGAAGAATTTCAAGTCAGTAACTTTGATAAAGAAGCAATTAGACAAATTGTTGGAGGAAAAGTTGGCCTCTCTAGGGTTGGTACTGATAACTAATGTATGAGAATACAACCCTTTCAATGACTTGCCAAAGCCCTATATGAAAGTTACTCATAATCCCCGACCATACTGGGATAAGCGACGTAATCCGCAAGTGGATAGAGATGAAGATTTTGTTGAATTGGCACACATCCCTACACTGGACACTAGAGGCCCGTGGCACAAGTTCTACTTTCCTATGGTAGTGACCCGAGATAATTTCCCTATGGAATGTGGCATGTACAACAGGTTGAAGAAAGATTAAGAATGGAATGAGGAGAAAATAGTAACTTTTTGGAAATATCGCCAAAAAATTGCATAATTAGATGTTCCTTATAACACACTAAGGGATGACCAGGAATTTGAAAGATGGTGGACGGAAGGCCATCCCAGCCCGAGCTCTAGTTTTAGTAAGAGCAAAGAACAAGAGGAGTCTAAGGAGTAAGAACAGAAAGCGACGACATCGGTTCCCACTACGCAAAAGGGGAATGTCTCTGGACAGTCCTCCTATGTGGCCACGAGTGTGCATTTCAATATATCAAGGGGTTTGCATACACTCACTTGGGCTACTAAACCAACCAGGGTATCATTATAGAAAATAGAGGCGACCACTAGACTCAAGATACCCAACCTACCAAGAGGCAGTGCATAAGCACTATAATCGAAGAGAGTTCGTGGTGGCTCGTAGGGGGAGAAGTGCTCGTAGCCTGTCAAGAGCTCAAGGAAGAGGATGACTCGATGATGATTTTGGAGCCACCACCAACCAGTCAACAGGTACAATTCACTCCTTCCCTTGCATCTCATTCCTTGGTATCTTCCCCTACCTTACTAGCGATCCCTACCATTGGAGCTAGCCCTCTACCTTCCTTTATTAGCCTGACACATTCAGTGGGATTCGCCCAGTTTTCGCGTGCCACCAGCTCATAATTACTCCTTCATGCTTACAAATTCTTGCGGCTACCACTCTGACATTCCTCACCTCGCTTTCAGAAGGTTTTCCCTTTGGGAGTGTTCCTCTTGTTTCCACTCTTATTACAGATCCTTTTCCATTACCACAGACTGACGTCTCATTGACAACCCCTCCATTCTCTCAACCGATAAGCCTCACAACTAATTCTCCAGTTCAATCATTCCAAATAACTAGCCCTACTATCAATACTCAGACCAAACTCTGGAATGTGCCCCACTTCTCTCCACAAACAATCACTATTTAAAAGAAACAAATGCCTGCACCCATGAAGATTACCTACCCCTATGCCCTGCCTTTTGGTACTCCTTTCGTAGGTGGACTAGTATCATTGCCAGTCAAATTCATAGCATAGATGGATTGTGGAAGGGAGTCATGCATGAATAGGATGAGGAAGTGAAAGGCAAAAGATGACAGTGTTTTCGCTGAGTCAAGAGTGCAGACTCTTTACGATGAGGACCGACAAGAATTGAAGTTCGCAACCATGTACCCAAGGGTAAGAAAACCTCGGGGAGAAATGCAACCAGAAGACTATGAGATATATGCAGTAAGGCTCGACATGTAGGTAGCCCGACCGCAGGATAAGGTTGAGATCATGGAGGAAATGCAACAGGTAGTCACTTTCAACTTCCTCAAAATTGGTCGCCAGTTAAAGAAGAAGGATGAGCAACTCAAGGCCGCAAGGGAAAGGGCTAGTTTTCTAGAAAGGAGGGAGAATTCCTTAAAGGTAGATATTTTCCACATGACAGAGAGGGCACTGGAAGTGGAAAATAAGAAAAGTAGACTCTAGGGAAAAATTGCGAAAACTCAGGTTGTCGACCCTGATATAATCAAGGAACTGCAAACTAAGAATCATGAGGCAAAGCAGAATCTATGATTAAAGGATGAGGAACTGAAGCATCTCCACCTTGAGCATGGTGAGAGAATGGAAAAGATAGAGGAAGAGTTGGGAGGCCGATAGGCTCAATATGAGAAAAATTTATAGCAAAAGAATAATGAATTTAAAATCCTAATGGCAAAGATAGAGGAAAAGCTCCGAGAGACAAAAGCTTCTCTAGAGGAACACTTAGTAAATCACTCATGAGCCGAGCAGACTTGGAATAAGGAAATGAGCAACTTTGTGAAGCAGCTAGTTTTTGAGAAAAAGAAAAAGGCAGAATTAACTGAGGCTATCATTTCAAGAGATGCAAAGATTACCATGCTTAAAACCTCTCTCCTACCTTCCCCTGCACGGCCTGATATCATTCTGCTGATTATGGAACTATACATTTCTCTCTAGGAGAAAATTAAAACCTTTTGCCTAGCACTATAGCCTACCCTCCGATTCATGGATAGGACCTCAAAGCTCAGCCAGGAGGCCCACGAGACAATGGAGCTATTCCCACAGTTCATTATTGAGAGAATTCCTGAAGAAAAAGAGTTTCTCACCAAGCTATACTCAGTCTCTGATGAGAACCTAATCGAGGTAGGTATTGAAGATCGGGACACTACTGCTTAGAATGCAAACAAACTCATCCATTGCCACTCCGCTTTCTAGCGCACCAAGGTAGCTGCGGCTATTCTAAGTAAGACACTAGATAGCATACAAGGAAGTTTCTCTAAGTTAGGTAGGATGGGACTATCGTCCCCCTTCCTCGAGGATGGCTCTATTGCCACAAATGCATAGATTGCGGAAATAATAGACAAGAAGGAAAATGACTAGGAGGCATTCAAGGAGTTCGGTGATCCTCCCACGACAGCTGACATTGAAGGGGTCATTCATCTGCTCTTATAGCTGCTATTTCATATACAAACGGGGGCTGGTTTACCCAATATGCTACCTCATAAAGAAACTATTGATCTTAGTGGAGCACAAGAGAATTTGTGCAACATAGTAAATTTGTCTAAAGAGAAATGGTCACCTTTGCAAGTGGCCCTGTCTAGTCTTTGACTCCATTCGCCCAATGGATAAGGCTTTGGTCTGCAGAACCAGAGAAATTTTGGGTTCACCGTTCCTTAGGTGAAACACCCCTGTTAGTCACCAAAGCTGTTAAATAAATATTTGAGCAGCTCCCTTCGGGTTTCTTTTTGTATTAGTTTGCGCCGGCCTATGCACTGCCGAATTGCTCGACCTTTTTTTCAAAGTTTTGATCTACTGCTTTGCGCAGCTACTCTTCACAGCTTTAGGTATTGGCTTTCCTTTTGGATCCTTGGAAGCTGCGCTGAGCTTCCATGTGTCATAGTCACGAGATATTTTGTTCCCATTTCCTTAAAGTCTTGACGGGTTGCGAAAGGTTTTCATAAGGTTGTCATCCATAAAAATTGTCAGCAGCCCCCACACCTTGCTACGTGGTAACCATTCGAGAAATTATTCAACACAGGATGAAACAGCAACCACAGGAAACGAAATATTGCCACATATCTTTTACGCCTGGTTGATGGGGCATTCCCTTTGTTGTGCTAAGATACTCTTCCCTTTTTGACATGTGTTTCACTTTTGTACCCCCGTTTGCAACAAAGATGGGAAGTCTCTTGCAGGCAGTGATTTGGTGCCACATGCTGAACCCGTTTGATCTATTTGAGGGCCTGTTGTTTGCGAACCAAATAAGGCTATTAGCTACTGCGCATCATCATCATCCACTTGGAGAGGTTTACAATTGTCTAGCTGGGACCACCCCCATCATTACGGAGGATGCACTTGAGCCTGGAATGTCTAGATGTTGTGTTCCAGCTTGATGATGTTGCAACGGCCTGGGGAATATTCTGATTCAGGCATCATTGCATGAAGATGGTAGTATCTTTTCTGTTATTGCTCTCCGGGGTGGTGGGAGTTTTTTCCTACTATATATACTTTCTCTGTTGAAGGGAAAGGGTCTAAAAAAAAGGAAAAAAACACGCTGGTTTTAGAAAGACATTAGGCCTTTATTACTGTTTAAATTGCTAAACTTTCAGACTGTGTCGATTGTTCAGCCTTTCTGCTTTTTATGTTTTGATTAAATTATGAACTATGCTTTATACTGTCTTGACATTTCATTTGATGAACTTCTATTTATGTTGAATACAAGTTTGCTTTTCTAAATCATGTCTAATGACTCTTCTTAGTAGTGAGATTGTATGCAACATTATTTTGTGTCAATAAATGAATTGTCTATGCTATAATCTTAAGTCCTGAAGTTCTGGAACACAACAACACTATTCAGGCAATTAAATCTATGATTTATTATGCCCATAAAAAAAAATTTGCGCATCACCTTAGGTTAGACTTTACTTTATTATATCTGCTCCCTTTTCCCTTTCAAAAACCTACTATAGAAGAAGTCGGCTTCTCTAAAAATTTGGAGGTTACTCAGTTTAGTGCAAAAGGTCCCCCTTAAACCGAGTTTCCCATAAGACTCTGTTACCTCGTCAATTTTTGGCATCAACAGATACCATTTCGGCAAAAAGCTAGAAAAAAAGTGGCAAAAATTTCTACGAAATTTTGAAAATGAAGAGCCAAGAAGGTCACTTGTGGAGGTAGAATCCTCTAAACAAAAGGGTAGTTTGTAGAAGAACCCTCGTCGGAGGCATTAGATGCTCCTGAATCCCAACATACCTCCATGGCTCTCAACGGTGATGCACCAAAAACTTTTCCAGATGAATTACAAACCCTAGGACAGGAAGGGGAGGTGGGAATTGTGCATTCTGGAGGAGAAGAGGATCCTCCTCGAAAGAAGAAGAAATGAAGTAAAGTTACTTTTCAGAAAACTCCTCCCTTGTGGAGGAGTAAAAGGTTATCTTCAGGGTCCAATGAAACTAAATTCCAGGACGTAGGCAACACTTCAAAAAGAAAGAAGACAAGGACTCCAATAAAGGTGGTAGAAATTGATAGTCCACTTGATAATGAGGAAATAGATGAGGCATAAAAGCAAGGGGATCAACTTCCTAGGGAAAAGGATGAAGAAACCTTATCACCTGAACTAAAAGAAGGTGATAAAATATGATCGCCACATTTATAGTAGAATGAAGATGAACCTATGGGAGGATTATCTCCTTTCCTTGACATATTGGGAAGTATACCTGAATTTGTGGAAAAAGTGCCTCATGCAACTCCTCATGCATCCTTCTCTATGGATACTGATGAAGAAGAAGACATACCTCATATTGATGGAGAAATTCCTCGCTCCTCCTTATCTATAGAAACTAAAGAAGGAAATATGTCTCAAACTGTGAATACTGAAGAAATGGAAGAAGTGCCTCACTCATCTTTTCCTGAGAATATTGAGGCAAAAAATGCACCCTATGTTGATGAAAAAGTGAAGGAATTGCCTCACTCATCCCTTCCTGAGGACACTAAGGAGGAAAATGTGCCTCATCCTGATGAGGAAATCCCTCATGCATCTTTCTCTGTGGACATAGGGGATATAGAATCTAGTCAAAAAAATGAGGAATTGGAAAAGTTAAAGGCAGAAATTGTGGGGTTGACAGCTAGGTTGCAGGATGATGAAACACAAATTAACCAACAGAAAGAATAAATTAAGGTGCAAACTACCATTTTACATAAAAGAGATCAGGAAACTACAAAATTAACAGCACAAATGAAGGAAAAATACAAGCTTATTGAACAGTTGCAATACCAACTTCAACAGTGGAATTAGCAAGATAAGTAACATTGGTTGCTCTGTATGAAAAAGATAAGCGTATTCAAGATTTGAAAAATAATTTTATTCAATTATTCAGTGCTTTTGAAGAAGAAAAGAATAGACAAGGAATTGAATTAAATGCAGGCCTCTATGAGTAAAATTGTGGAGCTAGAACAAAATCTGCAGGAAAGTGACATAAACTGAACCTATTGTTATAGACTGGTTCCAGGTATGCATTCCCCCAATATTAATGAAATGGATAGAGCATTGATATCTCTTGAAAGATGTGGAATTTGAGAATAATAGTTTAAAAAGGGAATTGATAATGTTAAAAGAATCTTTTCATCAGGCATATAGGGGTAAACAGGATGCCTGTGAAATTGGTGAATTACTATTAGCCTATAGAAGACCATCTAGGCTATACTCCATGTTTCTTAATGAGCAACTTTTAAGATGAAAATTTTAAAGAATTCATCAAAACCAGCCACATGATCTTGGTGACAAAGAATTTGTAAAAATATTTTTTGAGTCACTCCCTGAACAACAAAATTTGTTGTGTGAGTTCTTTGTTCATAATTTTCTCCTAGAGAAATATACAGATTTCTTTATTAACTTCTTTGTGGGAGAAGTAGAGTTGAGGTCATTCTTGTCTACAATGAAAAATCAACTTCACTGGCAAGATAGATCAAGAGAATATACATAGGCAGAAAAGACTGTAGGGTTGCAAATGAGGTACCCTCATAGGAAGCCTTTCTCTTTCAAGAAACAATTTCTAGGTGTCAAACTTAAAAAGGAAGTACAAGTCAAATACAATAACAATCTTTAGTTGTGTCATGATCACTTTCAGTATCAAGGGTCACACTTAATAGGACTAGCATGGCATGCATGTGAAGAGAGGTATATCCCTCTTCCTATGCATATCAAGAAAAGGGAAATAATTTCACCCCTTAACATTAGATGGTCCTACAGAAGAGCAGTAGCCTTGGCCAAAATTCTTGAAGAATTAAAGATTAATTGGATTGGTATGAGGTACAGACCCCCCTTGCTTCTTTCACCACCTCCTTCAGTATATACCAATCTAGATCAAAGTGAGGACAATTTTTCTAGGTGGAGACAAAGAGTGAATTTTCATTAGGAATTCTTGAGGAACCCAGAGATATTGGATACAGAGGCAAATGATGTGTATAATCTCGGTGCCAAGTATTAGGAGATGAATAGAAGGAATGAAGAATAGGGAGAATACCAAAGAGTAGGTGGACCTACTTGGACATAGGAAGGGGAGGAAATGATGAGGTAAAAATGACCTCATCAACATATTAGCCTCAGTATGCAAATCTAAACCTTTCAGCCCAAATTACCCTGCCAATTGATTACCTTTAGGAAAAATACTTGCTCTCTTTTTATGAATAAGCATACAAACTTTATTTCTTGAAGTTAGGCGGATTAAGCTTATTTATGTTAACTTAATGGTTTAGTCTTTGCGCATTTCACAAGTCAACTCCACTTCCAATCACCATTCTAGTCAAAAGGGAAATGAATGTGGATCTTAACACTTTTGAAAACTAGTGAGTGAGCGTCGAAATTTCAGGAGCACACATTTTGGGCTGATTCCTCATAGTTTGTTATTTTTTCAGTTTCAAAAACTTATGGCTCATGTGAGCCTCTTTAATATTGTATGCCATGGGATTTCAAGTCCATCTGTTATTGGAAATATGTTAAGAGACTCTTGTTGTGCATGTTTTGCACACACGCCCCGTCGTAGGCAGGGACCCCCTCTTTTTGCTCCCGACGGGCTGCTTTGCTCTTCTCTTGTTTTGTGTGCCTCATTTTCCAAGTCCAAATTGGTCATATGCCTTCAAATGATCAAATCCCCTGGGAAAATTCACCTACTTGGGGTATTCAAATCCAAGGAGAAACAAAGTCCCCCATCCCTTTTTTGCCTTTTGTCTTGTTCCCGTTCACTTGGTCCTTGATCACTCGGTCTGCTTTCTACATTTTTAACTCTAGGGACAAGCTTATGGTGGATTTGGGATGTTTTTGTGGTGCCTAAGTGAACTGCCAAGGTTTCGTTAAGTTTTGATGGTTTTGGAACATTCCTTCTAGAACTTTGTCCCTCTTTGGCTGTTTTAGAACATCTGCAAGCCCTCGGTGACCCGACCCCTTCGTGGCCATTTCTGGGACTCCATCCCTTTGTGGTCATTTTGAACATCCACCGACCCTTAGCAACTTGGCCTCTAGGACCCGACCCCTTCGTGGCCATTTTTGGGACTTCATCCCTTTATGGTCATTTTGAACATTCATCAGCCTATGACGACCTAGCCTCCGGAACTCGGCCCCTCCATGGTTTTTTTGAGACTCCATCCTTTTTTGGTCGTTTTGAACATCCGTCAGCCCCTGATGACCTGGCCTCTGGAACCCGGCCCCTCTATGGCCATTTCCACGACTTCGTCCCTCCATGGTCATTTTGAACATTCGTCGGACCCCCGCAACCTAGCTTATGGAACCAGGCCCCTTTGTGGCCATTTTGAACATTTGCAAGCCCTCAGTGACCTGGCCTCTAGGACCCAGCCCCTCCATGGTCATTTTTGGGACTCCGTCCCTCCAAGGCCATTTTGAACATCTGTCGGCCCCCGACAAGCTGGCCTCAGGAACCCAGCCCCTCTGTGGCCGTTTTCTGGACTCCATCCCTTTGTGGTCATTTTGAACATCCATCAACCCCTAGTGACCTAACCTCCAGAACCCGGCCCCTCCATGGCCGTTTCCGGGACTTCATCCCTCTATGGCCGTTTTGAACATCCATGGACCCCCGACGACCCAAACTTCGGAACTTAGCCCCTCTGTGGCAGTTTCTGGGACTTCGTCCCTCCGTGGTCATTTCTGGGACTCCACCCCTCCATCATTATCCAGGACTTTCCTTCTGGGCCACCGTGTGCTCATTTCCTTTTCAAAAGGACAGTGACCCTCTAGCTTTCCCCTTCCAAGCTTCTGATTTTTTCAAATGAGTCCAATCTTAAGGAAGTTTTTCTGGGCACTCTTCCTTCCCCTTTTCCCATGCACTATAATTGAAAAATCTTGGTTTTCCTATGTTTTGTGAGGTTCAGGAACTTCCCTTCCAGTTTGTTGTCCCTCGTTTGTTGCCCATACCCTTGGGCTCGCATTAATGTTTATGGTCCAAATGAGCTCCAAATATGAATATTATGATCTTTTGATGATGCATAGATGGATCTAACAAGGATTTTGCAAGATTTGACTATTGTTTTCTTTGATTTGTGTATGAAAGCACTTATGAAATTTCATGTATGCAGGATTCAAGAAGCCTACCACGGGTCGGTAGAGGAGACCCATTGAGAAAGTTGAACAAGGAATGCGCTTAGCTCCGATCACCATTCATTTCATGTTCACTTCTCCCCTTGGCACCCACCAACAGGGTCAGCGTTAGAAGAAGGCTCATGCCAAGGAATTCAATGACAAAAACGCAAGGGGGGTTTCCTTGAAGAAGGCATGAGGGAGTTGTCCTACTTTTCACCAGATAATGATAAGTTGTCCGCTAGAATCAGGGGCAACCAATCCATTGATCCCAGTCGTTAATGGGCCTGTTTGATACAATGAAGAACACTGCAAACACATCAAGTAAGAACGCGAATTTCAAGCAGTTTCAGCTATAGTAAAAGGGGCAATCAGCTAAATAACAAAACTGCTATAGCACCTAGGCACTAAATGACAAAATAGGGAAAAGACAAATATGTATTTTAAAATTGCTAGATATAGGGGGTAGGTGAAACCCTAATGTAAATCAAATCTAGGCCACTCATTGTGAATTAATTCTAGCCATTCATTTGGGATTTGAAAAACTATAAATAGGGGCTTGCCCCTCATTTGAAAAGGTTGGAGAGCTATTGTAAAAAGAATTTGCAACAGTAGAAGACAACATTGCATGATTTTATGGATGTTCTCTTTGAGTTTTCTCATTTTGAATGCATGGTTCTACCTTCCATAGTAGTTTTAGTATTAGTTTCTTGAATGGCTATCATGATGGTGTTGCTGTTATAGTTTTGATGAGCTTCTAGCTGATACTTTTAGCACTTGTTGATGGCAAGCTGTTGTGCAAAGTTAGCATGGGTTTGTTTATGTCATTGCTGCAACCTAGTTCAATTGCATGTTCATGATGTGTATGTGTAATTTGAAAATTAGTAGACCTTAGAAGATTGCACTGGTTTTTTGTAGTTGTAGGTTTCTCTTGGTCAACCAAAACTCAATTTAGGAAGTCTGTCTACTATAGTAGCCACCATTGTTACTATTCATTCATAGCTTAGGATTAGAATAGCTTTCTTAACCCTTCTCCTTTTGCTTTTTTTTTAATCCTTGGTTAGAGTAGGATCCAACGCATCACCATGAAGCTAAATCAAATGAAGTTAATGAGTTTCAACTTGTTTTGAGTGGACAACCACTATTCATTCACTTCCAACACTTTGAAATTGTATTTGCAAACCCAACTTCCCACACTTTGTAACTCATCCGTAAGTCCGCCTTGTGATTCTAGCAAATCACATAAATCAACTAAGATATTCCAAGCACTGTCAAGACCTGATATTAGCGACCTTGGGATAGTGTTTTGCAATCTAATTGTGGAAGATTTTCTTTCAAGAGAGGTGATGCACCTATGCATTACCTATGTTGAGAAGTGCATAAAAAATGCATCAATAGAATTGGTGCTAGGAGGGCATGACATGTTGAGGCTACAAAGCTGAAAGTCGACACTTCAAAAAGAGGACTTTCAAAGAAGAAATCTAAGATAAGGAGATCTTTGTTAATGCTAAAAAATAAAAAAATTCTAAAAGCAAGTAGAAGTTGAGTCAAAATGGAGTAGCATGCACAAATTGACATAACTCAGCTACATGCAAATTTGTACAAGAGACTAAAGAAGCCATTGCAACAATTCATGTTGGCAGATAGATGTCGGATACATTGCACTTGCAGGCATAATGAACTGGGGTGTCTCACTTTTCTAAGTAGGATTGAAAGAGTATTGCAAGGAGAAATTTCCTTTTGGAAAATATACCAACCTTTAGCTCCTACAGACCCAAAGGAAGAGTTGACAACCACGGTAGCCAAAGTGTTCAAGGAGGTGATCCAGGAACATTTGAGCAGCAAGGATGGACCAAGATTGGAGGAAGTACTAATGGCAAGTTGGTGTAGATTTCACAATGCACCACATTCAGAATTTACATGTCCATCATGTGACAATGTCATCACTCAAGCCAAGGGTTGTTCAGAAAAGTTGGAGCAGTCAATTGTCAAGGAGGACAAGTCATCCCGTGAGGCCAAAGAGCTATCAACATCTGGAGGAGAGCACATCAAAGAGGAACCAAGGGATTCAACACAAACTAGTGTGGGGACAACAAACACTGAAGCTGAAAATGAAAAGGAAGAAGCTGATTTCAGTAGGATAGCAGAACGTTGTGATGAAACTTTAGTTGGAAGGGAGTTGGGAAGTATTTCTTCTATCAACAAAAAGTAGTCCTCCACTCCAGAAGAAGAGAAATTGGTAGGTGACGATGAATCAATTAAGTTTGTAGCCATGGATGTTAGGACAGCCAACTCAGATGCTAAAAATCAGAAAGAGGAAAGGGATGAAAACCTTGTAAAAATAGAAAATGATGACGAAGACATAAGTGAAATCAAATTGGAAGACTTTTCCTTCATCAATGACAGCGATCGAGAATCTAAAAAGGAAAGTTTGGAGTTGTGGGAACAACCACTCGGCAGGGTTGTCTACCATCAAACTTATTTTTCAAGTGATGATGAGGACCCAATAGCGGAAAGATATGACCAACTCGTCTCCAGATTAGCAAAGGATTGGTCAGAACTAAGAATTCAAGTGGAATTGGAGGTGTTGTTGCTACCAAGTTGGTGCAGATTTTATAATTCATCACACTCTAAATTTGTATGCGAGCTATGCAAAGAGGATATTGAACAAGTTAGAGGACAAGTGGAGCAGTCAAGTACCCTACCTCCTCTACTTGCTACCCATATTGAAGAAGACCAAGAGTCTGAACCAAGTGATGACTCAGCTAAAGGAAAGCCTCAAGAGGATGTTGGGACAACAATAGAAGAAGGACAACAATATAGTCTCAGAATTCTGAGCGATGAATTAGATCAAACAGGAATGTTTTCCACTAGTCATCAAGAATTTCCTCTCGAAGAGCATTTGCACACCATGACCGATAGGCTTTATGTCAAGCCCTTGGAGGGAAATTGTGCAAAAAACTTTGGTCCCCTTGATGAGATGCCATCAATTGATGACTTCTTTCCATTGGGAGTTGTACTGCAGAGGTATGCTCATGCCGAGGAAGAGCACATCCCAGAAGATAGTAGTGATGAATACATACTCCTTGAGCCCCTGGATAGTGATGCACTAGAGTTTCCAGATTGGGAGAGGAGCTCCTTCTCCATTTACAGTGATAGTGAGCAAGAGGAAATGAGTGAATGTCATGATGAGATGCATGAACAACAAATGGAAGAAGACAAAGGTGGGGGTGTTTTGATGGCTTCCAACAAGTATGACAGAATTGACCAACTACAAGACGCAACTAGAAGTCCTTATGCCATGACCATTGTTGATCCTCCTTCATACTTAGGGAGCTATAATAGGACATATGTGTGCATGGAATTATCCCATGACATTGAACATCATAAAAAGGAGGTTGATACTTGGCGAAGGAGATGAGACAACATGTTTCCCCTTGAGGACAACAACCTAGTGGATCCAAAGTTTGCAGACGATCAATGTGAAGAAGTATTTCTTTTTGAAGAACTGCCAACCAGGGCTGTAGGTCCCATTGGTAGATTGGAAGAGCTGTTTACTACCTTGTCCTCGCAACCTTATGCAATCCCAAGGCCAAAAATGTTGCACCCTCCACCGCACCCACTCGAGGCTACCGATGTAGCGATAGACGACATAGTGGTCATTCTCGACTGCCAAATGATGCCACATTTGTGTAATGACATCCAAGTTCTATCCTTCCTTGCTTCAGTTAATTTTCATAGCTACATTTATCATTTTGATTATGGGAGTGCAGGAAGGAAAAATTTCTTGTGGATTAACCATGGGTTCAACGAGCCTCCTCAATTATTGATTTTTCATGATGACGTGATTGAACTTGAGTGCTACAACGTTGAATTTTTTTTTCAGAATATAAAGATAAATTTGCATGGTTTAGAATGATAACGATTTCCCATTTTCTTGTCCATGCATTACGCAATCCAGTAAACATTAATTTTAGCTCACCCTACCTGAACATAGTGCTTTGTAAATATCTTTGTACATAGCCCGTTTTGAGTAGTATAGGTTTCCTGTAAATACTCTACTTTCTTGCTTTCCTTAGGTTAGTTGGTTTGATGTAGGTTGCTTGCTTTGTGAGTTGTTTGATTTTTGTTTGCTTTCGCTTTCTTGTTATTTTGCTCAGGGTCCCTCAGATTTTAGCTAGGAACATCTGTGCACACAAAAACCATACTTATCGCCTGGGGTTGTTCTACGTATTTCTTTGTCAAACTCTAATCAAGATTTCAGAGTGGATGGTGAGGATCTTCTATTAGTGTAAAGTGATCTAAGTGTTTGATTCAAAGAGGATAAGTTATTAGTTTAGTCTGACTTTGACATATTCTAAAATCTTACAGCTCTTACACATCTTAAGAATTTGGTGGTCACTGTAGGGACTTTTGTGAAGTCTAGTTAATTGAAAAATCTAAAATTATTCTCCAACGCCATTGTGATTCTCAGCCCTGAGCGCGAGCTTCAATGTTTGCGGGTTGAAATAAAAGAGCTGAAAAGAGAAAAGAAAGAAAGAAATAAAACATTCAAAATTAAAAGAAAGAGAAAATTCAACTTTTCAAGGGTATCCGAGCAACTCTACCAAGGATGTGGATGACCAACCGGTAGTAGAGCAATGTTCAGGAGAATCATAACGATAACCTCGTTGAGGCTATGGATGCCTGACTAGAAGCGAGGCAATGTCTTGAATGCTTTTGGAGTTAGAATAAACTACGTAGCTTTACTTGACAGAGCTTGGGTTCCTGTAGCAACTGAGGATGGGAATTAACGCAATTGCACACACTTGGATTTTTAGCATACTAAAGGTTGGGTTGGCTAGTGGTTTTGATCCTTTAGTTGGGCGTCTGGTTTGTTTGCCATAGCATGAAGGTCAGAACCAAAGATTCTGGGTTTGTGATTGAAGTTTTTCATCAAAATGCTTTGGAGCATTTCCCCAGCGAGTCGCCATTTGTTGTGCATGTTTTGCACACATTCCTTTCCGTAGGTAAGGACCCCCTTTTTTCGCTCCCGGTAGGTTGCTTTGCTCTTGTATTGTTTTGCATGCCTCATTTTCCAAGCCCAAATTGGTCATGTGCCTTCAAACGATCAAATCCCCTAACCAAATTCACCTACTTGGGGTATTCAAATTCGAGGAGAAACAAAGTCCCCCATCCCTTTTTTTCTTTTTGTCTTGTCCTTGTTGACTTCGTCCCTGATCACTCGGTCTGCTTTCTACATTTTTAACTCTAGGGACAAGTTTCTGGTGGATTTGGGATGTTTTGTGGTGCCTAAGTGAATTGCCAAGGTTTCGTCAAGCTTTCGTTAAGTTTCAGTGATTTTAGAACTTTCCTTTCGGAACTTCGTCCCTCTTTGGCTATTTTGGAACATCTGCCGACCCCCAACGACCTAGCCTCCAGGACCCGGCCCCTCCGTGGCCATTTTCGGGACTCCATCCCTTCGTGGTCATTTTGAACATCCGCGGCCCCTGGCAACCTAGCCCCTCCATGGCTGTTTTCAGGACTCCGTCTCTCCGTGGTTGTTCTGAACATCCGTTGGCCCTTGATGACCTGACTTCTAGAACCCGACCCCTCCGTAGCTGTTTTCGGAACTCCGTCCCTCTATGGTCGTTTTGAACATCCGTTGGCCCCCAACGACTTGGCTTCCAGAACATAGACCCTTCATGGCAATTTTGAACATCCGTTGAGCCCTGACGACCTAGCCTCCGAGACTCGGTCCATCCGTGGCCGTTTCTAGGACTTCGTCCCTCCATGGCCATTTTGAAAATTCGTCAGTCCCTGGTGACCCGGCCTCTGAAATGCGGCCCCTCAATGGCTGTTTCTGGGACTCTGTCCCTTCATGGTCATTTTGAACATCCATTGGCCCCCGGCGACCCGGCCTCTAGAACTTGGCCCCTCTATGGCCGTTTCCAGGACTTTGTCCCTCTGTGGCCGTTTTGAACATCCATGGACCCTCGGCGACTTAGCCTCTGAATCTCGGCCCCTCCGTGGCCATTTCTAGGACTCCATCCCTCTGTGGCCATTTCTGGTACTCCACCCCTTCATCGCCATCTGGGACTTTCCTTCCAGGCCGTCGTGTGCTCATTGCCTTTTCAAAAGGGTAGTGACCCTCCGACTTTCCCTTTCCAAGCTTCCAGTTTTTTCAAATGAGTCCAATCTTAAGGAAGTTTTTCTGGGCACTCTTTCTTCCCCTTTTCCCATGCGCTATAATTGAAAAGTCTTGGTTTTGCTATGTTTTGTGAGGTCCAGGAACTTCCCTTCCAGTTTTCTCTGCCTCATTTGCTACCCATCCCCTTGGGCTCACATTGATGTTTATGGTCCAAATGAGCTCCAAATATGAATATTATGATCTTTTGATGATGCATGGACGGATCTAACAAGGATTTTGCAAGATTTGACTATCGTTTTCCTTGATTTGTGTATGAAAGCACTTACGACATTTCATGTATGCAAGATTCAAGAAGCCTACCGCGGGTCCGTCAAGGAGACCCATTGAGAAAGTTGAACAAGGAATGCACTTAGCTCCTATCACCATTCATTTCATGTTCGCCTCTCCCCCTACCACCCACCAACAGGGTTAGTGTTAGAAGAAGGTCCGTGCCAAGGAAGTCAATGACAAAAATGCAAGGGAGGTGTCCTTGAAGAAGACATGAGGGAGTTGTCCTACTTTTCACTAGATAATGATGAGTTGTCCACCAAAATCAGGGGCAACCAATCCATTGATGCCAGTCGTCAATGGGCATGTTTGATCCAATGAAGAACACTGCAAACACATCAAGTAAGAAGGCAACTTTCATGCAGTTCCAGCTACAGTAAAAGGGGCAATCAGCTAAATGAAAAAACTACAACACCTGGGCACTAGATGACAAAATAGGGAAAAGACAAAGATGTATTTTAAAATTGCTGGATATAGGGGGTAGGTGAAACCCTAATGTAAATCAAATCTGGGCCACTCATTGTGAATTAATCCTAACCATTCATTTGAGCTTTGGAAAACTATAAATAGGGGCTTGCCCCTCATTTGAAAAGGTTGGAGAGTTATTGTAAAAATCATTTGCAACAATAGAAGACAACATTGCATGATTTTATGGATGTTCTCTTTGAGTTTTCTCATCTTGAATGCATGGTTCTACCTTCCATAGTAGTTTTAGTATTAGTTTCTTGAATGGTTGTCATGATGGTGTTGTTGTTATAGTATTTGATGAACTTCTAGCCCATACTTTTAGCACTTGTTGATGACAAGTTGTTGTGAAAAGTTAGTCTGGGTTTCTTTATGTCATTGTTGCAATCTAGTTCAATTGCATGTTTATGATGTGTATGTGTAATTTGAAAATTAGCAGACCTTATAAGATTGCATTGGTTTTGTGTAGCTATAGGTTTCTCTTGCTTAATAAAAACTCAATTTAGGAAGCCTGTCTACTATAGCAGCAACCATTGTTACTGTTCATTCATAGCTTAGGATTAGAATAGCTTTCTTAACCCTTCTCCTTTTGTTGTTTATTTTAATCGTTGGTTAGAGTAGGATCCAAAGCATTGCTATGAAGCTAAATCAGATGAACTTGATGAGTTTCAGCTTGTTGTTTTGAGTGGACAACCATTATTTATTCACTTCCACCACTTTCAAACTGCATTTGCAAGCCCAAATTCCCACACTTTGTAACTCATCTGTAAGTCTACCTTGTGATTCCAGAAAATTACATAAATCAACTAAGATATTCCAAGCATTGTCAAGAGGTAACATTAGAGACCTTGGGATAGTGTTCTGCAATGTGATTGTGGAAGATTGTCTTTCAAGAGAGGTGATGCACCTATGCATTACCTGTGTTGAAAAGTGCATAAAAAACACATCAACAACTCTGTTAACTGGAAAGTAGGATTTTGTTAGTTCTCTTCATATAAATATGTAATTGTTGCAAATAATGAATAGAGAAGAAGATTATCGTTATGCTGACAATCTATCTTTTCAGTAAAAACTAACATATGAATAAAAATGAGTTTTCTTGCCACTCTTTGAATTATTGAGCAATGTGAATAAAGTCTTTGGAATGAAGTAACTTAGAGATTTTCTAGTGCATGTGATATGAAGTAGCTATAGACATGCCTAAGAGTTGGCCACTCGGGGGTTTTAAATAGATAGATAAGTATTACATTTCCTATTTTGCATTTTCTTTTAGTAGATAACAATTGAATTTGCATTTCACTTTCATGAGTATATGTTATACTATTAATGTCAAGCCTGTAGGATGCAACTAAGTATGTAGTTTTTGAGCTTAACATTTGAATGTTCAGAGCACGTTTCTTCAGTTGATTCTAATTAATTATTTTATGATTAGTAGTTGGCTTGTTATCTTTTGCATTAGATAAATGTTTCCTAATTTCTTTACATGTTTTACTTCTTTAGCAATTTATCCATTCTTTAGATTAATCGTTTACATGCTTTCTAGTTTAGTGGTAATACTTTTTAGATTCTTAGTTTTCTGTTTTCTAGTTTGAGTCATTTTTCTACTTTCTTGATAGCTGAATTACTGCTTTGAAGATTAGAGGCCCCTTAGCATAGAACTTATTTAGTTGGTTAGTATTTAGGAAACTAGAGAGGGAGAAGTAGAGAGGGAGAAGTTGAGATGTCTTTTATTGCATATAGTCGTTGGACACTGCCTGGTCGATATATTGATGTGTTTATTCACTAAAGTATTAGGACCTAACAACAGATTGTCACAGATAAAATATGAGGTAACATGAATGGAAGATTTTGTGTGCAAACAGGTGGCAGAGAATGATTGATCAATTATCAATTCACATCATTGTTGTGAATTGCACGATACTAACAAGGATGACAGATGGCACTAGCCCACTAGCCCATTGAAGATTTGGTGGGCCATTGTATGTAGCTCATAGGATAGCGGACTTGTGACACATGTCTTTATGGACCCTGCGCTCAGTAAGTTGCATACAATGATAGCCACTTAATCTAATAGTCATGTTTTAAAGTTGGTTGATGAATTTGAATGAACGGATCATGGTGTGAAATCAATAGATCAAAACCTTAGGTTTAAAGTGAGAATCCTCAATGGATATGATAGTGTGAATGAGGGTTTCAACTACTAATCGACTCTATGAGAAAATTTAATTGGTGCAACCACTCTAGCTACCAGTTTTATTGGTAATAAGATTATCAAATCAATGACACAAATATGTAGGTGGCAGAGAATTAGATTTTGATCTTACACAGAGGACATGTATTAAATGAGATTGAAACCATTGCTTTTTAGTATGCAAGAAATAGAAAACTCTCTTACTCTGAATAAGTAATTGTGTGACTCAATGGTTTGATGGCTTGTAAGAGAAGATATGTAGCAAACTCTAGTAGAAGATCTATATAGTGTGCAAATATAAAGGCAAATGTTGCAAGTCGGTGATGATCACAAAAGGGAAAATCAGAATTTGGATAAGTGGTTGCATAACAGAGAGAAGAGAGTGTATGCAGTAGAGGAGAGTTATGATTCTCTTGAGGTGGACAAAGAATGCACTAATAGAAAAGGCACAATAGAGTTGAGTAGTGTATATGTGAGTCTTTTGAGGTAGAAAAAGAATGAACTAAAGAAAAAAGGGAGTGCAAAGGTGTTACAAATGAGTAGAACCCAAAGAAAAGGTAGGTCTTAATCAGGATTTATCTCAAAGTGTAGAACAAAGCATGTGCAGAGCAAAGAACTAGGTTGTAAAAGTTGTAAGAAGGTGTTGAGTAGTTAAAATTTAGGTTGTGACATTGAACCATGTTCTATTCAACCAATTATAGTAACTTATATTGTAAATTTGATTGGTGGGTGTCATTAGATATCTGGGTAGGTGCTCAAAGTAGGGAGTGGGTACTTCGTTAGAGTAGGTTCTCCTAAAACCAAGGGATCAGTGTCTCCTCATGGTTGGTGCTCTTAAAATTTGCAACAAAAATTTTGAATGAGGTTGGATTAGGACAATAGCTCCTAGTAGCATTTGTCATTGTGGTTTTTTCCATCTTGGGTTTTCGACATATATCTTGTGTTATGTGTTTTTGTATATGCATGATTTTATCTCTACTTGTGATGTTTTAATCTACACTAAAAGAGTTAAAATAATCAATCTGTTAAAACCTATTAGGGCTTGTTTTTAAAGGATCTACTGATTCACCCACCCTCTTAGTAGATTGTTGTGTTCCAACAAAGAATCCTTCATCATATCACAAGTTGTCATCTTTCATAAATCAAGTATTTAGTAGAAGAGTTTTGCATAAAAATATGATTGATAAAGTTAAAGAAATGGGCAAAGACATGGTCAGGGATTGTTATTAATATTTGTTACATAATAGACTTGAAGAATCATTATCATTGAGCATTGTTAATTTTTCCTCAAAATGTTGCAAAGTGATCATTGTCAAAGATTGTTTTTGACCTCTCTAGGTGTTCTTATGAGGATTAGGGTTGTTATTGTTTATTACCTTTCAAAAAGTTGACATTATTTCTATTTCTTATTATCTGTTTTAGAGACTTATAAATGGAAAAATAATATGGTGGTAATCCAATTTTAGGGTTTTGGTTGTTGAAATATTTATACCTTATAACCTTAAACACTAAGCTCATATCTTAAACTCTAAGACTGTACTATACCCTAAGAGCCTTAAATACCTAGGGTTTATGTCTTATGAAGGCCATCAATGCAGAGTTATCTTCATGTTATATTTGCTTGTTGACTGGATGTACAACCAATCCCTACTCTTAGTTGTAACCAACTAGACAGGTTAAAGACTTATATTTTATTGCCCAAAGTAAGATCACTAGTTTGCATCATCTTCAAATTCCTCACGGTTTAACCGCTATAGGTGCCCAAAAGTGGAGATTTAGTTAAAAAAAATTAGTTCAATGTTTAGTTTGGCCAAAAATTGTAAACCAGTATTGTGGGATCACCCAACAAGTGAAATTGATTATTTGGAGCATATTATAAACAAAGTAGTAGATTTTGTACATTTTTCTTTCATTTCTCACTAGAGTTGGTGCTCCTATTTTTCATAAGGAGTTGGTGCTCCTAGACATACTATATTCAATGAGACCTAATGGTGAACAAATTGTGAGGATTGGATTGGTTCTTCAAACCCAACCAACACTCACACAGTGGTTTTTCCCTTTCCAAGGTTTTCCACTTATAAAACTTGAGTCATGGGGATTCTTATGTGTTTCCATTGAAGTTTGTGTTGTTCAAAAGTTGTCTAATTGGTTTGCTTTTGTGCACCACTAGTTCACCCCCTGGATTGGATTGGTTCTTCAAACCCAACCAACACTCACACAATAGTTTTTCCCTTTCTAGGGTTTTCCACTTATAAAACTTGAGTCTTGGTGATTCTTATGTGTTTCCATTGAAGTTTGTGTTTTTCAAAAGTTGTTTAATTGCTTTTCTTTTGTGCACCACTGATTGAGCCCCCTATCAATGGTCTCGAGTATTCCTTCAAAAACACAATAGTGAAAGTTTTCTCTTAAGTTAGCGGCTACTACTACATCTATTTCCTTAGATCAAGTGTTCACCATCAAAAGAGGGAACCTAAGGTGGTGAAAAACTAATGTCAAATTTATATGTACGAAAGTGATCATCTTGAAGAGAGAATATAATAAGACAATTAGCTAAAGAGGAAAAAAAGATTACCTTGACTTTCCTCTAGGAAAAATTTTACATTTCTTATAACAACTTAGCCAAATACATGAAATAAAAAAATGTAAATAAGAATATAATGAACAATATTCAATTGAAAATTTAATAATCACATTATAATATATTATTGGTGTCTTAGACAAGGAAACCTCTAGAGTAATGCTCAAGACAATATAATTCATTAATTTAACTCATTGTTATATTAAAACCTCTATTTGAAGTAGTTCTAGTGAAGATAATTCCCATGCATATCGAATGAACTTACTTGACAAAAATGACAATTTACAATGCATATGCATTTTATTATTTTTTTAATCCTACAGAATAATAATAAATTTATTAAAGTCAATGAAAGAATCATTAACCAAGTTAGAGCAGAAGAGTTAAAATAGTAGCCCAACACATGATGCCCATCCAACGCAGGCGGAGAGTAGATGAGATGTAATACTTTGATTTAATATAAACGCTTTAAAAACATATATTTTAGTGGACTATATAATATTCAATACTAGTGGACAGCTGATAGGCCATAATCTCCATGTTAGATGATAATGAAAATAGATAAATATTTCCTTTAAAATTATTTTAGGCAACGGGAAGAAATAATCTCCAGACTGGCTGACAGGGAAATAATGTATTTTTAATTAGTTAGTTGGTCGAGACAACCAAAATAAAAAATAATAATAAATTTGTTGAGGTCAATGAAAGAATTGTTGTTCAAGTTAGAGCCAATCTAATAGATGCCCAACCACATGATGGTGGTTGGTTTGTATGTGATATATTCAATACTCAATATTGAAAGAAAATATTTTAAAATCCATTTTTCAAAATTTATCTGATGAATGCTCTTTTCCCAAATCACTATCGTATTTTCTAGATTTTTAAATTATATATTATTATAAATTAAAATATATATTTTTTTAAGTGTTTATATTAAATTTATTATTTTATTTTATTTATTAATTTTTGTGATGGATGATTAAAATTTTTCAAAAAATATGTTTCAAAGTTTTAAATATTAGAATGATTCAAATTGATTATTTTTTAAATATAATTAGATAATAAACATTTTTTCTTTATCATCATTGAACAAATTATTTTTCTTTGAAAACAAAAATGGTGTAAAAACCTACAATAAGAGTAAATTGAGTGTCATCTTGGCTTCCAATTTTACAAGTTAAACACACTTGATTTTCCTATGAAATCTTGTATATCACGTATGAAGATATTGAAATTAGCATTGAATATTTTCTTGATCCTAGAAAAATTAGGTGTCAAAATTCATATTTATTGTCATGAAATGAATTTTCATCATACACATATTTTATATGAAAATAAAATATTAATATTTTTGTCACTTTATAAATATTTTGGAGAACAAAATTTATATTAAGATTATGCTTATATTTCAAAAAGTTATTTTGACCTTATATTTATACAATCTTCATAATTAATTATTTACTTGGAAAAAAATTACAAAAAAATATGCATCACATTAGGACATCAGTCTTTTACATATAAAATATAAACTTAGTAGTTTAGAAACTAGATTCAATTTGCTAAAAATTCTATTCTTACATATTTTTGAAATAATATAGATAACTTATTCAAATTTTTATGTCAAGTTGCCTAACCCTGATTTTTCTGAATTTTTTACCACTTAAGGGCCTGCTTTTTCCATGATGATCCTGCACATACCTGAATATTTTGAATAACCAAATCACACATTTTTTGTTTGACTACCATATTTTGTATTGTAGGCCACTGTTTTATACTTTTCAAACTCTACTAGTTTCTTTCCAACCGCATGTGTGCTTTCCATATGTTCACATATTGGCATATGTTGCAAGCAACCACAATGTTGACATGTTCCATCCAAGCATAGTTTCCTGTAGAATATTTTGTCTTCCCCTCTTTCACATATTTTTTTTTTATAAGAAGTCTCTTGAAGATGTTGGTGGGACATGCATGCCATAATCCTGCTAAACATTGTTAATATGCAAATCTAAATGTATAGAATAATAAACATCATAATGGTTAGAAAATTCAATATGTAATCTACAACAAAAAGTAGTGCATGTTTGATTTATCTTGACATAAAAAGGTTTTAGCATTTCAAAATATCTTTGAAATTTTTTAATTTGAGGATACTCAAGTCTAGAAATTTATGAAAAAAATGTGTTTGATTTGTAACCAAAAAATGCTTTGGATGTGGCTCATGGTTTTGAATACCGATTCTCCTTCTTAACACATCCCTTTGATTTGGAGACACCCTTGTGTTATTCTTCCCATATTCTTCAATTAGTGATGTCAATGCTTCAACAACTAGTTTATTTTTTCATGGGAGTCTCCCCGAGAATGCCCATAATTTAGTGGAATTGGTGTCTTCAATCCTTTGGTTCCTTTGAATGTCTCTTGATAATTTTTTTTTATTAATTCTCAATTTTTGACTCATCTTTCTAGGGCATGTGCGGGGATCATGGTATGCCATGGGCCCTTAAGTGGCAAAAATTCAGAAAAATCAAGTTAGGCAACTTGGCGTAAATATTTGAATAAGTTATCTATATTATTTCAAAATATGTAAGAATAGAATTTGTAGAAAATTGAATGTAGTTTCTAAAATACTAGGTTTATTTAAAAATAAATAAAATCTATTTGGTGAAAATTTGAAATTTCAATGCAGTAGTACTTAAATTTCAGGGAAAAATAAGAAGTAGGTGTCTGTCTGACCACCCTAACCATAATAAAATGATAATATTTCTTTGTAATATTTTATATATAAGTAGAGGACTCATGTCAGGATGTGATGCATATTTTTTTGTAATTTTTTTCCAAGTAAATAATTAATTATGAATTTTTTTATTACAACTTTTTAGAAAATATAAAAACTTCATGTCTGACCACCTTAACTTGGTCAAAAATTCATGAAATTTAATTTTTCTTTTTAATCCGATAGTATGTAAAGAATAGAATGTGGCATGTTTTGGATTCAAAATATGATATGATTTGAAAGTTATAGATGTTTTTCAATCACCCTATCAATCGAGGACTTTAGTCGTAATTCTAATAGAAAATGAATAATAATTATTTATTAAATTCAAATTAAATCATAATTTATATTTTTTGGAAAGCTGAGAATCTCCTCTAAAAACCCTTTTCGTTTCATTAATTTTGGGTGAAAAAAATTAAAGACCACATACCCTACAAATATTGCCACTTTTGGCATACCATGATCTGCACATACCCTCTAATGAGATGAGTTTTCCTCATTTGATCACTTACTAAAGTTGATGTAATGACATGTCATGTGACACTATCTTTTGAGCATTATGTCTTACCCACACTCTCATATGCATCCATTAGATTCTTCACAATGGTTTTTTCACTTGAAGCATCCGATGTTCTTAATCTAAGAATCTTCATGATGGACCTATACTTTATACTTCACATCATTTCAACAAATAGTTGACATCTTGTAGTCTCATTTATCTTTTCAAAGAACAATCTCCAAATCTTATGAGCATATCTTTTATAAGTGCATTGTGGAATCTTACCTTCCATTGACTACAAAATATTCTCATCAATATTAATAATTTTTTTTGGCTTTCTATGCAAAATTATAGGTGGTGTTCTCAAAGTTAGATTCATCTCAACATTAAGAATTTCATCAATATTTAAATGATATGGGCTAGATGACATACCTTTGATCGAAAAATGGAATAGATGATATACATTGCGGTTGAGATGGGAATGATGGCATACCTCCTTCCTCAAATGTGAGTGATGATGTACTCTCAACTTGAGATGTGTTAGATGGTGCCCCTCCATATTCACTTACAATAGATGGTGTCCCTCCATATTCACTTGCGGTAGACGGTGCGTCTCCAACTACAGTACATTCAAATCTTTGTTAGCATGAATCTTTCGCATTCATTCTCTTTGTGACACCAATTCCATTTCTCTTTTTGATGGTTGAGGTTCCTCTTCAATTGGCATGTCTTCTTCAATTGTTTCCATTTTTTTCCTCTCATGATGTTCCCTCATCAATGTTACTTTCTTTGCATTCTTAGCTTCTATATCTTCCTATGTTGGTTTAATCCTTGATCATTTCCTTGCTGTGATAGATAATTTTATTTGTAGCATGATAAAGAGACAAATATTACTTCCTAAAAAATGAATCCACACAAATAAATGAAATATATGTCATTCTACCCTCACTAGCTTTTCAAAGCTCACATGAATTTTTTTGATGGAATTCCTTAAAGAAATGTGATCTCATGGCATTCCATGATTGCAAGATAGGGAAAAATTGGAAGTATGGACGAGGCATGTGAATTTTTTGAAAAAAATATTTTGGTAGACATGTATTCAAAATGTGGTGGCATAGCAAAGCTAGTGGGCTATTTGAAAAATGCCTCATAGAAATGGGGTCTCATGATAATGTACATCATTACAAGCCACCATTTCTATGAGGCATTTTTTCAAACAACCCACTACCTTGTCAATGCTACCACATTGACAAGCTAGTGAGCTCACTAGCTTGTCAAAGATCACTTGAATTTTTGATGGAATGCCTTAAAGAAATGTGATCTCGTGGCATGTCATGATTGTAAGATAGGCAAAAAATGGAAGCATGGACAAGGAATGTGAATTTTTTGACAAAAATGTTTTGGTAGACATGTATGAAAAATGTGGTAGCATGGAGAAGCTAGTGAGCTCACTAGCTTGTTAATGCATTAGCACTAACAAGGTAGTGGGTTGTTTGAAAAAGTGCCTCATAGAAATGGGCCCTCATTGTTGATGATGTACATCACCATGAGACCCCATTTCTATGAGGAATTTTTTTAAACAATCCACTACCTTATCAATGTTACCACATTGTACATCACCCTGAGACCCCATTTCTATGAGGCATTGTTTCAAATATCCCACGACCGCATTGACAAGCTAGTGAGCTTACTAGCTGCTCAAAGCTTACATGATTTTTTTGATGGAATTCCTTAGAAAGATGTGGTCTCATGGCATGCTATGATTACAAGATAGGCACAAAATAGAAGCATGGACAAGTCATGTGAATTTTTTGAAACAAATGTTTTAGTAGACATGTATGAAAAATGTGGTAGCATAGAGAAGCTAGTGAGCTCACTAGCTTGTCAATGCCAAGGTAGTGGGTTTGAAAAAATGCCTCATAGGAATGGGGTCTTGTGGTGATGTACATCACCATGAGCCACCATTTCTATGAGGAATATCTTTCAAACAACCCACTATCTTTTCAAAGCTCACATGAATTTTTTGATGGAATTCCTTAAGGAAATGTGGTCTCGTGGCATGCCATGATTGCAAGATAGGCACAAAATGGAAGCATGGATAAGGCATGTGAATTGTTTGAAAAACATGTTTCAGTAGACATGTATGAAAAATGTGGTAACATAGAGAAGTTAGTGGGTTGTTTGAAAAAATTCTCATAGAAATGGGGGCTCATAGTGAGCCCTCATTTCTATGAGGAATTTTTTCAGACATCCCACTAGCTTTTCAAAGATCACATGATTTTTTGATGGAATTCCTTAAAGAAATGTGGTCTCATGGCATGCCATGATTTCAAGATAGGAAAAAATGGAAGCATGAAAAAGGCATGCAAATTGTTTGACAATTTTTTTTGGTAGACATGTATGCAAACTATAGTAGCATAGACAAGTTAGTGGGCTTCTTGAAAAAATTCCTCATAGAAATGGGGTCTCACGATGATGTACATAACCATGAGCCCCCATTTCTTTGAGGCATTTTTTCAGACAAAAAACTATGTACATCACCATGAGCCCCCATTTCTTTAAGGAGTTTTTTCAAATATCCCACAATGTACATCACTGTGAGACTACATTTCTATGAGGCATTTTTTCAAACAACCCACTAGCTTGTCAATTCTATTGCATTGACAAGCTAGTGAGCACACTAGCTTGTAAAAGCTCACATGAATTTTTTTATTGAATTCCTTAAAGAAATGTGGTCTCGTGGCATGCCTTGATTGCAATATAGGCACAAAATGGAATCGTGGACAAGGCATGTGAATTTTTTGACAAAAATGTTTTGGTAGACATGTATGCAAAATGTGGTAGCATAGATAAGCTAGTGGGTTGTTTGAAAAAATGCCTCATAGAAATGGGGTCTCATGGTGATGTACATCACCTTAAGCCCCCATTTCTATGAGGAATTTTTTCAAACAACCCACTACCTTGCCAATTCCACTGCATTGACAAGCTAGTGGGCTCACTAGCTTGTCAAATCTCACATGATTTTTTTGATGGAATGCCTTAAAGAAATGTGGTCTTGTGGCTTGCCACGATTGCAAGATAGGTGCAAAATGGAAGCATGGAAAAGGCATCTGAGTTGTTTAACAAAAATGTTTTGGTAGACATGTATACAAAATGTGGTAGCATAGACAAGGTAGTAGACTGTTTGAAAAAATGCCTCATAAAAATGGGGTCTCACAGTGATTTCATAGAAATGGGGTCTCACAATGATGTACATCACTATGAGCCTCCATTTCTATGAGGTATTTCTTCAAACAACCCACTACCTTGTCAATTCTATCACATTGACAAGCTAGTGAGCTCATTGTCTTGTCAAAGCTCACATGAAATTTTGGATAGAATTACTTAAAGAAATGTGGTCTTATGGCATGCCATGATTGCAAGATAGGCACAAAATGGAAGCATGGATAAGGAATGTGAATTGTTTGACAAAAATGTTTTGGTAGAAATGTATGCAAAATGTGGTAGCATAGAGAAGCTAGTGGGTTGTTTGAAAAAATGCCTCATAGAAATGGGGTCTCACATTTGTGTACATCACTATGAGCCCCCATTTCTAGGAGTTTTTTCAAACAACCCACTACCTTGTCAATTCTATCGCATTGACAAGCTAGTGAGCTCAATAACTTGTCAAAGATCACATGAATTTTTTGATGCAATTCCTTAAAGAAATGTGATCTCATGGCATGCCATGATTGCAAGATAGGCACAAAATGGAACCATGGACAAGGCATGTGAATTGTTTGACAAAATTTTTTTGGTAGACACATGCAAAATGTGGTAGCATAGAAAAGCTAGTGAGATAGTGAGCTCACTAATAGAGACCTTGGAATGGGGTATGACATCTATCAAAACATGAAATATGGTATCATGAAATTCCATGATCACAAGATAAGCACAAAATGATTTTTTAAAAAGACATTACAAACTTTCACAAAGATACAATTGGCTCAAGAGTATAAATCCAAATTCCACAACTTTTGTCTTGACATCCTACCTTTAGAACAAGGTATCTAGGAATCAATCAAAGCATTGAAAGACAGGGGGATTTTTAGAAAAAAAAATTGGTAGACATGTATGGAAAATTTGGTAGCAGAGAAAAGGAAATCATATATTTGAAAAAATGCCTCAAAGAAATGTAGTCTCAGGGTGATGCACATCACCATGAGACCACATTTCTTTGAGGAATTTTTTCAAACAGATGATTGCCTTGTATATGTTGTTTGATACAATGCTTTGGTAGAAATGCAAGGAAAATTTGGAAGTATAGACAAGGAAATCAACTATTTTGGTAGGCTGTTTGAAAAAATACCGTAATGAGATATGTCCTCATGGACTACAGTGATCATAGGATATGCACAAAATGGGTTTGTTGAAAAGGCTTTAGAAAATTTCAAACAAATGGAATTTCTATGTGTAAAACCAAATTCCACTACATTTTCCAACATCCCCCATGCCTATACCAAAATGGAAGCTTCAAAAAGGGGTATGCACATCCATAGATAAGGATTGAGAAATGATGTACTATATTACATACTTATAACTAGTCTCATATATATATATGTGTGTATACAAAATGTGGAAGCATACATAAGGTAGGTCAATTAGTTTAACAAAATGACTCAAAGATTTAATTAGAAAGTGTAAATAATTATGTAGTTTAAAATGTGCCAAGCGAGGCTAAGGTTATAATGACAAACAAACAATGATGAAGATGGAATATGCATAATAACAAAATCAAAGAATTATATTAAGAATTTATGATAAGGGATGATAAATAAACATAATAGAATCAAGGAAAATGGAAAGAAAATGTGTAAATACTTCACATACCTAATAAACAAAGATTTGAATGGAGGAGTTCTACCCAATTATCTAGTCTTTATTTCTTCTTGCATCAAAATCCTCAACAATTTGATTTTTTCACAAGGCTTTTTCCTTTTCAATGTTCAATTGTATATCACTCTTGAATAGAATCACTAACAACAATACAAATAACCAATGTATAATGTTAAATTCCTATAATTCAATCACAATTAATATTACAACACTAAAAAAATTGAGACTTGAATTGACATATATCAAATTCAATGTGAAAACTCTGTTATTTCACTCTACCCTCTACCCTCTACCCTCTTCCCAATACCCTAAACCATCAACCCTAATGCCTCAACCCTATACCCTCAACCCTCAAACTCTCTACCATAAACCCTCAACCCTCAACCCTTAATCCCTCAACCCTTAAACCCTAAATCCTCAACCCTTAATCCCTCAACCCTCAATCCCTCAACCCTCAACCATTAATCCCTCAACCCTAATCTCTCAACCCTCAACTCTTAAACCCTAAACACTCTACATTCTACCTTATATATATTAAACTTTGAACCCTCAACTCTCAAACCTCTACCCAATACATTGGATCCTCAACCATAATTCCTCAACCCTATACCCTAAAACCTATATACTTGCTACCTAATTTCACTAGCTTAATTAGGCTAAGATTTTTGTTTAGAAGCCAATAGAGAGGTACATTTTTATTAATCTTTCCTACATTACATTCACTTGTATAAAAAGAAAAATCAGAAAAGATTACAAGATTATTGTAACAGATCATTGCATTTATACAAGTGCATGTAACAGAGAAAATATTTACACAAATTTTTCTAAGAAGTAATCTTTATTGAATGTAAGAATGATCATTTTCTCACACAAACCATGAGATTAACTGTTACTTATTCAATACAAATTGAGAAAATCATATACATGAATAAGTAAAAATAAATAAAATTTGCATATAAGGAGAGTAACCAGTCATTTCTTGAGAATGACTGGTTTGGGGTATGATCTCTTGTTTGTTGTTGATCCGAGTTGGTTGTCCCACCTAGCTCCTCATTGTTCCTAGTTCCTGCATCTGGGAAAAGCAATGGTGTTAGAGCAATTCTCTAAGCAATGAAAAGTCTCTAACCTTGCATGAACAAACACCTATGCATGTATAGACTGATCTCAATGTGCATTAAATAGGAAATGAATGCTATAGATGTCAAGGAAATCATTAGTTCATCAAACACATCCAAAATATGCATTTTGTTTTCTAACCTGTTTGCTTTAGGTGCAGATATAGGAAAAATGTGATTTGTTTTATCAAATTACAACATGTGGGGAAAATGTGGCTCCCACAGGGGTTGAGCCCAACATGCTACTTTATTGTACTCTCAAGAAGTACAGATAGGCTATTCATTTCTTTATAGGTTTCATCAAGCAACCATACATTATCTATGATAGTGAGTTTTCAGTCACTGTCATGGGTGGCATATACCTGCTCAAAGTAATCATAAAGAATATAGATGTGTCATGTATCAAAATAGATTAAGGGAATGCATGTATGTACTCTCTCATGAAGGTGCAACATGAACATAAATGAAATGGAAAAAACATACTCATCAGTAATATGAATCATATATTCATTGCTATCACCTTGACAATCAAACAATGGTTTGAGATTCAATAGATTCACATAGCACTTATTAGGAATAATCATCTTTCCTATCAGTGTGACAATCATGAGCATAGAAAACTATTGTCAAAGGTGAAAGGGTCGAGATCAAGGACTAAAGAGGTTGAAAGAATAAGAAATGCTCAAGGAGAATAACATATGTATTTGTTTATCTCTCAATGTAAGAGAATATAATCATTGTTTGTAGCATGCTTGGTCTATGTTCTAGGATCTGCAAGATTTCATTAAGAGGAAGGTTTCCCATTAAAAGGAAAGGAAGCTATGGCTTTGCAGTAATGGTCATTAGTGACATTCCTGAATTGAAGGGATAGTGCACATTGGCAGTTAAGGTATGGTTGGAGATGGAAATTTCAAGTCCTAATGTTGGCAAGAACCATGAAGATTATGGGAAACACTGTGAAAAGTAGGACACTCAATATCTATGATAATGTATAGTACTAATGCATAAAGGTATAGTGAGCTATGACACTATAAAGGGAGCGAAATAGAGAGAGGAGGGTTATAGAAATATCAATCCAAAAAAAAGTTTCACATATAATCATTCAAAGAAATCAAAAAAAAAATCACCATTTTATGCAATAGTCATAGAAGACCAAAGAGCATTGTTTTCTCTTGAGATCCTGGAAGACCATCATAAATGCAAAGAAATGAGCATTCAATCTAATCTAAGACAAAATTACACAAGAAATGCAAGAAACACGGGGCTTGAGCATGTAATATAGGAAATACCACTTTTTTGCAATGGAGTGTGGTTACAACCATTAAAAGGTGAGATTTCTTTTCATACTTTTCATAAAGTCTTGCATGAGAATCGAAGGTTGCGGCCTTGATATACAGAAGGAAAACAATGGTTTTTGAAGATCATAAGCCTCACAAAATTCTCAGCTTTCAAAGAGCATAAACCCCTTCAAGTGGGAGGATCAATCTTCAGTAAAGTGTAAAAATGTGTACAAGATATAAAAAAATTATGTTTTTACAAATAAAATTCAGAATGTTGTCTATGGAAAGTGTAAGCTTCAAAAAGAAGCCCTCAATCCAATTTGAATTACAAAGAAATTCTTAAGGGATTTTTATTACAGAAAAACCCTCGACCCAAAATGGGTTGTGAATCAATGGAGGGAAAACCTAGAAAATAGGAGAAAAACATCAAAAACAAGTTACCAATGTCTGGATGTGGCCTATAAATGGAATTTTCTACAGATTTTTCCTTAAATTCTTGGTGAAAAATACTTGAAACAATAGAAAATGAAGGAAGACTAGGTCGTCCAAATGAAAACTACAGAGATGAAGCTGAGGAATAAAGCAGAAATGTTTACCTTTCTTGTATTTTGAAGAAGAATATAGCTATTCTGGTCGTGCTAAGGCTTTAGGAGCCTTTTCAAATGTTAATCTCAAGACTAAAAACATCAAAAGAGTAAATATGAAAGAAAATTCATCAGTAATCAATGGAAGGAGCCGCGGCCCTAGGTCCAAGTTAGAAGAGAAATGTAGTTTTGTACTCATTTTGTTTCCAGAAAATGACTTACCTACATGTCAAATGAAAACTAATAGATTTCACACAAACAATCCCTTTGTAACTACAGGAAGTTCACCATTGAAGACCTACAGAAAGCTCAGATTGAAACCCTAGTGGTGGTCAAGCTTCGATATAAGTCAAAAATGTGGTTTTCATTCTTTTGCTTTTGTTTTAGGGTTGAAACCCAATTTTCACATATCGATGAAATGTCTTTTTAGCCATTGTTTTAAAAATGCAATATGATGTCAATTAAGCTTGTAGGCTAGAAATCATGTTTATGCCTTAGGCTTATTTTTTAAAATTGCATTTTGATATGCTAAGTCTTTTATGACTTTTTCAAATTTTTATATTGACTTAGTATGGCCAAATCATGGGCCTTATGTAAAATTTTGCAACTTTTAAAATTGTGAACATTGAGTTTTAGTGATACTTTATGAATCACTAAAGGCTTAAAGGTTTCTTTTAATGCAAAATTTAATGATAGGAGATTTTCAATGCATAACAAAGGGAGGATAAAATATGATCATGTGTTAATATGTGACAAAGTCTTGGGAGAGAAAGATGGAGACTGTTTCTCCTTTTTAATGACTTGGGAGAGCATCTTGGAGCAATTTTAGCTTGTCATTATGATGGACTTGGTCAATTTTGACTTTTTCACCCCTTTGGAGCCTTTTTGGAGTGGATATGGATACTTTTTTCTAGACTTTTTGAGGGCATCCGACCCCAACTGATTCTGGAACCTATTCTCATAGGTTTCTTGTTGGGATTTGATGGATTAAGTCACTTGAGTGACTTTTTGTAGTTAGTTCTTTTGATGTAATTTCTAGAGATAGAGACTTTTTACAGTCCTTCGATAGTTTGAGCATGTTTTGTAACTCGGTATTTTGAGCATGTATATCAGTGAAGGCCTTGGACATCAATGATATTGAGTATTTTACCTTCTCACTCTATGCTTGATTTTGTGCAATTATTGATTGATCGAATTACTTGTGAAATCTATTTTTTCCCTTGTGAGTTCTTCTCAAAATTCAACACCTTTTGCAGATATTATGTTATTGCAGGTTATAATTTTAGTGTTATAGGTGCAATCATTTTTAGTTTTTAGATTTATTTCCCTCTAAGAGTTTTATCATCCTAACCTCTTTATAAATTACTGATGTAAAGACATATGACAAGTGAGTTGTGTAATCTAGTTTCATTCATTGTTGGAATTGTGCATATAGGCTATATATGCAGGTTCTAAGTAGTTTTGGTGTATCACCTTAGTTTTTTGAATATTAGTTTTTCAATTCATGCATATCTTTCTTCCATTTTCCTCAAAAGTTAGTAGTTTAGGTGATATTACTAGCTAGGAAGCCAGCCTATCCAAAGGTTCATTCTCATTTTGGGTAACCCACAACCCAAGAATGCTCCCATGTTTCTCTAGCTAACTGAGTTTCACAACTTAGTTCGGGTGCAAGTTTAAGAGATAAAAATACTCAACCCTATACCATCAAGCCTCAACCCTAATCCCTCAACCCTAAGCCCTTAAGCCCTTAACCTCATCCCTCAACTCTTAAACCCTTAAACTGTCAGCCCTTAACCCCTCAACTCTTAAATGCTTAAACCCTGAGCCCTCTACCCTATACATTAAACCCTCTACCCTATACTTTGGACCCTCAACCCTAATCCCTCAACCCTATACCCTCAATCCCTATCCCTCTCTATCTATCTATCTCACCTCTCTCTCCCTCCCTCTCTCCTACACTCTCTAATTGTCTCTTACTACCCTCTCCATCTTTCTACATACCTCTCACTCAATCAATCCTTACCACTCTCTCTCACCCCACTCTATCTCTCTCTCCCTCTATATCTCTCCCACCCCATATCCATCACTCCCTCTCTCCCACTCCCTCTCTCTCACACTCACTCTCTCTACCTATCTCTCAAGTCTCTCCCTCCCACCCCTCTCTCTCCTAGGTCTCTCCCTCTGGCACCTTATCTCTCTCTCTCTCTCTCCTCTCTCTCTCTCTCTCTCTCTCTCTCTCTCTCTCTCTCTCTCTCTCTCTCTCTCTCTCTCTCTCTCTCTCCCACCCTACCTAGATAAGCCCCTATCACTCCAACTTTGTCTCTCTCTCTCCCTTTTTCTGAGGTCACTCCCTCCCACACCCTCTTCCTCTCTCATGTCTCTACCTCTCTCTCCATCTCTCTCCCACTCCCTCTCTCTCCCTGTCTCTCAAGTCTCTCCCCCTCACCCCCACCCAGAATCTCAAGTCTCTCCCTCTAGCACCTACCTACATAACTCTCTCTTTCTCTACCTCTCATTCTCTCCCCCTCTCTCTCAATTCTCTCTTTCCCACCTATCTCTCTCTCTCCCTCTATCGGTTCGACCCTACCTAGCTAAATTGTCCCTCTCACTCACCCCCTCCCAGACTCTCAAGTCTCTCCCTCTAGCACCCTACCTACATCACTCTCTATTTCTCTACCTCTCTCTCTTTTCCCTCTCTCTCTCTCTCTCTCTCCCTCTCTCTCAAGTCTATCTTTCCCACCTCTCTCTATCTCTCTCTCTCTCCCTCTATCCCTCTGACCTAACCTAGCTAAGTCCCTGTCACTCCAACCCCTTCTCTCCCACTCACTCTCTCTTAGGTCTCTCTCTTCCACCCCTCTACCTCTCTCAAGTCTTTATCTCACTACCTCTCTACCTCTCTCTCAGGTCTCTCCCTCCCACCCTACCTAGACAACTCTCTCTTTCTTAAAATTCTCCCCCCCTCTACATACATATAGGCATATACACATACTTACATACATATAAGTATAAATACATGTGTACATACAATTTTACGTACATACATGTACATACATACACATACACTGATACATACATACATGCATGCATACATACATACAAGCATGCATACATACATAGATACATACATGTCATACAAGCATACATACATACAAACATACAAATATATATACATACATTTAAAATAGACTAGCATTTAACACAAAGAAATACATAACATAAGCACATAATAGCACACTTGCATTATGTCTTGCTTAGGCAACTCTTGGGCACAAATGCAAAAAGCATGTCAAAACTATTAAATAACGCGAGCACATTATAGCATGCTCACGTTATTTCTTGTTTTAGTAATCCCCAAGCCTTAGGCTTGGTATTTTCTTTGGAATACCAACCCAAAGGCTCATAGTGGCTTCCCAATGTCCAAAGACGTGCTTTTACAAATTCTACAATATTTCACATAATCGTGTTCATGTTAAGCATCAAGCTTGCATGTGTTTCAAGGTCAAACAAATCGAACACCTGGGTAATGTTAGGCTCTCTCTTAGCTATCTAATGATGTAATTTTTTTCACATTTTGAAAATGTTAAGCATTTGATCTTTAATTTCTTTTGTTTGTGTGTTTTTTTTTAGCAAAAACTAGTGTTTGGTATTTTTTCTTTATAAATTAGTCGTTCATCAAAATTTCAAATAAATTACATTTTTAGAAACTAGACTCCATTCTACACATATTAAAAAAATAAATTCATTTTCAATTAGTTTTCAAAGTTTATAGAGGTAGCACGGTCAAAATTCTATTTTTTAAGAAGTGTCTACTTTGAAAATTAGTAAAATATCAAATATTCATTAAAAAAAGTCAGAAAAAATAGGCATAAACTACATCCTATTAGCTAATTTCTCACCAAAGGGATTTTTAAAATACCAAAAAAAAAATAACCTTTTGAAGGAGCCACAAAAGTCGTTATGTTATGTTTTTTGACAAAAAAACACCAATTTTTGTGGCTCCCTCTTTTGAACCCCTTAATATCTACCATTTAAAAAAAATAGTAGTTTAGAAAGTAGACTGAGAGCACTATGATCCTTGTTTTTCTTGCATCAAATTTTTTTGAGTGTAACTATCCTCAATTTCACATCCAAGGTCACTATTTCTTGATTTTAGAAAAAAAAGTGGCCACTTAAGACCCCTTTTTAGCCCCCCATCTTTTTGCACTTACCTAATTAGGGTTACTATTAGGGTTACAATCAAGGTTCAATTAAGGCTATAATTTATTTAGGGTTCAATCAAAGTTCAATTTGGATTAGGACTAAATAAGTTATGGTTAAGGTTAAATTGAAATGAGCATTGTGACTTGTAGATCCTCCTAGATCAGGAGGTCATGCAATTATAACCACACATGATATCTTACAATGAGGGATAATTTGTTCGAGGATAAATTTTCATAAGTTACATATCAAATAAATAAGTTGTACATTTGGTAGTACTTGAAGCCCAAGAGATTATTCATTTCATGCATTGAAAAAGGGTTAGAAGTTGAGGCCAAACCCACCATTATATTCTAGACATCTAATTACATGAAAGATTGAGATTGAATGATATTATAGAGGTATTTATATTTATAGCTTAGTGTTTTGAGTATATTAGGGTCTTTTAGAAATATTTGATTCTCTTTATTTTCTTCTTAACAATTTTGTTACTAATTCTCATCTAAAATTTAAAAAGAACTTATTTTTATGTTGCATGATTTACTTTTTAATAAATAAATATTTATTCAATATAATTTCTACAAAATAAAAATTTTAAAAATTATTTTTATTGTATTTTTTATATTTTTATAAACAAATAATTTTATAAAGCTAACGTAAAAAGTTACCAATAATTTTACAATATATTTCTTTACAATAAATAATTTTATAAAGTAAAATAAGTTTGGTATCACAATTTAAGGAGATTTATGTATGTGCTCTAATTTTGATAGGGAACTTGTGTTGTTTATAAAAAAACCTTTAAGAAATCTATTGAATTGTGATGGTCATGTTCTCCTTCGTCAAACCCCTAAATCTATAGACTCAACAACAATAAACCAAGGTGGAGAAAAATAGTTTGTAGCAATGTAATATGCTCTAGAATAATGATATAATGCTAATGTAACAAGATTATTTTTATTCTTTGATTTGTTGGAGTAATCAAGATAATCATTTATAATTATAAAACTTGTACATTCATTGTAATAATTCAATTCAAAACCATTCACGTCAATACATTGCACATATTAGTGCTTTTCTAGATTCAATATTTTCTCTTTTGGTTGCATAACAAATTAGAATAATTTCTTGTAGGTGATTTTTAGGTGTTGTGGAATTCAATCATCATCTTAATTAAAAATTGCAAAATAATTTAAATTAATTAAATTATAATATGTGCATATGTTAATAAGTTTATTGTTTAGATTTTGATATTTATATGATATAAATATTAAATATATATTTTTTGGTTAAGGTTAAGTTTCTTAAATAATCCACCCTAGAATGCAAGTTGATAATTCATACTTTAGCTAGTTCACAATGGTTAAATGAAAAATGTAACATGACTTTAAAATTTGAAAATTTGGATTTCATATTTACAAATGTTAAATTGGTCTAAATATTTTTATTATTTATATTTATATTTTTTGTTTTGTTTTTTAATATATTTATTTTACTTGTGTATATAGCTTTTAATTTTACTTTTAAATAATCACTACTCAATATTCTGATCAATTGAATTTTTAAAAATATTATATTATTAATATTTGACATATAAATTATTATGAAATTTAAGATAAAATTTTCAAAAAATTGTTAGCAAATTTGATATATAAATAATAATAAAATATACTTTATATAATAAATTGAATAATATATATTTTAATATTTATATCATATAGTATATTAAAATCTAGAAAATAAATTTATTGATATATATTATAAATTTAATTAATTTAAATTATTTTTTAATTTTTTCATCTAAAAATACAAAATAAAAATAAAAGTCTAGATTGTATAATTATAAGGTCAAAATAACTTTTCGAAATATAAGCATAATCTTAATATAAATTTTGTTCTCCAAAATATTTATAAAGTGAAAAAAATATTAATATTTTATTTTCATATAAAATATATGTACAATGAAATTTCATTTCATGACAATAAATATGAATTTTGACACCTAATTTTTCTAGGATCAAGAAAATATTCAATGCTAATTTCAATATCTCATACGTGATATACAAGATTTCATAGGAAAATCAAGTGTGCTTAACTTGTAAAATTGGAAGCCAAGATGACACTCAATTTACTCTTATTGTAGGTTTTTACATCATTTTTGTTTTCAAAGAAAAATAATTTGTTCAATGATGATAAAGAAAAAATGTTTATTATCTAATTATATTTAAAAAATAATCAATTTGAATCATTATAATATTTAAAACTTTAAAACATATTTTTTGAAAAAATTTAATCACCCATCACAAAAATTAATAAATAAAATAAAATAATAAATTTCATATAAACACTTAAAAATATATATATTTTAAAATATATTTTAATTCATAATAATATATAATTTAAAAATCTAGAAAATACGATAGTGATTTGGGAAAAGAGCATTCATCAAATAAATTTTGAAAAATGAATTTTAAAACATTTTCTTTCAATATTGAATATATCACATACAAATCAACGGCCATCATGTGGTTGGGCATCTATTAGATTAGCTCCAACTTGAACAACAATTCTTTCATTGACCTCAACAGATTTATTATTATTTTTTATTTTGGTTGTCTCAACCAACCAACTAATTAAAAATACATTATTTCCCTATCAGCCAATCTGGAGATTATTTCTTCCCGTTGCCTAAAATAATTTTAAAGGAAATATTTATCTATTTTCTTAAATAAATAAAACAATTTTTAAATAAATAAAACAATACTTAAATAAATAAAATAATTTTTTAAATAAATAAAATAAAATATCAAATTTAATATAAACATTTTTAAAATATTTCTATTTTTAAATATATTTTAATTCATAATAATATATAATTTAAAAATCTAGAGAATATTTTGATAAAAAAAATAGTGATTAGGGAAAAGAGCATTCCCCATATAGATTTTGAAAAATGCATTTTAAAATATTTTCTTTCAATATTGAATATTGATTATATCAATGGTGGCTGGGCATCTATTTGACTTGGACAACAATTCTTTAATTAACCTCAACAAATTTATTATTATTATTATTATTATTTTGTTATCGGCCAACTAACCAATTAAAAATACATTATTTCCCTGTCAACCAGCCTGGAGATTATTTCTTCCCGCTGCCTAAAATAGTTTTAAAGGAAGTACTTATCTATTTTCATTATCATCTAACGTGGAGATTATAGCCTATGAGCTGTCCACTAGTATTGAATATTATATAGTCAACTAAAATATATGTTTTTACCTGCCATCTACTCTCCGCTTGCATCATGTGTTTGGTTAATGTTTCTTTCATTGACTTGAATTAATTTATTATTATTATTGTGTGCCCCAACTGATTCGGCTATTCTCCCTACAAAAACGTCATAACTATATATACGGGCTACTAACTCATATTTTTATAGGTTACATCCTAAATCTTTAACATAACTCCCAATAAGACAAGAGGATATGGTCATAGTTCACAAAGGATAAAGGATGAAAATTTCTAATGTTTTAAATTTATTATTTTATAATCTGTTCACATTATGAAGTTAGAAGAAATTGACTCTAGGGAATCATAATTATATTTACAAGATAATCACATTTATAAAATTTACAGCTATGTTTTCTCAAGTTTACAAAGTGATACGAAATAAAAAGCAAAAAATTACACTAGCAACATTCATCATTGAAAACTATTATTATTTTAGTCAATCATGTTCCTACCAAATCACTCACATTTTCTAAATAAACATCTATTATCTTAAGGCTCAAAGTTAAGGGATGGTGAAGGGGTGAAATAGGCTTAATACAATTAACCCTACTTAGTGTTTTCCAACTCATCATGTTCTTGTTTGAATTGGTGTTCACAAATTTAGGTAATTACTAATCATTATATTATTATGAATAAACACTCAATTAAAACCTTTAATATGTCCATTCTCAACTCTTATGTGTATTCACAAGGACTCTCCCAATGAAGGTAGGAAACAACTTTATCTTTAAATAGCACATAAGTTTTCCAATGTCAAACATATTCATTTTTAGTATTTAAACATTCCAATATAATCTAAATATGATAACTTACACAAACATTAAGTTCCAAATGATCCTAAAAGTTCCCAATATTGGAACCTGGGGGCTTTGATACCATTTGTAATGCCCAAAATTTATCTTGAACATTATCGCACAAATTTTCTTCTTCTTTTTTCATTACATTAGGTGTAAAATTCATGTCACACTAAAATGGAAAAACACTTATGTTAACTCCTCTATTTAAACATTGGAAATAATGCATGATTATTTTTCATAATGCATTGCTCAAGAGTTTTTAAACATAATGTTGATTATGGATGGAATCTCAATTACCTATGCCAACGATTCCAACTTCTTAAGACATAGCTATCTATGAACACTTTATTTGTACTAAGCATATTCTATTTCTCATAGTGGCTAGAAGGATCTTAAAAGAACAATGAAATTTTTAGATCTTAATTTTTTTTATCTAACATAGATTTTTAAGTTAATATAAATATGATTGACAACATTTTGTAGGAAACATCAAATGTTATAAGTTGATGCAATAATTTTAGACTAGTGCCTTATTACATAAAGAAAGGAAAGAGTGTAACACATTGTTGGAGGTAATTTGGGAAAATTATTGCATAAAAGAAAAATTGGCATTCCTATGTGGATATTGAAGGTATCCACAAAATTACTTAAGGAACCGACTAATTAAGATGTCCTTAAGGGATCGTTAGCATTTAAACCTTGAATGAAGAAGGCCTTAACAAAACCTTGTGTTTACACACCAATGGATCTATATTATTCTTATCTCCACTATTTCTAATAAAGAATATGAAGCACTCTAACTATCTGATACTTCCTTCTAAAGCTCCACCATAAGCTTCCAATTGCTACACATGTAAACACGTGCAAATTTATCTCTAGAAGGCTTACTACAATTATAGTGAGTAGAATGAAACCTATATTTATATAGTGTGTATAGGTTCAATATTAATATAGAATTGTCTAAACTTCATTACTAAATGCCAACAATAAGGTTTACTCAAGGGAACCTACTTAAGAGGATTAATTTTCTCCCAACAACCTCACTACAACACTAATCATTATTATCATTTTTATGTAAATGGACAACTTAACTCTATAATTGAACTAACACTCTTAATATCTTCTTATCGCATAAATGAAACCTAATTGAATGCACACTTATAATTCTTATACTAATTGACTACTATCTTGTTCGATTTACGATTTAATGTTGAGTTATACATTATTAAGGTAAGTAATCAACAACATTAATAGATTACTATCTTGTTTGACTTACGATTTAATGTTGAGTTATACATTATTGAAGTGAGTAAGCAACAATAAATCTTAGATATGAATAATAGTTCTTAAATGTAAAATTGATATTGCATTGATCTATTTTTACATACAAAATACATAATTTTCCAATAGAAATATTCCTTAAACAAAAAAGATAAATAAATAAATAGATTTTTCTTATTGAACCTCATACTAATTTCATCTAAGTTAGATACTCAGCGATTCTAACTTTATCCCCACTTTAATAATCCTATTTTCTTTTGAATTAATCATGAATCAATGATTTTTGGTAAGTATTTTTATTTATGTTGTTTACTTTGCCTGCCATAGCACTTCCTTTATAAAAGCACATAACCATTCCTCACCTTTATTAACCTAAAATTTGTACGCACCCCCTTGTAACTTACACGGTGGTCACTAGAATATTTCAGAGAGCATGGAGTCAAATTTCCACAATTCTTGGCCACGTATATTATCGTTCTCATCAATCAGATTTTTCCTTTTACGCACAAAAGAAATGATGGAAATTAATAATAAAATTCAAGTGACAAAAACTTCAAAACTGCAATACTATTAAACCAAATTTGAACTGTGGTTTAATGTGAAACCCAAATAAAATATTCACAAACTTAAACACTTCAGAAATATGGCGAGTAAATAAAATCATAAATATTATTACGTTAATCAGATCCAGGCTTCAGAAACACCATTATTTTAATTGAGATATACTTCGTCATTTATTTAAATAATGATAAATACACCATTCTATTACGTAAATACCCAACTGGACCAATGATAGTGATTAGAGAAAAGAGCATTCACCAGATAGATTTTGAAAAATGCATTTTAAACTATTTTCTTTCAATATTGAGTATTGAATATATCAAACGTTGCTGGTCATCTATTAGATTGGCTGTAATTTGGACAACAATTCGTTCATTGACCTGAACAAATTTATTATTATTATTATTAGTTGTCTCGGGCCAACTAACCATTTAAAAATACACTATTTCCCTGTCAACCAGCCTGGAGATTATTTCTTCCCGCTGCCTAAAATAGTTTTAAAGGAAATACTTATCTATTTTCATTATCATCTAACGTGGAGATTAAGGCCTATGAGGTGTCCACTAGTCTTGAATATTATATAGTCAACTAAAATATATGTTTTTAAAGCCATCGCGTATTACATGCCATCTACTGTCCGCTTGCGTTGGATGGGCATCATCTGCTATCTTAAACTCTTCTGCTGGAACGACTCTGATTCTTTCATTGACTTTAATAAATTTAATATTATTATTGTGTCCCCCAACTAATCGATTAGAAAACATTGTTTCCAGATTATTTCTATATTCCTCCCCTCCTTAAAATAATTTTAAAGAATATATCTAATTTTATCTATTCTGCTCACCTACTGTTCTAAAATATTAAGCCCTCTACCAACTTATCAGTCAATCCAATGCCCACGTCTAGGAGTTATCACCAACTCTCTACATAATGTAATTTTTTTCTTTAGCTTAATCTAATTGAAAAAAATAACTCATTTATTTTTGAATGGTCTAAATCTGTAAATAGTACAAAAATTGTTAAAATAGTATAAAAATGTTCGTATCATACTTAGTGCTTACACTTGTCCCACCAAAAGATGAGTGACTTAAGTAGTAGAACACTATTTGAAAGGCATGTTTGTATAGATATACAATAGCTTTAGAATCTGGTGTAAAATATATAGAAGATACATGTCCTATTTTTTTTCTTATATCTACTATTTTAGTACACAATGAATATCTTGTCTTTTAGTTATGGTAGTTTAATATGTAGTATATGTTTATAGATAAAGATTTATGGATTATCGTATCTAAATTTAAATAAATTAAAATTTTATAAATTACTTAAGATCTATTGGATGGAAAAGTAAAATGTTTCACTATATTTGATTTTGTAGATTTTAAATTTTTATATTATTATATAAGTTTAAGAATAAATTATGAAAAAATATAGTTGTGGATGTTTTTTCTACATTTTGATCAAAACAAGCAACTATTAACATTGTTAGTCAAACTAAACAAAGTACAAAATATCCCTATGAAATACTTGATCATGTCACATATGCAAATAAGATAAAAAGAATCAAAACAATTAAATAGAGTATATGAAGCATGTCAAACCCTTATCCCATAGTGGATTGGTGCTACTTTGATGTGGAAAGTACCCCTTTCCCAATCCTTGATATGCTTGATGGTAGAAAATGCCTTGAAGATGCTATGTGTTGTGATGAAATGCTAACTTGGATGAGTTTTGGATAAAATGCCTAAGATTGTGGAGGATTAATACAATGGAGGAGTCCTCTATTTATAAGAAAGAATGCTAGAGGATTGAAGAATAGGATGAATGTGGGATCAAAGATGGACCAATGACAAGATGCCAATTATCAACATGTCAATGGAGGAAGGTTGTGCACATTTTTTTCATTGTGCATGATAAATGCTATTAAGTGGATTTTGAAATTTTGAAAGTTGGCTTGTTGGGGATGAAGAAAGAGTCTTAAATGTCAAATGAGGGACATGTAAGAGACAATGTAAGAGGAGTTAATTTCATGTTGGAGGACAAGTCCTTTTGGAGGGACCTTTTGAAATTTGAAGCATATTCCCTAAAGATGCCATTTTGAATGATAATAGAAGAAATAATAAATCAAATTAATTAATTTATTGTGCAAGTTGTGAAAGCTAGAGAATTGAGGGATTAGATTAGCATTAATCATGATTTGATTAATTTTAATGGAGGTTGGTTGATTGTGACATTCAACTTAAATATTTGGATTTATTTAAATTAAACGAGGAGATAAAGAACATTAGAGATTGAATTAAATATTTGGATTTATTCAATTAAATGAAGGAACTTTAGGAGATTAATTAAATAAAAATTGATTTTAATTGAAGGGATGAATATGATTTAATCAACTAAAATGATATATTTAATTAGATAAAGTTAAGTAGAAGGGGAAATATGATTTAATTAAATAAAGATTGATTTATTTAATTAAAAAGAGGAAATATGATGAATTTTAATTAGATAAATATTATTTGATTAAAATGGTTAGTAGAGGGGCGATTAAGGATGAAATAAAATTAGTGAATCCAAATTAGGTGCATGTATATTTTACGTGTCTACATTTTGTCTCTCTTTGAAACAATGTACCTACTGCATTAGTTTAAAGAATAAATTTCCAAGATCAAAATTAAAAAAAAAATATGATTTTTTCAGATGCCCCAATGAAAAGAAGTATACTAGTACATTGCCCCCTCAAGAGATCAAGTAGAAAAAATTTATTTGAGGGTCGATCTCATGACAAAGAGGTTCAAGATGGATGTATGGATGGTTATGATGATGATGCGAATGAGATGGTTTTAAGATGCTTAGAATAACCAATCTAAGTTATCCTAAACAACTTAAAATGATGATGCACTACATGTGAGATGGATGATGTCATGATACCTATATTATTATGCAAATGTATGCTTTAAGAGATGCTTAGACTAACATATTTATATTATCTAATGATGAAAATGTAATGCATGTGAATGATATGCAACATGCTGATGGTTTGTTGATGTAGGATGGATGAATTAGCGATGATTTGTGATTAACTACCATAGTACCATGTTAGTGTGGAGAAAAGAAAGAAGAAATGAGATGATGACAAGAGGATTCAACAAGCCAACTTTATTAGATATGATGATGAGAGATGGATGATTTTCTTATCAGGAATCAGGATTTTAAAAGGGCTACTTACTTTATGTTTGATAATACACATAGGCATGATGCATCAAGGTATAAAGAGCTAGGATGACATTGCACCTAGTGTGATGGAATTTGACTTAGCAATTAGATAAGAGTACTCTTGTTCACACCTGGCATACAAAACCTTATTCAGAATGTAGTTTAGATATTTCAAATATCTCAAACCAAAACATATGAAAGCAAGCCTTACTATGTGGTCAATAAGACACCTAACATACCCTTCCTACAAACCAAGCAAAACACACATGACCAAGTTAAGAATATCCAACAAGAATAGTAGATAAAAAGATAATGATCATTGCCCCATTCATTTATCTCTAAACTCCTTCATTTGGAACATCATCGAGAGGTCATCAAAATGAGTGCAATTAGATAAGTCAAAAGACAAAGATGAAGTATACAAACAAGCTAATTTTCTTCATACCGCTAGCCAAGACTAAACTATAGTGATGCCTCATGTTGATGTCCATTGTAGGAAGGATGTATCATAGGACACGATGTCATCAGATAATGATTTGGGATTGATTGGATTATAGGCTATTGATACGAAAAGTTGACCAACTTTTTTATGTACTGACCTAGACTCGAGACCTTGATGTTTGAGTTTTCACTTTTAGCCTACTAGACTTGTTTCTGACTTTTTACCAAAGGTTGAAGATGATGATTGATTTATTATGAGTGATGTTTATTATAGGTGAAAGCAAGATGAGACAGATGGATTTTTTCAAATATTTGGATGTATTTTGGAGTTTTTTGAAAATTTTTGAGGCTATTTTTGGTATTTTCGAGATTCTACAAATGTTTTGATTTTCAAATTTCAAATGTTTTGGGGTTTTTGAGATTTTATGAATGTTTTTCGATATTTTTTTTCGAATGTTTTTTGATTTTGTGTTTTTTCAAATGTTTTTTGTGTTTTCTGAGATTTTATGAATATTATTAGATTTTGTGTCTCAAGGGATGATAAAAAATTAGCCTTTCCTACCTTTAAGCTCAAAGACAATGTAGTTTGGATAGCATGTTTTTTACTTTTTTCATTTTTTGATTTGCTTTTGGATTTTTTGATATGTTTTGGATGTTTTTAGATTTTTTGATGTTTTAACAATTTGGATACAGATATGTGTGATGATATCAGTGCTCTATTTTGGGATTTCATTGAAAACCAAGCTAGGGTTCAAATTAATTAGATTGATGGATTGATGATGATAACATTATTGAGGATACACAACAATGCAAGGATATTGTTAAGGAAAACTAGGATTAGGATGGATATCCTAAGATGATGAGAGATTGATTAGATTCAATTGATCAAGATTATTGTTGAGGATACATATCAATGCAAGGATAGTGTTAAGCAACACGAGGATTGGGAAGGATATCTGAAGATGATGATGGAATGATTGGATTTGACTGATCAAGATTTTGAAGCTTGGTTTGGAACAAAGTTTGTTGGGATAATTTGATGTGATGATGAAGTGAACATTAGACGCGACCGATATTGATTGTTTGGATCAATGTTCGATTAAGAATAAAACTTGATAAGGAACATCTTCTCATGAAAATGTGCCATGGGCTAGTGATTTCAATTTTGGTTCACAAATGTTTTGACCAATTTTATTTTATGTTTGCCAATTTTTAGATCACCACATATGTTGGAGGATATAGATCAAAATTTATTCCTAAAGCAAGATGCAAATATCTACCCCCAATGTCTAGGAATGTTTGAAATGTCATGGTTGGATGCCTAGATGGAGGGATATGGATTATCTTGTGATGAGATAAGGTATTTGGATAAAGAATGCTCATTTTGATAATGTTGCATGGCTTAGATAACGTTGGGTAGGATAGAATCAATGAAAATGACCCATGTCAAGATGTTTACAATAAGTAAGTGTAAAGTGTGCACCAAAATTTTATCAAGATTTAGATAACTTGGAAGATTGATGTAGATGGATGAAAATGGATTGGATCAATGGTTTATGGATGAATGGATTTATTATGCATAATATGGATGGAATGTTGGACTTATTATGGATGGGATGGGATGATTTCACTTAGCAGATGCTCAATTCTACACATGACACCTGTTTTCCAAGTTTTCATAGTGGTAACTATCCAAAGTGTCACCATAGTGTTTTTCACTAGAGGATGATTTTTATTTTACTATTTTCAAGATTTTTTTATTCTTTTTTAATTTTTTAGATTTTTTTATTTTTCTAAAAGATTTTAAGCTCATGTTGAACCACCTGGTGGTGTCGATGTAGATGGTTTTGTCATGATGTGCCATTGATATCCTGCCTGAGGAAGTTGTTTTGCTAAGATACATGCACTTGAATGAAACTTTTGAGATTCCTAATCTGCTTTGTTGATACTAGAGTTAACTTTGTCTTTGTGTGCACATTGCGATAGAGTTCCTTTTGAATCCTTATGATGAAGGTTGGTTTCCAATACATGGTCAATGTGAGAATTGGATATCGTACGTGGAGGCATGGATGGAGTGTGTTTAGGAATAAAAGATGGATTGGTTGATAGTTTGGAACCTTTGACTCTCCAAATTTGGGAAGATGAGCAATGATGGGTGGACACTAAAGTGTGAATGGAATTAGGGCCAATTGTTTAATATACTTTGCTTAATATACTTTGTAAGTTTCTTGGGAAGCCTACTTTTTCCTTTGTGGACATCTTTGATGGATACTTTTCCCTTTTTTTTATTTTTCCCCATAGTTTCATTGACTAATGAAGTTTGATAGAGATAATTTTTCTTTGTATTTTTTGGTATCCATGTGTATTTGATTTGTCCATTATGCTTCCCAACTTCCTTTCCTTTGATGATGTTCTTATTTCTTTGATTTAAATCCCTCTTTTGATGTTGGTCCAAATTTGTGGATGGGGTGATGGGTGGATGAAGATTTATGACATGGCTGGTTCTAGTATTAGCATTGGTTTCATCATAAGGATTCTACATGCTCCCTATGTTTACATTTTCTTGAGACATAGTTTCCCCAAGTATGGTGGTAGTAACACCTTTGTTCTTTGATTCTTCCTGTTGTTTCAATATGTCTTGTTTAGCAAGCATTTTATGACAAATGACTACTATGGATGATGTTATTTCAATTTGCTGCTCTACTGACTCTAGAATATCCTATTCTGTCTAACCTATTTCCTTGAGTGGATAATGCTAGATATCTTCATACATGATGTCCTTAGTCTAAATTTTGGATATATCTGATCCTAATGTTGAAAAATCAATTTGACTGTAGGAATCAATAACCTACTCTTTTTGTTTAATAATGTCAGGAGTAAAGGAATCCTATTCTAAATGAAGATCATCTACGTTTCCATCCAAAGAAAGCATCTCATGGGTAGATGGAGGAGTATGTTTTATATGGATATAATCATCATTTGCGACATCTTGTATAGATTGGAGAGTGTCCATTAGATCATTGTAGTAGCTTGGAGATATAAATTCTTGATCTCAAATGATTTCATAATTGCTTTCAACATGCTTTGGATCAAGTTCTTGACATGGTTCAATTTCAAAGGATGAATTGCTTATAAAGGGTTCTTGGATATCTTCATTATGCATGGAAAATGGCTCAATATCCTCTTAATCTTTGAGTGGTATTCGATCAAATTTTGAGTTGAAGATTCATTCAATATTCATAACCATGAGGTCAAAGGATGTCAATATGTCTTGGAAAGGACCATTGCTAGACTTTAGTGAAAGATGTTGATCATACTTTGGAATAAATTCTTGAGATATGTCCTCTAACTCATCAGGTGATGTAGAGACATTTTCAATATGATCATTGGTTGATGGATTGTCACTTATAGGATCAAATGATGTTAATACTCCTTTGAATAGATCATTGTTGGATATTGTTGAGGGATTTTTATCATGATAAAAAAGTGGCTCTTGATGTATGTTGTGTTGATATTCAGATGAGGTATGAACATCCTCAAGGTGCTCATTGATGGATAGATCTTGATCATTATTTTCAACAATTGTGGTGGGGAGATTATCAATGCTATCACTAGTGGTTGTTCATATTCATCATTGTCCTCAATAGTTGTCATTTTTTTTATCAATAAGGTATTGGATGAGAATTTTGATTTGAATACAATTTTATGTTGTGTGTCCCTTTATTTTTTTGAAAATCACAATGGTGTTTCTCATTATACCTTGCTGTTTTTACTAGGGGTTCTTGATAGTTCTCATAGATGGGTATTTTAATGAGATTTTCTTGCATGAACTATTGCATGACTAATTTGATTGGTTTCCAAGTGGTGTGTATTTTCATTTGTTACCATATGAGACTTTTACTTTAAATTAACCTTGTGGTGGTGATTGATCTTTGAGATGTGGGGGTTGGGTTTGTTGTTGATGTTGTTGATCTTGATATCAAACTTCTTGACATTGGAGATATTGTTCCTGATGTGGTTGTGGACACATCTCAATGCTTTGATGGCATGGTTTAACCAATGGAAAAGCATATTGATTTTTGGGGTGGAGATGTCTCTTGGTGCAAAAAGAATCAATTATTTGGAAAGTGAACCAATTTGTTCTCACAAAATTTCATCTTGACACCCTTGATGTGTTTGACTTGGTTTTTGTTCAAGCAAATTTGGAATGCATACTTGTGGTTTTTGTATGGGATCATGGACAAATTGACTTTGGACAATGTTCTAATTTGGGATGATGTTAAGATTTGGCATTATAGGTTGAAATTGAACATTGTTGTGGTTGGGAATCACATTGCCTTGATTTAGGTAACTTTGATTTTGCATGGTGTTACCTTGACTTGGATCAATACATGGAGTCATTAATAGAAAGGAGAGGATGAATATTCAACCTACACAGATGTGTGGAATGAGTATGTATAGGATCATCGTGGAAAAAAAAATCCCTTAAATGGCAAAAAATTCAGAAAAATCAGAGTTAGGAAACTTGACGTAAAAATTTGAATAAGTTATCTATATTATTTCAAAAATATGTAAGAATAGAATTTGTAGCAAATTGAATGTATTTTCTAAACTAATAGGTTTATTTTAAAAAAATATATATTTGGTGAAATTTTGAAATTTCAATCTAGTAGTACTTAAATTTCAAGGAAAAATAAGAAGTAGGTGTATGTCTAACCACCCTAACCATAGTAAAATGATAATATTATTTTATAAAATTTTAGATATAAGTAGAGGACTCATGTCTCTATGTGATGCATATTTTTTTTGTAATTTTTTTCTAAGTAAATAATTAATTATGAATTTTTTATTACAAATTTTAAACAATATAAAAAAATCATGTCTGACCACCTTAACTAGGTCTAAACTTCATGAAATACATTTTTTTTAATCCTATAGTATGTGAAGCATAGAATGTGATGCAAGTTTTGGATTCAAAAAATGTGATACCATTTGAAAGCTATAGATTTTTTTCAATCAACCTATCAATCAGGACTTTAGTCAAAATTCAAATAGAAAATGAATAATAATAATTTATTAAATTCAAAGTAAAACATAATTTATATTGGTAGAAAGCTAAGACTCTCCTTTAAAAACCCTTTTTGTTTCATCAATTTTGGGTAAAAAAGAGTCGTCAGCCACATACCCTACACATACACATCATATCACCACTTTTTGGCTCATCATGATCTTGCCCATACCCGAATAGTATTAAATACAAGTACTCGAGTTGTGTACATATAGATAGTTTTATATAAATTAAAATATATATGTTTTGATGACTTCATTGATATTGCTTGTATATTTTTGATATCAAGTAGCATGAAGACCTACTACAGGGCACAAGTTTAAGAGGTTGTTGAGATAACATAGCCAAATTTTGTAAACATTGTTTTGAGATGACAAATATGTACATGCGTACTTACATAATTACTATTAAATCACTAAATATGATGTGAAAAACTGAGACACAATCAAATCTAGAAAATTTTTAGCTTCTACTTGATGGATTGTGGAAACTTGATATCTTTAGTATAAATTATTTTCAAATCAATTATATCAATTGCAATTAAATATTTAAGATATGTACTTTGAAGTGTCATGTATAAAGTATTGTTAAATCAATTATATCAATTGCAATTAAATATTCAAGACATGTACTTTGAAGTATTTCACCCCCTTAAGAAATCATATTAGGACCCATTAATACATCCCCTTAGGACATGTTGGATGCTATTATTTGTTTTGACAACTTATAAATTAGTGTTTTTTTTTTTGTCATTTTTAGGTATAGTCCTAATTGTCATTACACTAGGGATCTATTTCATGTTGAAATTTTCCAAATTTGAACTCAAATCTACCATTTGACCTATAGTAAATGATTATAGCATTCAAAATTCAGATCTTCCTTTCTTGTTAGATTTGAAACCATAACCTTGAGGATACCTTTTTGTTAAAAAAGATTTTGGCACCCGAATGGTTTAAGCTCCTTCTAGGGTTTTTACCTAAGAGGAGGAAAGATTGGGAAAAAATGAAATGTTATATTCATAGATTGATGTTATGAAGGATGAAATGTATCTAAATATGATGTATAAATGCTGCAACAAAATGAAAATAAAATGATTTATTGATGCTAAACTAGTGAATGCAAAGTGCTAGAAAGCATAGTGATGTGAGCAAAAATGCCTAAGAATGCAAGTAAATGATAAAAGAATTAAACAAAATTGGAGATATGCACTTGGAATCTAGAATATGATGTAGAGAGGATTTGGAATCCTATAATTTTGACTAGAAATTTTGACTAGGACACTTACGCTAAGATGGGTGACTTAGTCTAGTTTCAAGGAAAATCTGTCGGAACAAGATTATGCCAAATGGGTATCCAGAAATGTAGAAACCACTTTACAGGCCTAGTAGTGGGACCAATTCGCTATAGATGGTGACTTATTCCACATGAGGATTTATGGAATTTCATGATAGGATTTTGTGGCTTCTAGTCTACACTCGCTTTTCTTACAAATGGTCGAATCTGAATCAGATAAAAATAGGCTAAAAGAGGTCTCCAAGCTTCAATTAGGGTTACGTTGACTTTTATGGATTGTTGACAACTTTTTAACACCAAAATCTTTGAAAAAATTGCATACAAAGCTTGCAAACACACATGCAAATATGGGAAAAGGGTTAAGGGTTAGAGTATAGGGCTTTTCCTTGGTCAAACCCCACTTTAGTAATCAAACCTAGATAATGAAATGAAATAAGAAGAGAATGATAAATAGATAACATGCAATGTCATAAACTTACCAAAGCCTTGATGTTGAAATATAAATATATACAATCAAATGCTCCAATGGATGACTTGATTATGCTTAGAGTGCCTGAATGCTTGAGAGATTGAATAGTTAATGAATTATGGGATTGTAGGAGATTAGGAGATGATTTAAATGAGGAGAAAAACCATTATTTATTCTTGATTTTCCTTAATTTCTCAAAAATAACACATCACAGGCCAACCTCAAGGGTAAGAGAATAAAATCCCACCAAAAACTTAAAATTATTTTGACTTTTGTGCCCAATGGGACTAAGTTGCTCCAAGTGGAAACTTGGTCCCTCCAAGGAAATTTCACTAGGTTTTGGAAATTAAAGTGCATTAAATAATGTTTAACTGAAATATCCTCAAAAATACACTTAAGTATGGCCAAAAAGTGCATTGAGGGGTCAATTAAACATGAGAAAGGATTGAATTAGTGATGATAGGTCTAGAAAAGAGTGAGAGTTTGTTACAACTCTTTACAACACTTTGAAATAAGACTTAGTAAGTGATAGAAAGGGAATATTTAAGTGAGTTATAATGAAAGGGTCCTAGAAAAGTGTGAAAGTGGGTTACAACACTTCACAACACCTTTACAAGACATCCTAGAATTCGTAATGATTCATAAGGGTCCAAGACCTAATGTGAATGTGTTGTCCATAGTATAACATTAAATCTAGGAAAAATCAAGCCAGAGTCCACTAGGAGGGCTTGAACATGAGAAAAAGTAAAACGGTTACTTTTTCCATGTCCACAGTTAGCCTCCACTTTAGTGAGAGGAAGAACTTGCTTCAAACTCACACTAAAGTAGACAAACATGCAATCAAGAGGGGTCCAAATGTACTCATGTTGGTAAGATGAGATAACATCGATTAAGAGAGATGATCAAGCCCCCAGGATCAAGATCCCATGGAAAACCAAACATCAATGCAAAGGAACACACATGAAAATAATTAAGATTTCAATTGAGTTCGATTGAGATTTCTAATGTTTGATCTAAGCCTTTTGCAATAGACTTCACATTATAAGTTTTATGACACTTATAAATGAGTTATCTATTACTAAATGGAATCAAATATCATTTCCTATCATAAGGACTTTTTTGGAGACATTAGGCACCTATAAGAGGACTCAGGACTAGATGCTTTCATTTTCTTTTGTGGAGAAAACTATAACATTTAAGCAGCTTGGTTATACATGATTCTATGTACAATGAAAGTTCTAAAGATCATTGATTTTTAAAGAGGATTTTTTATCATATATGTTGACAACAAGAGCATTTCATATGGTGCACACAATTCATAGATATTTAAGTTTTAATTCAATTCTTTCAATTATTTTGTTACAAGCTATTAAAAAATATAAAGTGAGCCAAATTTTGTTGTTATAAGGGTCATGTTCTAGTGGAAAACAATGTTGACTCCGTCAATGATCAAATTCCTAAATTTAGGTTATCACTAGTTTATCGTGACTAATTCTTCCTAAAACATAGCAAACACAAAAAATACAAACAAAACTATTCTTAAACATTTTGGTAGGAACTTCGCTACTCCATAGTTCTTATTTAAAGATAGATTTTAGATGTGCACTTTATTATGAAAAAACCTTGATATTACATTAAGCTTATATTTAAGTTTCTATATTTTTGTATAATAAAATCTTGAGTAAAGGTTTAAATCATTTAATTATATAAGATTTTGACAAAAAATATTTATTTAATTAAATACATTTTGAATAAAATAAAATATGAATGATATTTTTGAAATGTTTTCAATTTTTTATGAATATTGAATATTTTTAATTTTTTTTATTTATAATAGTAAATTTATGAAATTTTATTTTTATTTAATATTCTAATTTTAAATCCATTAATTCAAAAGAAAATCGTCTTTCATTTTTTATAGTTTTATTTTATTCTATTATTATATAAAAAAATTACAATAACATCAAATATTATTATGCATATTTTTATAAATTTTCATATAAATTAATATTTTCATGGCAGAACATGGATGTGGACACGAGCAGGAGAAAAGGGATTTCAAAATTCAAAGCAACGGAAAAGGAAATGGAGCAAGATCAGAAAATGCACAGTCGAATCAGGAGCTGGAGTCGAGTCAGAAGCAAGGTAAGGATGACCAATATGAGGTGAAATCCGGAAACAAAATACATGTGGAACTTGGGGGAATGAATATTCTAGAGATTAACCTTGTTGCTTCCTCCATTGGAAAAAATGATAAAGCTAAAGAAGGGGTGGGGACCACAAGCAGCATTGGAGGTAATCACAAACCTTGGACCTCTCTTTTCGAGGTAAAACCTAATGGTAAATCATCTTTCCCTCTAGTGCAAAATATCTCACACCCAGATAGAGGTAAGTTTTCTATTTCTATTCTAGATCTGATTATTGATCATAACATTTCCCTAATGGAAAGAACTCTGGTTGGAAAGTTCATGGGCCCAAGACCAAATATTGAAGTGGTCAGGGAGTTTGTAAAAAATAAATGGAGAACTAGCAGGAAAGTCTCTATCGCTACTCTTCCTAAGGGTTTTTTTCTGTTTGAATTTACTTGTAGAGAGGACATCCTGGCTATTAGAAGTGGAGGCCCTTGGGTCATAGGGAAATCATCCTTGGCTCTAAAGAAGTGGTCCTCCAACTTGGATCTTTTAGACTCAATTTTTGAGAATGTCCCAGTTTGGGTTAGACTCTCGGGCTTGCCCCTGGAGTATAGGAGTGAAGACATCTTTCAGTGTATTGCAAACTCCTTTGGTGAGCTCCTTTCTATTGACACAATGACAACTGCTAGAAAGAGATTGGTTTTTGTGAAGATCTATGTGGGGGTTTCCCAGGAAGCTGATCTTCCATCTTCAATTGAGATCCAATCCAAACTGGGTTCCTGGGTGCAAAATATAGAATTTGAAACCATCCTATTTGCCTGCTTCAAGTGTAGGAAATCTGGTCACTGGGCAAAAAAATGCCCCGTAAATGCCACTTCAGAGAAAGAAAAACTAGCTGGTTCCTTGAAAATGGTTTGGAAAAAAAAAGGATGTTTCAGGAGGAGGTAGGAAGGAAATTAAAGAGTAAGACCTGAAAAAAAGAGAGTCTAATATTCAGAGTATCTCCCCAAAGATTGAAGTGGTCATGGAAACTAAAGGTGAGATCCCCTTTGATCCTCATCACATGAATCTTGTTAAAATGTCTTCACCTATGGAAAGGGATTTTAGTAAAGACGCGTTGGTTGGGAAAGGAGATCTGAACCTTTCTATTTCCCTATCCCAAATGACAGTCCTAGCTGATAGAAATGTAGAGATACCAGGGCTGGAGGATATCCCTAATGAGGGTTTGTCATTGGAATTGAATATTCCCTTTTCCTCCCCATATTCTGTTAATCTCCCCCCTCAGGGCACAGTGATACTGATGGATCCCAACTCCCCTGAAAGGGTTAAGGAATCCTTTGAAAACCTGGACCACACAGCTGACCTTTCCAGTAATGTCTCATTTTCTCAAGAGAATGGTAACATGGACATGCTACCTTGGGAACAAAGGATCCCTACTGATAAGGACTGGGAATCCTGCAAAGAGACAGATAGCCAAGAAGAGACTGATAAAGATGAGAATATATCAAAGAAGAAGAAAGAAAAAAAAATAATGGAAGACCCCAAGTGGCATCTCTATCAGATCAAGAGTTAAGGCAGATTGTGGAGCAGTGAAGAACTCAAGAGGTAAAAAGTCTTCAAAAAAGAAAAGAGAGCAGAATAGTTTTCAAGATATTGCAGATGGATCTCAGAAAACCATCTCGGAATGCCTCAACCCCCCCGGTATATAATGAAGATTATGTCTTGGAATATCATGGGAATGAATAGCCCCCATAAGTAGGATGTTCTTCGCAACTTCGTTAGAGATCACAAGTCAAATATTCTTTTAATTCAGGAAACTAAAATGTCTAAGGAGAAAATTGAAAAGATGAAATCCTTTTCCAGTATTATAGTAATCATGGTAATAATTTGACTAGCACTTCTAGAGGTATTGCGACTTTCTGGAATAACCACTTACTCAAAGGGGATCCGATCATGGAAGGTATGAATCATATTGCCACTAGATTTACACATATAAGAGATAACTTCAGTTGGATTCAATTGAATATATATGCTCCTAATGGTAAAGGAATGAGAAAATCTTTTTGGTCGGAACTGAATGCCTTTAGGAGGATTTTTGATAGAGAACCTTGGATTGTTATGGGGGACTTTAACACACCCTTAATGAATGGAGAAAAAATTGGGGGATCCTAGATCAACTTGGAAAGCAAAGAGGATCTTCAGAACTTTATTGACAATCAAGGGTTGATAGATCTAGATTTACATGGAGCTTCCTTCACCCGGTCTAATCGTAGAAAAGGGATGGATCTCATTTAGGTTAGATTAGATAGATCTTTAATATCCAATCACTGGTTTTTTGATTATTATTGTTTCCTTAAAGCTCTTACGAGAATCGGTTCTAATCATTTTCCTATCAGTTTTACTACAGACCCAATAAAAAAGAAGAATAACATTCCTTTCAGATTTGAAAAAATGTGGATCTCTCATCCTGCTCTTAAAGAGGAAATTAGGAATTGGTGGAATATAAGAATTCATGGAACTACTATGTTTAGAATGGCAAAAAAATTAAAGGAAGTTAAATGTAAGCTTAAAAAATGGAAAAAGGAATCTTTTGGGAACATCTTTAGAATTAAGTCTGGTCTCCAGATGGATTTAGGAGAATTCCAATCTAAAATCCAAAAGGAGGGATACTTGAATGACACCAAGGAAAAAGAGAATGAGCTCCTTACTAAAATGCATGACATTATTGGAAGGGAGGAGGAGTTCTGGAGACAAAGATCTAGTGCTCTTTGGTTATCTGTAGGAGATAGAAACAATAGGTACTTTCATCTATCAGCCTCAAAACACAGAGCTGTCAATAGAATATCTCAAATAGAAGTGAACGGAACCAAGTTTGAGGAGGAGGATATAAGAAAGCAGGCGGTTTCTTTCTTTAAACATCTTCTATTAGCAAGTGAGGAAATAAACCAAAATGATCAGGATCAACTTGTTGAAGCTATACCAAGAATTATCAACCAAGAGAATAACTTTGTGTTGACTGCTATCCCCACCAATGAGGAAGTCAAGCAGGCTGTCTTCTCTTTTGAAGGGAGTAAATCGTTAGGTCTTGATGGTTTCCCTATATTTTTCTTTCAATGGCTTTGGGATATTGTTGAAGAAGATTTGGTTAATGTTGTTAAAGAGTTTTTTGGATCCAGATGTCTTCTAAAAGAATTAAATGCTACCTTCTTAGTTCTTATCCCCAAGAAACCTGGAGCTATTAATTTTGAGAATTTTAGGCCTATTAGTCTCTATAATTCTCTATACAAAATCATCTCTAAGGTCTTAACTTCCAGACTTTTAACTTTTTTTCCTTCCTTGATTTCTCCTCAACATAATGGATTTGTTCCTAGTAGACAAATTCTTGATTCTATTGTTATGGTTCATGAGAATATTCACTACTTAGTGGAGTCAAAGACGCCGCCTTTATTAAAAGCTTGATATCCGTGCCTGCTTTTATAGAGGCTACAAGGACTGGATTCTCACTGGCAAAATTCCAAAATGCCTCTGGCCTCTTTATGCAATAGTAAGAACCTATAAGCAGGGAACAACTTGTGTCCATGACCTCCATATCTATTATGATCAATGGATCCCCTACCTCTTTTTTTCAAAGCACTAGAGGTCTAAGGTAGGGTGATCCTATTTCTCCTATCTTATTCACTATTATGGCTAAAAGTTTGGGCAGGAATTTGAAAAATCTGGTTGAGTTTAAATCTCTTCATGGTCTTAAACCTTCCTTGGGTAATATGGTGTGTTCCCATCAATAATTCGTTGATGACACTATGCTTATGGGTAAAGCTACAGTTTCTGAAGGAAAAACTATAAAACAGTTACTTGACAAATACAGGAGAGCCTTAGGACAACTGATCAATAATCAAAAAATCTCTCTATACTATTTCAATATGTCGGATCATAGAGAAGCTAAAATTGCCAGAATTATGGGCTGCAGGGTGGATTCCCTTCCTGCTACCTACCTTTGTTTACCCTTAAGCTTGAAACCTCATGAGTCTATTTAGCTCTTGCTGGTTGAAAGATTTAGCAAGAAGCTTGCCAGATGGAAAGGAGCCCTATTAAGTCAAGCTAGGAAACTCTGGCTCCTCAAAGCCTCTCTCTAGAACTTGCCTATCTATGCCTTGAGCCTCTTTAAGATTCCAGCTAAATTTGCTGATGCCATTGAAAAAATTCAAAAAATATTTCTAGGGTTGGGTGTTGAGGAAAAAAAAAGACTCCCCTTAATAGGCTAGAATTTGGTTTGTAGACCTAAAAAGGTTGGAGGATTAGTTCTAAGAAGAATCATAACTATTAACAAAATCCTCGCTAAAAAAAGCTAGAGAATCTCTTCTTCTTCTGGTGAATGGACTGATATTTTAGCTAGCAAATATTTAGAAAACAACTGCTCCTTCATAATTAAGAAGGATCCCCATCTTCTGCCTAGAGGTTCTACTTGCTGGAATAATATAGTCAATGGAAAAAATATAGTTGATGATGGAATTGGATGGCAAGTTAGAAATGGGCATCATACAAGATCTTGGGAGGACAGATGGCTTTTTAAGGAGCCAATTCTAAAACTCAATTCCTTCAGTGAATGAGCAAAGATTTGTAAGGAATGGTTCAATATTTATGTGAAAGATTATAGAGTGAATGGTAACTGGGTAGATTTGTTCAGTGTTAGTTAGGCTTTGGCTCCTATCTAGTCTTCTTTGCTGGCTATTAGACTTAGTTCTGAGTAGTTGGAAGATCGTGCGGTTTGGTTAGATGAACCCTTTGGCAATTTTTTTGTGTCTTCTGCCTTTGCCAGGATCACCTCTTCTTAGGACCATCCTCCCTTTTGGTCTAAGGCGTGGTTTAAACACTTGATACCTAAAATTAATATCTTTTTCTGGATCCTTCTCCAAAACAAGGTGCTTACGATGGATAACCTTGGTAAACACGAATTTCAAATACCTAATAGGTGTTTTCTTTGTAAGATGGAGGCCGAATCTGTGCATCATTTATTCCTATATTTTTCTTTTGCTGCCTCTATTTGGGAAAAAGTTATCTCGTTATGGCACCTTCATTGGGTTTTCCCTTCGTCCATTGAAGACTTCTTCAATCAATGGAAAACCCTGACTAGAAATCCTAAGCTTAGGATTTTTTGGGAGTTCTCCTTCCCTCATGTTGCTTGGGGCCTCTGGAAAGAGTGCAACAATAGAATTTATAGAGACAAAGAAGCCTCTGTTGAAATTGTCTTTGATAAAATTGTCAGATTCTTGAAGGAAAATATCAATGCCATGGTTCAGAAGGATAGCTTGCCTATGAAAGCGGTGCATTCACCCTATGACCTTACTGTTGCTAAGGAATGGAACATAAGTCTAGACATGCCTAATGCTACTATGAAAGCCAAGAAGGATAGAGAGGGTGTTCACTGGTCTCTTCTGCCAAATGGCTAGTTCAAAGCCAACTTTGATGGCGCTGCTAAAGGAAATCTGGGGGTGGCTGGCTGTGGTGGATTCATCAGGGATTCCTTTGGCAACTTCATTGGTGTGATGGTCTCTCCTCTTGGATCCCAAAATAACCATTTGGTAGAGGTTGCTGGTGCTTACCACATTATAAACTTACCACAAAGTCTCAACATAAAAAATTTGTGGCTTGAAGGAGATTCTAAAAACATAATTGACTGCCTCCGTGGCAAGTCTCCCCCTTCGTGGACTATTAAATCTTGGATTGAGGAAGCCATCTTGAATTTGGCTAAATTTGATAAAGTAAAAATATCACATGCTTATAGAGAAGCCAATGCTGTTGTGGATTTTTTCACTAATGAAGGAGTTAGGAGTAATGATGTGTGCACTTGGCTTAATATTAGTGATCTAAACTCTAATGTCTGTGCTCTATTAAATTATGATAGATCACATGGAAAAGAGACGTGTTATCCCTTTAATGAGGACAAGTTGGATTTTTCTAATCACAATCATTAGATTGTATGGGACTGAGCCCAGTGGCTTAATCAACAAGAAAGCCCTCCACGCTTTGTGGGTTCCTAGATTTGGCGGGGCCAATTTTAGTAAAGACATTGCTTGGGTCAACTTCACTGTGTCGACAAAAATGGGAGGAGATAGAAAGAGAATTGAGCTGGACAACTATGACACACACACAAAAAAATGCCTAGGCATGGAACGAAGTAAAAAGTGGAGGGTTGCTTCCTTTCCTGGAGAAGCTCCATGGCTCTAACCAGGAGGCCACAAACCTCTTTGTTAAAAATTGGAACAATGGTAACTTGACCCTATTTGGAAGGAATGTGGAGCTCAACGAAAACCTAATAGCTGATGTTACGGGCTTGTCCATTGAAGGGAAGAAGTTCTTCAGGGACAGGGCTTTTTCTGATGAAGCCATGATCAAATTTCCTTAAAAAGACAAAGAAAGGCTGAGTCTGGTTAAAATTACTAATAGCTACTTTGAAGCGAACACCATAAAGACCATCTAGAGAAAGGTTCTGAGGGTTATCATAGAGTAAATTATGGTGGATGGGTGTTTCACCAGAGTTTATGGCTACCACTTTGCTCTTCTCAACCATTTCCGCCACAAGGTTAGGGTTTCTATCCCTTATTATCTTTTCTGTTCCTTGAAGAAAAGCCTGGATGATAATAAGAAAAAACCTAGTAGATTCCCTATTCTACATATGGGGTTGATAAGACTGATTGTTGAATATTACCAAAATATGCCTGCCCCTGCTACTCTGGATACTCTCCCTAATTCTGAGAGTGATGACACTGAGCCCAGTGGCTTGGAGTTTCTACCTAACCCTAGTCCAGCTAGAAAATCCCTTAGTTCACATGCTGTCCCTTCTGCGATTAAAAACCCTACCCCCCTTTCTAGTAAAGCTAGTGCTAAGGTTGAGCTTATCGGCCCCTCTTGTAAGAATTATTCTGTTGATAAGAAGCACCTCGCTAAAAACCTTGTTTCCTACTCTGAAGATTCCTTTGACTCATAGGAGTTTGATGCCAACAAAACTGAGCATGGTGATGAACCCCCGCCAGATATACATGCTAAATATGACTCCCCTATTACTCCTATCCCTAAGCAATCTAGTCTAAACACTGATAAGGAGCCCCCTCTGGATGTTCTGAACCTTGCCAAAACCAATTCTAAGTCCCATTTCAAACTTTTGGAATGGACCTTCTTCGAAATTAATGAGTTGAAGATAAAAAATTGGGCCCTTCAAAATAAGATGGATGAGCTGGGTGCTAAGGTCGCTGAGAGTAATAAGAAAGAGGTGGATAGTGGTGATCAAGATCATAGTAACAAAAATCTGAACTCCAAGATTGAGAATATTAGGAACACCATCAAAATTGTTGCTAAGCAAAAAAACCGAATGGCCAGACACAACGCCATCATCATTAACGAGATGACAAAAAAGTTAGATAAAGTGCAATAGGGATCTCTGGTCATGGATCTAGAGGAAATTGAGGACAAAAGCCATGGTATGAATGTCGGCATTTACAAAAGAACCAGAGCCAATCTCAAACGTAAGGCACCCCCTACTCAGAAGATGATTCAAATTTTTAAAAAGGGTGTCAATTATATGTAGAACTTGGAGGCGGATACAGAGTCTATCCTCAAAACTCTGAGTTAATGGTTGGGGTTTTTGTGTTATCTCTATTGTTTCTTTTGGTTTGACCTTTCTGGTCTGTTACGTGTGGTTGCTGCTGGCTTTTTCTCTCTTCTTTCAGGCAGCTAGTTTTTTCGGTTGGACTTTTGTGTCCTTTCCTTTTTATTGTAAAATTTGTGGTTTTGGGTCCCTGTAAAACCGTTTTACCCCTTTATCAAAAAAAATCAAATAATATTTTAAAAAAATAAAAAATCAATGTATATTAATTTAGAAACTTACTTTTATATGCAATAAAAAATTTAGAATATTCTTTTATAGTTGATTTTCTAAATTTAAGAAACTATACCTATTTTACTTATTATACGTTTCTTTTATACCAACTATGATATTGAATTTTATAATATTATAAATAATATTCTATTCCCTAATTTTTCTAATTCCAATATAAAAAAATTATGATATAATTCCAAAACATTAAACTTTTGAAGAAATGGAACTTGGAGTCCAAAATTTTCTCTATATAATTTTTTTCAAATTCTACTAACCATAATAGACATGACTCTGAGAAATGTCTACATAACTACATTGATGGAATAATACCTTACTCCAGCTGTATCATCTAAAATTATAATCCTCACAATAGTATAATATACCTTCAATAATCTTCAAAAGACCCATTGAACTAATATTGCTTCATTGTGCAACACCCCTAAATATTGGATTGCAAAGCAAAACAATCCCTTAATATTAATAAAAGAGATCCTATTAGAGAGAGAAATTGGTTAATATACGACGAAGCTTGAAAATTGACAATAAAACAGGTGAAGGAAAAAATTCTATGTTAATGTGGTGTTGATGAAGGGGGGCCTCAAAACATTGAATAGAGGAAGTTTGCACAACTTGTTAAGTATAATTGATACCTACCTATATCTAGTAAGAAAGTGGTAGAGCAATAAAGTTATTTTCATTATGCTTGATTCCTTTCTTGGAATAGCCTACCGCCTTATCTAAATACCATGAAATACTGTTTAAATTTACTTGAGAATAAACATTCATACATTGCTCAAGTCTTAATCAATTTGGAATGACTCAAAAATTTAAAATGTAAAAAAATTATGACAATCAACATTCATACATTGCTCAAGTCTTAATCAATTTGGAATGACTAAAAAATTTAAAATGTAAAAATTATGCCCGACAATATGTTCCATCTCCAAGGGTTGAATTTGAGTGGGTCTAGATATAGATTATGGTAGTAGTTAGTAACTTCCATAGAAACAAAAATTATCCAACCTTTAGGAACAGTGAGGCCTTTCATTTATATGTCTTGGGTAGATTTCCTTAGAACCCCATTCACAATAGTTGCAAGTTTTAGATTTTCATAGATCACCAACAACCATTCAAAATTTATGTGAAAGACATGAAACTCACAATTCAATAACTATTCAAATTTGGAGACATACCTCAACAATCTCCAATATTTTATCATTAGTAACACTGACAATGCCTAATCTCCATTAGTGATGTACTTGGAAATCACAAATGTGTGCCCTATGTTACCAAATGAAAATGTATTTTATCACTTATTTTCTAAATATCTTACCAAATATATATATTTTGCAAATGGGAAATGATTGCACACTATATTATGTAACGCCCTGCCTTGGTTACCATTAAAACAAAGTGTAAAGAACAAAATTAACCAAACAATTTTTTTTTTTGAAAGATAATTAAATACACAACTATCATAAGGTTTCCAAAATGATGTTACTTTTACATAATAACTATACTCAACACATTAATATAAACATAAGTACAAATGTAATGCCATGAGTGAACTAGTTAACAAAACTTAATACAATCAAATATACACATGATAGGATTACAACAAGTGAGCTTTCAATGAATCTCAATACATCATAATGATGGTACAATGGAAACACTCTTATACAAGAGGTAAATATACAAAACAGATAGTGATAATATCACAACTGATATCCATAGCCACGGCCATGCCCCGCATCCTCAGTCATGTACAATGAAATAACTAGAACCAATTGTAAGCATAACATCGATTGCATGAAAATATAAGGAAGATAAAGCACAGTTTCCTCCCAACCACGTGGAAACCGAAGGTCCACTCCCTCCATGGTAGGAGATAATGACAGGTCCACAAACAATAAAGACAGGACATTACGTTTATGTGGTTTACAAATTCACATCACGACATAACGATAACAAATCGTAACAGATAAAATCCCAATAACAAATCACAATTTATAGAAAACTGAACACAAGGATCACCATCATGGTATAGACTAAGAGTGTCATCACACTGTTGGGATAGGTTACCCTGGTGAATCTTCCTAGACTACCGGCCCTCTCCAAGAGTTACCCTGGTAGCCTCTACAAATTATTGGCCCCTATGTAGACTAATGTGGAGTTGTTTCATCTTTCGAGAAGACAAGATGATGACTAGCCATTCTAGGCCTTCTCAGCCTTTTCTCAATCTAAATGAGCATTAAGAAAGTAGGAGAGGAAAACTATTATCTGAATTAGTGTTAAGTTCTGCCCAACCCCTAATACATTAGTTAGGTTTTCTCTGAATTAACATACCTACAATAGGTTAGCCAGATAGTCTCTTTAGGATTTTGGCCCCTACCACAAGCCTCTATAACACTAGCTCTATAACACTATGTGTACACACTCATTATATCAAGTACACTACTCCACAATTCATGTATGCAATCTTTACAAACTAAAAATTAAAAATCTTGTCAATACAAATTTTTACTTCTAAAGCTTTTGATAAAATGAAGATAACATCATCAACATCACAAATATATGTACATCTCATAACTTCAATTAACTAATCTCAATGAATTAAAAATTCATGGTAAACAAACTAAAAATATTAATATATTTCAAATAATTTTAAAGAAAATGTATTCATTTACATTATAGAATAAGGATAATATATATGCTTTGTATTTTAAAAGAAAATTCAATAACTTTAAAAAAAATAAAGCTCACTATTATAATCTATTTATAAATAACGATGAACAAAGAGTCTTTGTATTTTTTTATTTTTTTTGGTTAAACTAAAATGAATCATATTGCTTATTAAAGACTTAAAATTCTATCTTTTCTTAATCATAATTTCTCATTTATACAATACATGGACTAAATGTATAATTCAACTGACAGTTAAATTAATTCAACAATAAAATAACTGCCACTTACATCTCATGCATAAAAGAGTTCGCATCAAAATTAAAAATGACAGTTTACAGATAAATATCTTATCTATGTAAAGTAAACATCACGCCATGCATCCACCGTAAAACAAAATTTGATGCTAAGGATTTATAAATACAATCTTAACATCTATTACCAGGTAAAATAAAACAGATTAGGCATTTTACAGCCAAGATGAAAAAGAATTCATAGTGCGCTGTGCATTTTATATAATTTAATTAGCAGGAAAGAAGGTCTTTAAATCATTCCCAAAGTCAGAAAATAAAAGAGGGAGAGATATGCCTAATTCCGCCGTAAATAACTACCTATATTTCTGTAAACTGATATTAGCCAGAAAGTAAATAATCTCCATAAGTTCCCAGTAGGGAGATGAAAGCACACAAAAGATATTTCCGCAACACACAGAAATTTTAAAAAAAGAGTACATATTTATATCTATTAAAGGATTCCAGAAAAGTCTCTAGTAACAAATCTAGACATTTTTTATTTTTTTTAACGATTTGAATATATATATATATCTACTATTTAGAGCCTGTAGATCTTTCATCCACCGACGCACATCCTAAACAAAATCTATGAAATCAGACAGCATGCAGATTTGTAACAGGGGTGGCGCTATTAATTTGTATATTCTATTTTAATTACAAAACTTTCAGGAAGGTTAAAATATCAAATGCCTTAAATCTCAGGGAGATCTACAATTTATGAAGGATGCATAAAGAGATGGAATATTTATAGTATAAGGAGGATAGTAATAGGCATACTAAAATAGATAAAGAAGACTTCATATACTGATTTCATCAGGTCAAACCTTTTACAGGTAGTTATAAATTTATTCAAGATGAAAATAACCTAAGGAAACTTACATGAATGATAATACCATGAATGATAATACCATGAAGCCTCCATTTAATCTACAGCTATTTAATTACTCTAATCAAGAATCTATATATATCTACTTTTGATTTTAGAGCAAAATCTTCATTTGTTTACTAAAATTTCAATTTCAAGTCATTACATTCATTTTACAACCAAATTAAAACAATTTCAGATCTAGAATAATTTATTATCAAAATATTTTTATTCGTTTCTATTTTAAAATTCAAATACTCTTCTAACTTTGTTTCTTTGTTGTTTGTGTAGGTTCAAAAAAACAATTTCCTTACGAATCAACAAAATTCAATATTATGATTCTAGAATTTAAACACAAGAATTTGAAATCAAGAAGAAAACCTGCTTAAACTTTGATAATTAGTTGGAAACGATTCTTTGAAAACTTATGTCAATTCTACAATCAATTCACCAGACTTCAATGAAGAAATACAAATCAATCTAGCTTCAAAATTATGCTTGTAAACAAAATCTTAAGAGAAAAGTTCTTCTAAAACAATTGTCATGCATAAATTTTCCAAATTCTTCCCGTGAATGCAAATTGCAATTCCCAAAAGATATTAATTCATGCAAATAACTTTCACTCATAACACTTAACTGATTGTTCATTACTCATTGTAAATAGATCAATCAGTTCAACTCATTCTTCTAAAATATTAAATCTGATTTTCAACTTGAAAGCAAAGATATGTTGAAAATATCTTTTCTTAGAAATGTCTATTTCCTCACAATTCAAGTTGGACAAATAAATCAGCAATATTTATATTTTAATTAAAAAGCATTGTAAAGAAATAACTTTCACTTTTAAATTCGATAACTCATTTAATTTAATTTAATAAATTAAATAAAAAAATTAATAAACTTAAATATTAATTCACAAACACAAAAAAATACAAACGAACACGAAAGAATAAACTAGACAATAACATGGGGTAACACAAAGGTAGTCATTTGAAAAAGAACAATGGTACAAACAGGACCTGTCAATACCTCTAAAACAACATAATTTTATTGCATTAGGGTACACTCAAACCTGTCAAGCAAGTGGAGCCATTACCCAATACCTATGTGTGCAGGAAACAACAATGTTAAAACATATATACTTAAATAAGAAAACACACCGTGAAGAAGAATTACAGTGTAGCAAGGTACTCACGAATGAGTAATGCTACACTGTCTTCTTCACCGACACAGATGAGTAAGATAAATCATAAGCAACTATCTCAACATGATAACCATATGCAAAATCAAAGCAAAATAAACCACATCATGAATGTGTCTATCTCAGTATCATCAAACTAACATAACAAGATAAACAGGATGTCAATGTATCATCCACCAAATACAAAGCAACATAGTATCCAAAATCACCTCTGAAAAGAAACAACATAGTATCATAATGAACTAAAGCATCTATCAAGCAGAATCAAACTAAACAAAATGTTGAAATTGGAGGGAAACTACATCTTGCCCCCTAGAATAAGGCTTACTCCTTTAATCCTGCAAATAAATAAGGATAAAGCTCATGCATACGTAACGCATCCTCCCAAGTAGTTGATGCGTGATTGCTAGGATCCCATTGGACTCTCACCTGATCAACGTATTGATCCCTGAGGGTGAGCCTTCGATGCTGAAGAATGCCCACGAGCTCCAAAGCCAGCTGCCCGTTCTCTACCTATAACGCATTCCAATTGAGTACATGTGAAATGTCAGGATGGTAAGGTCTAAGAACTGATACATGAAAGACATCATGAATATGTGATAAATTGGGTGGTAAAGCTAGTCGATACGCCACATGACCAATCCTCTAGAGAATCTCAAATGGTCCAACAAATCGAGGTACAAGCTTAGAGTCTTTTCCATAACGAATCAAACTCTTGTGCAGTTAAACTCAAAGAAAAACCCTATCACAAACTGTGAACTATCAATCTGCTCTATGCACATCGGCATACTTCTTATGTCTGTCCTGTGCTGCTACCAAATGCTCTCTGATACGATCAACCTATTGCTCCATATCACAAAGCATCTCGAGACCAAGTAGAGCTCTATCCTCAAGTTGATCCCAACTCACCAAAGTAAAACAAGGACGTCCATACAGTTCTTGAATAGGGGGCATACCTATAGAACTCTGATAGCCATAATTGTAGGCAAATTCCACTAAGTATAAATAATCCTACCAATGTGATTGTCAATCCATCACATACATTCTAAGAAAATCTTCAAGAATCTTATTAAGTCTCTCTATCTAACCATCAGTCTTAGGATGATAGGTTGAACTAAAGTTCAACTGTGTATCTAATGCATGTTGTAATGATGTCCATTAGGCTAATGTAAATACAAGATCCCTATCTAATATGATTCTATAAGGAATCCCATGCAATCAAACAATATCCTCCATGAATATTCTGGCCACAAAGGAAGCATTGTAAGATGATCGAATTGGAGAAAAATGAACTACCTTTGTCAATCTATCAACACTAACCATGATGGCATCATGTCGACGCGATGACGTAGGTAATCCAACAATAAAATCCACTGATATAATATCCCATTTCCACTTAGGGATGAGATGTGTTGTAATAAACCGGCAGGATGCTGATGGTTAGCCTTAACTCTCTGACATTCAAGACATCTCGATACAAAATCAGCAATGTCACACTTCATACTGGGCCAAAAATACAACTGTCGAAGATCTGCATGCATCTTCTTAACACCAGGATGAGCTGAGTATGGTGCTCAATTTTCCTCTGTCAAAATTAGAGTGTGAAGATCCTCTATAGGTGGTACATAAATATGACCTAGATGTCACAACAAGCCATCTAACTGAAATGTGTATCCCAAAAATCTTCCCTCCAAGGGTCTACCTAAATTAATCTTCGTCTTCACTTCCTGATACAATATATTAGTAGGAAGTGCTACCAATATCTCACTCCTCAACTCAACACCAAGCATCACAATAGAAATCTCATGTCTTTTCCAACTAAGGGCATCTTCCACTACATTCTCCTTTCCCAGAACATATCAACTCAAAATAATACTCACATAAGAACTCCATCCACCGTCTCTGCCTAGCATTCAAATTAGGCTATGTGAATATATATTGTAGACTACAGTGATCACAACGAAGTTCAAAATGATGCCCTAACAAGAAATGTCTCTATAGAAACAGAGCATGAACAACTGTAGCAAGCTCTAAATCATGAGTGGGATAATTTTGTTCGTGATCCTTGAGTTTGCGAGACTCATAAGCGATCACATGACCATCCTGCATCAGTCCATACAACAAAATCCTTAGCATGATCATGAATTGCTAAAATAGGTGCACTAGTTAGCTTATCCTTAAGTATTTGAAAAGCCAACTGACATTGATTTGTCCAAATGAATTTCTTCCCTTTCCTCTGAAGAGAAGTAATGGGTTGTCCAATCCTAGAAAACCCTTGAACAAATCGTCTGTAATATCTAGCAAGGCCATTGAAACTTCGAACCTCTGCAACATTAGTAGGCATGGGCCAGTCAATGATAGCTAGAATCTTTGCAAGATTCACAACTATACCCTTTCCAGAAATCACATGACCAAGGTATTTCACCTTAGTTTGGATGAATTCACATTTCTTCAAATTTGCATACAATTGATTCTCCCTCAAACACTATAGTACCTGTCTCAAATGCTCTTTGTGCTCCTGCATATTTCTCGAATAGATCAAAATATCATCGAGAAACATGAGAAAAAAAATTCAAGATAGGTGCAAAACACACCATTCATCAGACTCATGAAAGCTGAAGGTGCATTTGTTAACCCAAACGGTACTACTGTGAACTAATAGTGTCTGTATCGAGTTCAAAATGTCATTTTATGAATATCAGCTTCTACAATACGCAACTGATGGTAACTTGATTTCAAAACAGCCTTAGAGAGCACATGTTCTCCCTTGATTTGATCAAAAAGATCATTAATTCTGGGTAAAGGATATCTATTCTTAATCGTCACTTTATTCAATTGACGATAATCAATGCACAATCTGAGAGATATGTCTTTCTTCTTCACTAAGATAATCAATGCACAATTTGAGAGATCTGTCTTTCTTCTTCATGAAGATAATAGGTGCTCCCCAAGGGGAAACACTCAGACAAATAAAACCCTTTTCCAAGAGTTCCTCCAACTGAATACAAAGCTCTTCCAGTTCTTGTGTAGTCATTCTATATGGAGCATGTGATATGGGATCTGCTTTAGGAACTAGATCAACTCTGAAATCTATGTCGCACTTCAATGGCATAGCATGAATATCACTAGGGAAACCATCAGAGAATTCCCTGAGAATTAGGTGATCATCAAGTGATATCTATTGACTCTCCCCTGAATCTAAGTCACTCACTGTTGTCGCAAACAACTAACATCCCTGACAAATACATCTCTTCAATTGTATAGCAGAAATTATTCGCAAATAGATGGGTCTCTGAACACCATATATCTCAACCTCTGAACCAACATCATCAATGCAACGTACTGTCTTCTAGCGATAGTTAATCACTGCATGATGAGATTCTAACCAATCCATTCCCAAAACAATATCATACGAATCTAAAGGTGTGACTCAAAGATCTACTGAAGTAGATAATAGTCCAATCCTAAGTCTAAAATTGTGAACAAGGGATTCTACTGCTACCTTTTCCCCATAAGTAAACTCCACCTACCACCTATCACCTTGATTTATAGCCACAAGTCCACAACGCTCAACAATGGTAGGTGAAATAAATGAATCAGTAGCTCCAAAATCAAAGAAAATAGTAAGATCAGTACCTTGTAACTGACCTGAAGATTCAACCATAGTGTTTTGATGATTTTCTTGGTAGTTATTTACTGCACCAAAAGCTGTATGAGAACGTCCCACATCACCAACTGTCAGCTCTAAAGATGCTGGTCGCTGTCCAAACCCTAAAGTACCTCGCATAGGACACTACCTAGCAATATGTCCCTACTAACCACACGAGAAACAACCAGTACCTTTGCCAAATCCTCTACCACTTGAAGGTGCATTGGATTGTTGAAAACTACCTCTGCTCACTATAGACTGAGCACTCTGAGCTGGCTAATCCTGTCGATTGCACCTATTGCATCACCAGTTATGGTTTCTTCTAGATTACAAACTATTACCCTGCTAGATTGTGAATTCTTATTCTTTTGTTGATTTCACTGTTGTTGCTGTCCACCCTTAGTAGGTGCCTGTTGATTCCTAGAGGAACCACCTTTTTGTATCTGACCACCTTGCTAACCAAAACCTAAAATAAGAGTACTACCTATCTGTACTCCTATGTGTCCACCCAATTCCATAGCGAGATTCTCTTCTACAATACATTCCTTCTCCACAGCCACCTCCATAGTCTTTGGCTCGAACACTCTGACTCCACCACTAATACGGGTGTTCAAACCCTTGATGAAATGCTGCATCAACATCAACTCATCGTCCACAATCCCTACATATTGTTTGAGCTCATAAAACCTGCACTCAAATTACTCCACGAACATAGCCATCTGACATAGATCATGAAACTCATTCGCACGTCGCTACCTCCAATTATTAGACAAGAAGTGTGCTCTGAATCTCTCCAAGAACATATCCTACGAGACTACACCAATCTCCAGATGGAACTTCTACGCCTCCAAATGCCACCAAGTGGAGGAAAATCCTCTAAGATGCATTATGGTGCAACGAGCAGGGGTATTACTACCATGAGGATGCATCGCAAAGAATTGTCCCAAATCAAGCAACCAAGTTTCTGCTTCTAAACCACTACCAGATCCATCAAATGTAGGAGGTCGTGCCCTTAGTAGATCTCACATATAACCTGCAATAATGGCATCCTATTGCATTGTATCATCAAATCTCCTCAGAGATCTATCACATTCCCTAATCATTTCCTCTTCCACTTCCTGTCTAGGTCCAAGTTGAGCTAGGACCTCTTCTAGTAAAGGGTGTAACTGTGATCCCTCTACCACTGATTGTTCCAGAATTTGTTCCTCATTTCCCTGATCCAATTGCAGACCCAATTGTTCTTCCTATACATTTTGATGAGGGATCGGAGGGGGAGTAACTTGATGGTTTGGCCCAATGCCACCACCTCAGCCTCGACCATGACCTCTAATAGGATGCCTAGACATGATCCTACACACAATCCAAGATAAGTCTAGATATAAGAAAAACATACAAATAGGAAAACAAAACAACCAAATCTAACATCTAAGAAACCCTAATGGGCTCATTAAAACCAGAGCACCCAGTGTTCTCACGGCCACCACCTTGGCCTCGACCATGACCTCTAACACGATGCCTAGGCATGATCCTACACACAATCCAAGACAAGTCTAGTCTAGTTATAAGACAAACATACAAACAAGAAAACACAACAACCAAATCTAACGTCTAAGAAAACCTAATGGGCTCATTAAAACCAGAGCACCCAGTGTTAGAACTTGGCTCTGATACCAATCTCTAACGCCCTACCTTGGTTACCATTAAAACAAAGTGTAAAGAACAAAATTAACCGAACAATTTTTTTTTAAAAGATAATTAATTACACAAATCTCATAAGGTTTCCAAAACAATGTTACTTTTACATAATAAATATACTCAACAAATTAATATAAACATAAGTACAAATGTAATCCCATGAGTGAACCGGTTAACAAAACTTAATACAATCAAATATTCATATGATAGGATTACAACAAGTGAGATTTCAATGAATCTCAATACATCATAATGATGGTACAATGAGAACACTCCTATACAAGAGGTAAATATACAAAACACATATCGATCATATCACAACTGATATCCATATCCATGACCATGCCCCGCATCCTCAGTCACGTACAATGAAATAACTAGAACCAACTGTAAGCATAGCATCAACTGCATGAAAATATAATGAAGATAAAGCACAGTTTTCTCCCAACCATGTGGAACCCAAAGGTCCACTCCCTCTATGCTAGGAGATAATGACAGGTCCACAAACAATGAAGATAGAACATTATGTTTACATGGTTTACAAATTCACATCACGACATAATGATAACAAATCACAATTTATAGAAAACTGAACACAAGGATCACCATCATGGTATAGACTAAGAGTGTCATCACACTGTCAGGATATATTACCCTAGTCAATCTTCCTAGACTACCAGCCCTCTCCAAGAGTTACCCTAGCAGCCTCTACTGATTCTCAGCTCCTATGCAGACTAATGTGGAGTCATTTCATCTTTCGAGAAGACAAGATGATAACTAGCCATTCTAGGCCTTCTCAGCCTTTTCTTAATCTAAACGAGCATTAAGAAAGTAGGCAAGGAAAACTATTATCAGAATTAGTGTTAAGTTCTTCCCAATCCCTAATACATTAGTTAGGTTTTCTCTGAATTAACATACCTATGATAGGTTACCAAAATAATCTCTTTAGAATTTCGGCCCCTATGGCAAGCCACTCTTTCTATAACATGACTCAACATAACAGTCTAGGGGTAGCGATCAAGTGTAAAAGTTCAATACCACATAGCTTTACATCATTCACTAGAGACATACCATAATCTCTAAGAAGTTTCTTAAGACATCAATGAAATATACAAGCTAAACCCCCAAGTAAAACAAGCATTGCAAATTTGAGCAACATAAATTATAGCGTAACAAACTTGTCAATATGATTTTCACTTTCCCAATTTCGGTAGAGATAAAATAAAACATACCTCTATAACACTATGTGTACACACTAATATTATAGCAAGTACACTAATCCACAATTCATGTATGCAATCTTCATAAATTAAAAATTAAAAATCTTATAAATAAAATTTTCACTTCTCAAGCTTTTGATGAAATGAAGCTAACATCATCAAAATCATAAATATATGTACATCTAGTAATTTCAATTAACTAATCCTAATGGATTAAAAATTCATGATAAACAAACTAAAAATATTAATATATTTCAAATAATTTTAAAGAAAATGTATTCATTTACATTATAGAATAAGGATAATATATTTAAAAAAAAAAACTCACTATTATAATCTATTTATAAATAACGATGAACAAAGAGTCTTTGTATTTTTTATATATTTTTTTGGTTAAACTAGAAAGAATCATATTGCTTATTAAAGACATAAAATTCTATCTTTTCTTAATCTTAATTGCTCATTTATACAATACATGCGCTAAATGTATAATTCAACTGACAGTTAAATTAATTCAACAATAAAATAACTGCCACTTACATCTCATGCATAAAAGAGTTCGCATCAAACTTAAGAATGACAGTTTACAGATAAATATCTTATCTATGTAAAGTAAACATCAGGCCATGAATCCACCGTAAAACATAATTTCATGCTAATGATTTATAAATACAATCTTAAAATCTATTACCAGGTAAAATAAAACAGATTAGGCAGTTTACAGCCAAGATGAAAAAGAATTCATAGTGCGCTGTGCATTTTATATAATTTAATTAGCAGGAAAGAAGGTCTTTAAATCATTCCCAAAGTCAGAAAATAAAAGAGGGAGATAGCGCTCAATTCTGTCAAATAACTATCATATTTTCTAAATTGATATCAGCCAGAAAGTAAATAATTTACAAGTTCCTGAGAGCAACAGAAAGCACACAAAAGATATTTCCGCAACACACAGAAATTTATAAAAAAGAGTACATATTTATATCTATAAAAGGATTCCAGAAAAGTCTCTAGTAACAAATCTAGACATTTTTTTATTTTTTTACGATTTGAATATATATATATATATATATATATATATATATATATATAATATTTATAGCCTCCAGATCTTTCATCCACCGACGCACATCCTAAACAAAATCTATGAAATCAGACAGCATGCAGATTTGTAACAGGGGTGGCGCTATTAATTTGTATATTCTATTTTAATTACAAAACTTTCAGGAAGGTTAAAATATCAAATGCCTTAAATCTCAGGGAGATCTACAATTTATGAAGGATGCATAAAGAGATTGAATATTTATAGTATGAGGAGGATAGTAATAGGCATACTAAAATAGATAAAGAGGACTTCATATACTGATTTCATCAGGTCAAACCTTTTACAGGTAGTTATAAATTTATTCAAGATGAAAATAACCTAAGGAAACTTACATCAATGATAATACCATGAAGCCTCCATTTAATCTACAACTATTTAATTGCTCTGATCAGGAATCTATTTATATCTACTTTTGATTTTACAGGAAAATCTTCATTCGTTAACTAAAATTTCAATTTCAAGCCATTACATTCATTTTACAGCCAAATTAAAACAATTTCAGATCTAGAATAATTTATTATCAAAATATTTTTATTCTTTTCTATTTTAAAATTCAAATACTCTTCTAACTTTGTGTCTTTGTTGTTTGTGCAGGTTCAGCAAAACAATTTCCTTACGAATCAACAAAATTCAATATTATGATTCCAGAATTTAAACACAAGAAATTGAAATCAAGAAAAAAACTTGTTTAAACTTTGATAACTGGTTGGAAACGATTCTTTGAAAACTTTTGTCAATTCCATAATGAATTCACCAACTTCAACAAAGAAATACAAATCAATCCAGCTTCAAAATTATGCTTGTAAACAAAATCTTAAGAGAAAGGTTCTTCTGAAATAATTGCCGTGCAGATTTTTTCCAAAAATTGCCCCATCAGAGTTTTTCCAAATTCTTCCTATGAATGCAAATTGCAATTCCCAAAAGATATTAATTCATGCAAATAACTTTCAATCATAAAACTTCACTGATTGTTCATTAAGCATTGTAAATAGATCAATTAGTTCAACTCATTCTTTTAAAATATCAAATCCAATTTTCAACTTGAAATCAAAGATATGTTGAAAATATCTTTTCTTAAAAATATCTATTTCCTCACAATTCAAGTTGTACAAATAAATCAGCAATATTTATATTTTAATTAAAAAGCATTGTAAAGAAATAACTTTCACTTTGAAATTCGATAACTCATTTAATTTAATTTAATAAATTAAATCACAAACATTTAATAAACTGAAATATTAATTCACAAACACAAAACAATACAAATGAACAAGACAGAATAAAATGGACAACAACATGGGGTAACACATAGATAGTCGTTCGAAAAAGAACGATGGTACAAACAGGACCTGTCAATATCTCTGAAACAACATAATTTTATTGCATTAGGGTACGCTCAGACCTGTCAAGCAGGTGGAGCCATTACCCTGTACCTATGTCTGGAGGAAACATCAACGCTAAAACATATATACTTACTAAAGCATCTATCAAGCAAAATGAAACTAAATAGAATGTTGAAACTGGAGGGACACTACATCCTCCCCCCTAGAATAGAGTTTACTCCTGGAAGCCTGCAAATAAATAAGGATAAAGCTCATGCATACGTAATGCATCCTCCAAAGTAGCTGATGCCTCATCACTAGGATCCGATTGGATCCTCACCTGATCAACGTCTGGACCCCTGAGGGCGAGCCTCCGATGCTGAAGTATGCCCACAAGCTCCAAAGCCAGCTGCCCGTCCTCTACCTATAACACATTCCAATCGAGTACATGTGAAATGTCAGGATGATAAGGTCTAAGAACTGATACATGAAAGACATGATCAATATGTAATAAAATGGGTGGTAAAGCTAGTCGATATGCCTCAAGACCAATCCTCTCAAGAATCTCGAATGGTCCAACAAATCGAGGCACAAGCTTAGAGATTTTTCCATAACAGATTGGACTCTTTGCGCGGTCGACCTCGAAGAAAAACCCTATCACCAACTATGATTTGTCGATCCACTCTATGCGCATTGGCATACTTCTGTCTATCCTGTGCCACTACCAAATGCTCTCTGATACAATCAACATGTTGCTCCATATCATGAAGCATCTTAGGATAGAGTAGAACTCTATCCTCAAGTCGATCCCAACTAAGTGAAGTACGACAAGGATGTCCATACAGTGCCTGAAAAGGGGGCATACCTATAGAACTCTGATAGCCATTATTATTGGCGAATTCCACTAAGTATAAATAATCCTCCTAATGTGATTGTCGATCCATCACATATATTTTTGAGCATATCTTAGAGAATCTAATTAACTCTATTTGTCTGACCATCAGCCTCAGGATGATAGGTTGAACTGAAGTTCAACTATGTACCTAATGCATGTTGTTATGATGTCCATAAGGCTGATGTATATACAAGATCCCTATCTGACATGATTCTACAAGGAATCCCATGCAATCGAACAATATCCTCCATGAATATTCTGGCCACAAAGGAAGTGTTGTAAGATGATTGAACTGGAGAAAAATGAGCTACCTTTGTCAATCTGTCAGCAGTGACCATGATGGTATCATGTCGACGCGATGATGTACGTAATCCAACAATTAAATCCACTGATATAATATCCCATTTCCACTTAGGGATAAGATGTGGCTATACTAAACTGGCCGGATGTTGATGCTCAGCGTTAAATCTCTGGCATTCAAGACATTTGTCGAAGATATACAACTATCAAAGATATGCATGCATCTTCTTAACACCAGGATGAGCTGAGTATGGTGCTCAATATGCCTCTATCAAAATTAGAGTGTGAAGATCCTCTATAGGTGGTGCATAAATACAACCTAGATGTCGTAACAAGCCATCTAACTCAAATGTGTATCTCAAAAATCTTCCCTCCAAGGGTCTACCTGAATCAATCTTCGTCTTCACTTCCTGATACAATCTATTAGTAGGAAGTGCTGCCAATATCTGACTCCTCAACTCAACACCAAGTGTCACAGCAGAAATCTCATGTCTTCGCCAACTAAGGGCATCTACCACTACATTCTCCTTTCCTGAACATATCTCACCTCAAAATCATATTCGCATAAGAACTCCATCGACCATCTCTACCTAGCATTCAAATTAGGCTGTGTGAATATATATTGCAGACTAAAGTGATCACAATGAAGTTCAAAATGATGCCCTAACAAGAAATGTCTCCAATGAACCAAAGCAGGAACAACAGGAACAAGCTCTAAATCATGAGTGGGATAATTTTGTTCATGATCCTTGAGTTTGTGAGACTCATAAGCAATCACACGACCATCTTGCATTAGTACAACTCCTAAACCCTCCAAAGAAGCATCAATGCATACAACAAAATCCTTAGCAGGATCAAGAACTGCTAAAATAGGTGCACCAATCAGCTTATCCTTAAGTATCTGAAAAGCTAACTAACATTGATCTGTCCAAATGAATTTCCTACCTTTCCTCTAAAGAGAAGTAATCAGGAGTCCAATCCTAGAAAACCCCTAAACAAATCGTCTGTAGTATCCAACAAGACCCACGAAACTTCAAACCTCTGCAACATTAGTAGGCACGGGCCAGTCAATGATAGCTTGAATCTTTGCAGGATCCATAGCTATATCATTTCTAGAAATCACATGACCAAGGTATTTCACCTCAGTTTGGAAGAATTCACATTTGTTCAAATTTGCATACAATTGATTCTCCCTCAAACACTGCAGTACCTATCTCAAATGCTCTTCATGCTCCTGCATATTTCTTGAATAAATCAAAATATCATCGAGAAACATGAGAACAAAATGATCAAGATAGGCGTGAAACACACTGTTCATTAGACTCATTAAAACAAAAGGTGGATTTGCTAACCCAAATGGTACTACTGTGAACTCACAATGCCCATATCAAGTTAGGAATGTCGTTTGATGAATATTAGCTTCTGCAATACGCAATTGATGGTAACCTAATTTCAAATCAATCTTAGAAAACACATTTACTCCCTTGATTTGATTGAAAAGATCATCAATTCTGGGTAAAGGATATCTATTCTTAGTCGTCACTTTATTCAATTGATGATAATCAATGCACAATCTGAGAGATCTGTCTTTCTTCTTTAGAAAGATAACAAGTGTTCCCCAAGGGGAAACACTTGGATGAATAAAACCCTTTACCAAGAGTTCCTCCAACTGAATACGGAGCTCTTCTGGCTCTTGTGTAGTCATTCTATATGGAGCATGAGAGATGGGCTCTGCTCCAAGAACTAGATCAACTCTGAAATCTATATCACACTTCGGTGGCATACCAGGAATATCACTAGGGAAAACATCAGATAATTCCCTAAGAATTAGGTGATCATGAAGTGATATCTGTTGACTCTCCCCTGAATCTATGTCACTCATTGTTATCGCAAACAACTGACATCCCTGACGAAGACATCTCTTCCATTGCATAGCAGAAATTATCCACAAAGAGTTGGGTCTCTGAATACCATATATCTCAACCTCTAAACCAACATCATCAATGCAATGTACTGTCTTCTTGTGATAGTCAATCACTACATGATGAGATTCTAATCAATCCATTGCCAATACAAGATCATACAAACCTACAAGTGTGACTAAAAGACCTACTGAAGTAGATAATGGTCCAATCCTAAGTCCACAATTATGAACAAGGGATTCTACTGCTACCATTTCCCCAGAAGCAAACTCCACCTTCCATCTATCGCCTTGCTTTACAGTCGCAAGTCCAAAATGCTGAATAATGGTAGGTGAAATAAATGAATCAGTAGCTCCAGAATCAAAGAGAATAGTAACATCAGTACCCTATAACTGACCAGAAGATTCAACCACAGTGTTTTGATGACCTACTTGATAGTTATTTATCACAGCAAAAATTGTATGAGAACGTCCCACATCACCAACTACTGGCTCTAAAGTTGTCGGTCGCTGTCCAAACCCTGAAGTACCTTGCATAGGACACTACCTAGCAATATGCCTCTACTGACCACACGAGAAACAATAATAATAATAATAATAATAATAATAATAATAATAATAATAATAGTAATAACAACAACTATAAAAATAATAATAACAATAATAATAATAATAATAATAAACAACTCCATAGATAAGTATAAATTGACTTGAATAAAATATTTCAATATCAGCAACAAAATTTAGAGTTTTCAAAACCAAGACCATGCTACTTTTGATGGTCTGGTGAGTTCTATAACAAATGAGATGCATCAGAAAATTTGTATTCGTGGGTGTAAACCTTTGTGGAAGGACTGGAAGTTGTACCTAGATACTCCTTTCAGGAACTACAAGACTAGTCAGCTTATCCTTCAGTATCTGAAAAGCCAACTGACATTGATATGTCCAAATGAATTTCCTCCCTTTCCTCTAAAGAGAAGTAATGGGGAGTCCAATCCTAGAAAACCCCTAAAAAAATCGTCTATAGCATCCAACAAGACCCATGAAACTTCAAACCTCTGCAACATTAGTAGGCACGGGCCAGTCAATGATAACTTGAATCTTTGTAGGATCCATAGCTATATCATTTCTAGAAATCACATGACCAAGGTATTTCACCTCAGTTTGGAAGAATTCACATTTCTTCAAATTTGCATACAATTGATTCTCCCTCAAACACTTCAGTACCTATCTCAAATTCTCTTCGTGCTCCTACATATTTCTTGAATAAATCAAAATATCATCGAGAAACATGAGAACAAAATGATCAAGATAGGTGTGAAACACACTGTTCATTAGACTCATTAAAACTGAAGGTGGATTTGTTAACCCAAATGGTACTACTGTGAACTCACAGTGCCCATATCGAGTTAGGAATGTCGTTTGATGAATATTAGCTTTTGCAATACGTAACTAATGGTAACCTAATTTCAAATCAATCTTAGAGAACACATTTACTCCCTTGATTTGATTGAAAAGATCATCGATTCTGGGTAAAGGATATCTATTCTTAATCATCACTTTATTCAATTGATGATAATCAATGCAGAATCTGAGAGATCCGTCTTTCTTCTTTAGAAAGATAACAAGTGTTCCCCAAGGGGAAACACTCGGATGAATAAAACCCTTTGCCAAGAGTTCCTCCAACTAAATACAAAGCTCTTCTGGTTCTTGTGTAGTCATTCTATATGGAGCATGAGAGATGGGCTCTGCTCCAAGAACTGGATCAACTCTGAAATCTATATCACACTTCGGTGGCATACCAGGAATATCACTAGGGAAAAAATCAGATAATTCCCTAAGAATTGGGTGATCATGAATTGATATCTGTTGACTCTCCCTTGAATCTATGTCACTCATTGTTATCGCAAACAACTAACATCCCTGACGAAGACATCTCTTCCATTGCATAGCAGAAATTATCCACAAATAGTTGGGTCTCTGAACACCATATATCTCAACCTCTGAACCAACATCATCAATGCAACGTACTGTCTTCTTGTGATAGTCAATCACTACATGATGAGATTCTAATCAATCCATTGCCAAAACAATATCATACAAACCTACAAGTGTGACTAAAATACCTACTGAAGTAGATAATGGTCCAATCCTAAGTCCACAATTATGAACGAGGGATTCTACTGCTACCTTTTCCCCAGAAGTAAACTCCACCTTCCATCTATCACCTTGCTTTACAGTCACAAGTCCAAAATGCTGAACAATGGTAGGTGAAATAAATGAATCAATAGCTCCAAAATCAAAGAGAATAGTAACATCAATACCATGTAACTAGCTTGAAGATTCAACCACAGTGTTTTGATGATCTACTTGACAGTTATTTATCGTAGCAAAAATTGTATGAGAACATCCCACATCACCAACTACTGGCTCTAAAGCTGTCGGTTGCTATCCAAACCCTGAAGTACCTCGCATAGGACACTACCTAGCAATATACCTCTGCTGACCACACGAGAAACAATAATAATAATAATAATAATAATATTAATAATAATAACAACAACAACTATACAAATAATAATAACAATAATAATAATAATAATAATAATAATAATAATAATAATAATAAACAACTCTATAGATAAGTATAAATTGACTTGAATAGAATATTTCAATATCAGCGACAAAATTTAGAGTTTTCAAAACCAAGAGCATGCTACTTTTGATGGTCTGGTGAGTTCTATAACAAATGAGATGCATCATAAAATTGGTATTCGTGGGTGTAAACCTTTGTGGAAGGACTGGAAGTTGTACCTAGATACTCCTTTCAGGAACTACAAGACTAGATTTGGTTACATGTGGCTTTCACCCCATTTTCCTATGATCTAGAGTTTAAACTAGAGCTGGCTTCTCCAATCTCCTACTCTTGTTTGGCGTAAAAGATTCACTACCACTTGGTTTGTGAGTGTTGAGTTGAAGTTAGCCCATTTTCTCTGGTGCATTCTTTCCCAAGGATTGCTTGTGGGCTCTCTGCTTGTCCACTTGGGGGTCCATGACCCTCGATGCCCTTTCTATGGGAAGGCTAAGACTTTTAAACATCTTTTTTGGTTTCGTCCCATAGCTCAGCAGTACTAGACTTGGATTCATGACTTCTTTCACCCATTTACATCGGAGCTATTCTCCTAGCATATGATTTTGCTAGGTGATTCACCTAGATTCCTGGCTAAGTATACCTAGCTTTGGCACACATTCAGGGTGGAAATCCTCTTCATTATCTAGAAAGATAGAAATTTCTACATATTTTCTCATTCTCGATTGGATTTTTGTGTTTCTTTTTATATAAAAGCTATAATTAGTTCTAATGTGTCATTATAGATTCAGGTGCAAGCTAACAAAGTGGCTCTTGAATTTGCTCACCTGTAGGTGCTCCTGGACCATTGGGGCAATGCCCTGTGTACTGTTGCCCGAGTCCTCACCTCACCCTGTTCTTCCCTTAGCTTGTCGCCTTCTCAGGGCTAGCAGCGCCATGGTTTTTGGCGTCCCCTCTCTCAGCCTCCTCTTCGGTAGGATTCTCGCCCTCCTCGGCAGACCCGTTCTCCTCCACTGCGGGCTAGCTAGGGGTGGCCCTCTGGCAGGGCGTCGGGGAGCAGAGGTGGCGGCTCTAGGTGGCTCTCTGATGATACTCCTGCTTCTAGTTCTGGTTGGCTAGATTTTGGTAAATGTTTCCTGCGGCTAGCTCTTGCAATCTCACCTCATTGTGAGGAGGAAGATAAAGATGAAAATCAAGATACTAATGATGGTTGGGGTCCTCCTCTTGATGTCACTCTTGACCCTACTAATTTATGGGGGAAGAAAGACGATAGAGACATTCCTGGCTCTACTGGCACTGCTCTAGCCACCTGATGGCCTTTTTCTTGTTATGTTTTTTAAAAACTTGATCATTTAGTTTTTTTGGGCATGGCCCATATGACTCTGGGGGTGTGCCATTTTGCCACCCACTTTTTTTTGTGAATATGTACTTTTATATTATTAATGAATATAGATAGCTGCCTATTCATAAAAAAAAAAGAGAGTTCAATTATTAAATCACATGAACGACCATCTAGAAAGATGTTGTCACTTTTAGGATGAGGAGATAACCTTATTTTTAATTATTCACAAACGTATCATTCAAAGGGGTGGTAGTTGTTGTATACCTTTTAAAAAAATTAATGGTTTATTAAATCAAAAAATTAATGATAAAATATTTATATTTATGGATAAATTCTTAACATTTTTCTTTTATACAATAATGTAATCATAATTTATTATTTTAATTATGAAATGTAATTCAAAATAATAATAATAATAATAATAAACAACTCTATAGATAAGTATAAATTGACTTGAATAGAATATTTCACTATCATAGACAAAATTTAGAGTTCAATTATTAAATCACATGAACGACCATCTAGAAATTTGTTGTCACTTTTAGGATGAGATGATAACCTTATTTTTAATTATTCACAAACCTATCATTCAAAGGGGTGGTAGTTGTTGTATACCCTTTTAAAAAATTAATGGTTTATTAAATTAAAAAATTAATGATAAAATATTTATATTTATCCATAAATTCTAAACATTTTTTTTTTATATGATAATGTAATCATAATTTATTATTTTAATTATGAAATGTAATTCAAAATATTAATAAAAAAAGTTATTAATTTTCTAAATAATTGTATTATTATTATTATTATTATTATTATTATTATTATTATTATTATTGTTGTTGTTGTTGTTGTTATTATTATTGTTAATTATTGTTGTTAATTATTGTTGTTTGTTATTGTTGTTTGTTATTGTTGTTTGTTATTGTTGTTTGTTATTGTTGTTAGTTATTGTTGTTATTATTATTGTTGTTAGTTATTGTTGTTGTTGTTGTTATTGTTGTTATTATTGTTGTTGTTATTGTTGTTGTTATTATTATTATTATTATTATTATTATTATTATTATTATTATTATTATTATTATTATTAAGGTGGCATAGCCACAAAATTTATTGATAATATAGAGAAAGAAATTACACAGTATCTGAAGAGTTGAAAAAGGAGAAAAAATTCATGTAAGACCCTAAAATAGAAAATTGTTAAAAGCTAGAGGATACAAAGATTTTAAATACTTTCACCAATAGGAGCAATACAAAATTGTTCAAATTAAAAACTAGAATATCTGAAACCTGGTCACAAGGCACAAAACCTTGGATGTACCACAAAAAGAGGAAACTAGCTCGAAGGAAGCCAGATGAAGATCGAAGAGAGAGGACCAAATCCACTGATGAATGGAGTTGGTGCACATGAACTTGAATTAATGGAGATCCATGTGTGCATAATTCCCTTGAAAATGTTTGAAAAATGAGGTAAGCTCATTTTTGAGACACTAACAAAGGACAAATGTCTTAACTAATTTTGGAGAAACCTTAAAAATGTCATGTGCCAAATTGAAATCAATATAATTAGGAGTGAGATACAACTTCACCCTAACCAAAAGCATTTAATATAAATATGTTATTGTTAATTGAAAGATCACAACTTCTAAATTTAGCCCAATTTATGGACGACTGAATGATTTGGGTGCATAAATCACTTGAAAATGTCCGAAAAATGAGGTAAGCTCATTTTTGAGACACAAGTGAAGGACAAATGTCTTAACCAATTTTGAACTAACCTTAGAAATATCATGTGCCAAATTGAAATCAGTATAATCAAGAGTGAGATACAACTTCATCCTGACCAAAAATATTTATATTATTAATTTTTATCTATATAAAGTAATATAAATTAATTTAGAATGTAAATATGTTTTTATTAATTTTTTTATGGCGTGTGAAACTTTTAATTTTATATTTTACATTTAAAATGTATAAATATTGAGTTATATATTCATTAAGTAAAACAACTTTAAGTGTAAAGGATAAAAGTTCATAATTTTTTTTATATTGGATTAAGATGAAAAAGTTATCAAATCACTTCTTTTTATATTTTTTCACTTTGTCTTGCTTTAGTTCTATCTTATATATAATAGTGTAATGATCAAATTATTTTTGTTTGTAGTAGTTTGACCTGACTTTTATTGTAATTAATGTTTGGTAGCTCTTTAAATTAAAATGATGGTATATTAGATTTAACAAATTAATAATTATTTTGATTAAAAATACAAAATAAGGAATAAATAAATAATTTACATGTTGAATATGTGTCAACAAGAATTTTAGATGTGTCCATAAGAGATTAGATGTGTTAATAGTCTTTATTTTGTTGTTAATTAGTTCTTGTTAGACCTATCATGTTAGATTCTAGATTTGCTAGTAATTGTTGAGCTTTATTTCAAGCCATAAATTATTATAACCTTTGAGTTAAATAAATATTAAAGAATTGTAAGGCTGTTGTTCTATTATACTATCAAAGCAATATTGGGTGTACTTAGAAAGATGGGATTGCCTTGAAAATGATGAGAACATTGAGAGGTTTGTATTGATGAATTGACCTCTAGTATCCCAAAATAATAGTTTGTAATGGGCAACTTAAAATCATAGACAAAGAAAATAGGGAAATCGGTGAGAGTTCCTATCCCCATACCAAAATTCTCTTCATGGGTCATGTCAACAACATTACTCTCAAATAGCTGATATATGCATCAATAATTGATGAGGTATTAGATGTAGCCACCACATCCTTTGAATTCCTTCATTCAAATGTTGTTGCAAGAAAAAGGGGAAGCTTGGTGTGAGGGGGTTTATCCATCCTCCTTTTAACTAAATGTGATAGTATTTCACTATAATAATTTATGTTTGTTTCTTGCGTTTGAGTTTGAAATCATTTATCTCTAGAAGAGACGAATGTTTCTTTATGGCAGTTCATACTTCATGCCACCCAGTACCTACTGATGTCACAGTTTTAGCATCTCTGCTTTCTGTCCTCTCTACAATTTCCTCGTCAATACTTGGGTTAAACTATTCCACGTGCAACCGGACCTTAACACTACAGTTTGAACTCAATTTTTTCATATTTAAAATAGAAATTTTTTAAGTGTACATTAATAAATATCTAAAGTATTAACATGTTGAATATGTATCAACCAGAATTGTAGATATGTTAATTATATATAGCTATCAATTAATTCGAATAAAATATTATATTAAATTTCTGTTTTGTATAAGAAGAGAGGACAGTTTGTTTGAAAATAAAAGCCATGGACTTTCTGTACCCTGAATGTCAATTCATACCACCCAATACTGATGTCACAGTTTTGACATCTTTGCTTCCTGTCCTTCTCTCTATCAATTCTCAATCAATACTCGGGTTAATCTATTCCACCTGCCCCAGACCATAACACTGCAATTTTAACTATAACAAATGCTATAAAGACATATTGTAGGAGTTTTGGTTATTTGCACCATCCCTTGAGAATCATACTATGGAAGTGGGTCTGATTCCTGAGTTTTTGTTGTGGGGATTTTCATGGGTTTGTCTGTACATTGGATTTAGCTATCTTTTTAGCAAGAATAGGAAGCTTCCACCAGGGCCATCAGGATGGCCTGTTTTAGGCTGCTTGCCATTGCTGGGCTCAATGCCTCATGTCGCTTTGACAGAGCTGTCAAGGAAATATGGTCCAATAGTCTATCTTAAAATGGGTACCTCTAAAATGGTGGTGGCCAACACCCCTGCTGCTGCAAAGGCCTTTTTGAAGACTTTGGATATAAATTTCTCCAACAGGATTAGCAATGTATCGGCTACTTTTTTCTCTTACAACATGCAGGACATGGCGTGGGCTCCCTATGGAGACCGTTGGAAGATGTTCAGAAAGGCATTTCATCACAGCCTTCTAAAATATCTTTTTGTTTTCTTGTCTGTGCTACAACCCATATTTCATATACCAAAAATATCTATTTGTTTTCTTGTCTGTGCTACAACCCATCTTTCATATTTCCACCTTTGTTTTCAATTACCATTATTATTGTGTGGTTCGTCTGGGGGAAGCTTTCCGAGCATTATGTTGATAATTATTGATATCTTATTTTTTGTCCCCTTACTGTTTTTCCTTGGAAGCGGCTGAGGTTGGTGGCAATGGCTATCCATTGCATTTATTAAGTGGGATATTTTACTAATGGGAGATATGTCCGTAATCTTGTCTTTCTTTATGTGCATAGAGGATTGCTAGCTTTCTTAGCTCTTTATGTTCTTAAGTGGCCGTGAGGTGGCAAGTTTTTATGTCTTAGTCGTTTGGTATTATAGTTTTCAAGCTAAGTTTTTCATGGTGCCTATCGTTTGCGCATTTGTAATGGGTTTGTGTGGGCAATGGCACTGTGGTTTTGATAGCTAGCATGGAAAACAAAAGGATAAAATGCTTCATACCTCTATTTCTGATAGGAGGCTTATGTATATATTTTCCCATGCTTCCTTTGCATCCGTGATAAAGTGGCATGGGGCTAGTATCAAGAAATTTCTAGGAAAGCGGTGATAAGAAAGGATTTTGTTAGCAAGAAATATGAAATATCTATTTGTTTTCTTGTCTGTGCTACAACCCATCTTTCATATATGTGTTTAGGGAAGCTTTTTAGAGATGAACTGTGTCAATCTGTTATCTATTAAGCTTTTGTTTTAGATTTAGATAGAGACATATCATTAGCTAGATATATTATATCTCCTCCCTAGGCTTAGAATTGATGGCCAAAGTTGCCTGCAACCAAATATTTTGTGATGGTTATCTATTGTGGCTATACCTAAATGTTATATCATATCTTATTTAAAAGAAAAAACATATAAAATTTTATATTTATATATATATATATACAATTATAATTGTTCAAAATTTTTGATGGTATTAGAAAAATTTGTCCTTTCATGTTGTGTGTGTGTGTGTATATAATTTTGATGGTATGAGAAAAATCCGCCCTTTCATGTAAGACAGTTTGATAGCCATCAAATTTAGGTTCTACTCCTCACCAAGGAAATTGTTACTAGTTTTTAATTATAGTTTGAACTATTTTAAATTTGTTTTATTGAAGAAAGTAAATTATAATATTTAGATAGATGATTATTCACCCTTCTACTTTGATGAAATCTATAATACTAATTAGACTTGTGGTTCTTTGGTTTCAAAAGATTGTGAGGGAGTTTCATAAATCACCACCAGAATCCTTGCATCTGAGACTGCGATTCAATCTTGCTCTCAAATAAGCCACAAAATCTAAAACACATCCCAAAATGCTCGTCAGTTGTTTCTAAGCCTGTTGCTATCATTACACCCTCTACATGCTCTTTCCTTCCTAGTTATGTGGACTATATAGTGTTCCTTTCAATGCCCAGTATGAAAAAACAACACTATTCTGGAAAGTGAGATGAATTATGAAGTGGTTAAAATTATTTAGCAGTGGCCAATAGTTGCATAGTATGATGGATAAGTTGTTGTGGTGTTGTTCTTGCCACCAAGGTTCAAACTTCATTGGGATGCAATTGTTGAATGTTTAAATTGAGGATGAGGTTCCCGTTTGTGATCTCACAAATTCATAGCTCTTGTTGAAAGTTTTTATCCATTAATTTTTAGTAATCAGTTGGTATAACTTTCTATTTATAATGTTAGATTTGTTTTTGAAAGAAATTGACCTTTAAAATCTTTTTTAATCAGCTATGCAACATTCACATGTTGGGTGGTAAGGCATTAGATGACTGGCAGCCAGTACGAGAAGTTGAGATAGGTCGCATGCTTAAATCCATTTTTGTTCAGAGTTGCAATAATGAAACAGTAAATGTGTTAGACCTACTTAGCATCTCTGCAACCAATATTTTTGGTCAAATGATTTTAAGCAAGCAAGTTTTTGAGGGTCAAGGGGACGAGGCCAATCAGTTCAAGGATGATGTAGTGGAGCTTGTGGCTATAGCAGGGAAATTTAATATAGGTGATTTTATACCTTGTATTGCATGGATGGATTTGCATAGGATACAAGACAGTATGAAGAAGATAGCAAAACGGTTCGATGATACATTAAATAAGATGATTGCAGAGCACCAGGCCACTGCTAACAAACGAGCAACTCCAGATTTCTTGGATGTGCTTATGTCTAAACAAAATAATTTTGATGGTGAGGAAGACAGGTTGTCTGATGATAATATCAAGGGTCTTCTTCTGGTAAAATAACTACTTTTGATGCAATGCATTAGAAATATTATATCTTTTTATTTATTTAAATAAAGATGAAAATTGAAGTATAGAGTTTCAAGCCTAAACAATTATTTGTTTATGTAGAAAATATTGAATTATTAAGAATATTAGTGTGATCAACTATCATTCAAGTTTCTTTCAAATAAGACTAACAATATTTTATGTTCATTTGATTTTTCAAACATTAATTATAGCATGAATATTTTGGATATATTGATAATTTGTTCTACTAGTGTGTGAAATATTTGTTTTAATATATTAATCTTTTAGGAAATGATAATACAAAATAAATTAATGTGCAGGCTAATATTAAATATTCAAATAGAAGAGCGACTAATATTATCATTTATATTTCTAATGCTTATAAAAAATAAATTGACCATTTAAAAAAAGTCTATTAGTTAATTTCAAACTATGCAAATGAGTGAACAAGAAATAAAAAGTTTAAACTACAGACATAGAATTATAAGGTTTTATGATTTTATAAATTAAAGCTAAAGATTATAATTGGGGGACCTCATCTTAGATTAAGGTAACCTGCCACTATACTATATAAAATTGTGCCTTTCTATAATCATTTTATATCAGTTTAAGATACACTAATGTGCACTAGTAGATAGTAGGATTGGAATATTGTGGATTATTCTTCATATTATTTTGAAGTGAAAAAATTAAACTATAATTGATTTTTTTTTATGTGTTTTGCAGGATTTGTTTGTTGGAGGAACTGACACATCAAGTAGTGTGATAGAATGGGCACTTTCTGAGCTTATCCTAAATCCCAAACTTCTAAAACGTGCCCAGGCTGAAATGGATGAAGTTATTGGTAAAGATAGGTGCCTCCAAGTATCAGACATTCTAAAGCTTCCCTACTTAGTGGCCATTTGCAAGGAAGCATTTCGTAAACACCCTCCCACTCCTCTTAGCCTTCCACGAGTTTCTAAAAAGGCTTGTCAAGTTGGTGGCTACTACATACCTAAGGGGACACGCTTGTCAATCAATATCTGGGGTATTGGAAGGGACCCAAAAATATGGGACAATCCCCTAGAATTTGATCCTAATAGGTTTGTTGGTTCCAAAATTGATCCATCTGGTGGTGACTTCCAACTCATACCCTTTGGTGCAGGAAGGCGTATGTGTCCTGGCGCTAGGATGGGAATTGGTACGGTACAATACAATTTAGGGTCATTGATCCATGCCTTTGATTGGGAGTTGCCACCAGGGAAGAATAGCTTAAGCATGGAGGAATCTTTTGGGTTAACACTCCCAATGAAAGAGCCTCTTATGGCTAGGGCTACCCCTCGACTAGCCCTCCACCTATATTAACTAGCACTTGCACCAGGAGGGGTGTAAGGGGTATGCCGATAGAGAAGTATACACCTGCATACATGATAATTTCTCTATAGTTTTTATATAAGTTTGTAATAGAAGTTTGAAATTCATATAGAAGATATTTTATTTATAAATGTTTGAAACAAATATAATTTGCTTTTTAATTATAATTTTTGGTATAAAAATTTGAAAGAATGATTGTTAGTAGTATAAATAAAATTTCAAATATACCTTATCTTTAACATTTATTTTTCTTAATTACATTTATTTATAATTGAAATTCAATATTGAAAATAAAACAAAATAACTCATATTATAACTATAAACATTACAACTTAAAAATAACTAACATATCCCAATATTTAAAAATATAATGAAATAATTATGAAATAAGATTAAATAATTAACATATTTTGAAAAAAAAAAACAATTAAATAAATATTAAATAAATGATAATAAACACATTAAATTAAAAAATATTGTCACCAATATTTTATAATAACTAACATGTACGTCAATTTGTGCCACGATATCAATGGTGGAAATGTCTACTATTATAAATGTTACCCCTTCCCGACCATTTGTTTTAGAATGGTTTGATACGTGGACACAGCAAAACTATCACCTCACACATGCCTTGCATAGCCACATTCATGGATTATATCACCTGTAATATGAAGCTCGTAAATGATGTATCTACACCTATTATATGGTGGTTAAGGAATTGCAGAAAAATGGGCAAGAAGCAGGAGGGAAAGATTTGGCGGTCCAACGTGAAGGCCCATAGATAAAAATTTAGAGATCGTGTATTCAATCTAGCACAATGATTTGAACCCCTCACAACAATCACTTCTTGCACAGGCACGTATACTTCCATTCTTGAAGGCTATCACTTATAAAAGAGAAACTACTCTCGACATTGCTCTCATCGATTTCACTGTCTACAGTCAATAGATTGTTGGAGAAAGCCATCTACAGATTACAAAAGAGGAAATTCAACAAGCAGAAAGTATGCGTATTTCAGGTAAAGATGCCTCTTTCTACAGATTCAACTGGGTTGAAATTACAGTGCATCTTACCAGGTTTAAAATTAGGGAAAATAATTCAAGATTAATCTCCTCTAAGATTATTTCATATATTCAAATTCCATTTAATGTTAATGTCGGTTAAGTAACCAAGAATGAGGAAATATATGAAAATAGAGCAAGAGAACAAGAAAAATGATTTTTTTAACCCATCAAAAATATTGCCCTTGATGAAGGACACATCAGAAAGGGTCGTCTTCCATTCTTCATTCAAATCTCGTAAGGTTAAATTCCACAATTTAACACAGCAATGATGGGAGCCCCTATTTTGAGGATGAGGTGGAGCTCCTTCAAGCACCAAACCGACTGTGCGTAATTGGGCAAAAATATGATAGTATGAATAGACGCTGAGTGAATGGCTTCTTATATTGCTTGAGGCAGGTTTTCCCCAGATTAGATTGAGTTCTTGTTGAAAAACACATTGAATCCTTTGTTTTCAAGAGATTATGAAAGATGAGGATGGTTATACTTTCCTTCACATATGGTCCTCTATGGTTAAGAAATACATCTTATCCCATCTTGGTGGGAAGCACTGAATAATGCACAGATGATTGATTGATTCCTGTCACATCTGATCTTCCATGTTTAAGAAACGCGCTAGTCTTGGTGAGTATCCCTGAAGAATGAACAAAAGATTGATTGATTCCTATCACATCTGCTCCTTGATGGCAAAGCAATACATCATATAGAGTCTTGGAGTGAAGCCATGAGTGATGCATAGAGAATCAATTATTTCTCATAATATCTGCTCTTCGGTGGTTAAGATATCCAGTGTTAGTGCATAATACATCATATAGAGTCTTGGAGTGAAGCCATGAGTGATGCATAGAGAATCAATTATTTCTCATAATATCTGCTCTTCGGTGGTTAAGATATCTAGTGTTAGGAGATAGTGGGCAATGAAAGGCAGTGATAAGTTCAAATCAGATCATAGGCGATGGAGAAATCCAATTGCAGGTGATGGAGAAATTTGATTGGAGGGGGTGGATTAAATGCTGATTTGATGGAGATTGTAAGTCACCTACAAAATTTAAAGCTCACCTCGCTGGATGAATTCAACTTCACATTTCACTGAAACCATTACATGTTTTCTGGGAATTTTTCATAGTTTGTTGCTGTAAGATAGGTTTCTAGCACAAAGCTCCTACAATATATAGCCTATTGGCTAAATATATATGAGATCCTTCTTTAGTGATATTTTTAAATAAATTGTTGAACTTATTAATTATGTATGTAATAAAAACAATGTTTAATATCATTGAAATGTTTCACAACAATTATGGTATTTGATTTTATTTTTGTATGGATTACTTTGATCAATGTCTACTTGTGATACTTAGCAATATTATAAATGATGTATCTCAATGTAAATTCAATTTGTTTAAAACTATAATAAATATAATACTGTGAAGTTATTTGTAATGAAGAAAGTATTGTCCTTTTGTCAAGGAGAATCAATTATAAACAATATGCTAGACTTGAATCCCTACTATATTTGTGAAAAAATTCCCCTTTAAAATCCTATGAGAAGTGTACAATGGTGATATTTAAATAATTTTATATACTAAAAAATATATGTAAACCTTTCAAACAATTGCAAAACAAACTTTAATGTAAAAATATATAAATGCTTTTAAAGGAATAACTAAAAATCAAATCACTAATTTTTTTGACAACATGAAGTACTATAATACTTAGTAATGATGTGTTATTAGTATGTATAAGAGAACATTCCCTATACAACTTGAGTTACATTCCTCTACGGGACAACACCATTTGTGGAGTGCAAAATAGTGGCATGTAAATTAGATTCTTATTATTACATATAACAATTTTCATCTTAACTATAAAAAGGTGAAGGGTAATAAGGAAACATAAATCTAAAATTCCATTTTAGTTCTTTATCTTTTACAAAAGTATGTAACTAGAACTTGCACTGAAAGGAGGTGCAATGGTTACACCAATTGTATTTTATATTAGTGAGAGTCAAAATGTTTAGAATACTATTTTTCACAAGGTATGTTCCAAACTTTTTTACTCAGAAAAGAATTAATTTGAAAAATAAGGGATTAAAAATTGTGTACAGTAGACTCCTATTTTTGAGGTGTGCACATTCGTTAGAGTTACGGTAATCCTTCACTTTAATGAGTTTATTCTATAGTTATTGTGAACAAGTATGAGTGTTGATAGCATACATAACTCACAGAATATCTTACTCATTGTTTTTGCAATGTTGTATATGGAGTGCAAAAGAGTTTATAAGTTTGTTTGTTTTGAATATTTGAAAATAGAAAATGATATTCTATTTCTCACATGTAGGAAAATCAATTATAGACAATATATGCTAGACTTGAGTCCCTCCTATATTTGTGAAATAAGTCCCTTTTAAAATCCTATGAGAAATGGACAATGATAATATTTAAATAATTTTGTATATTAAAAAATATATGTAAATCGTTCAAAAAATTGCAAAACAAACGTTAATGTAAAAATATATCAACAATTTTAGTGAAATAGCTAAAAATCAAATCACTAAATTGTTTTACGATATGAAGTACTATAATACTTAGTAATTATGATGTGTTGTTAGTATTTATAAGAGAACATTCCCCATACCCCTCTTTTAGCTAATTCTCCAGTTGAAGTGCAGGGTGTAACATAGGGTTTGCTACAATATCCAAAGGAAAACAAACTTGATGATGCGGATCTAGAGTTGTTGGAAAAAACTTTTCTGGTCATAGTGGGTTTAGAAATTGTTGAGTAAATAACAGATGAGGTTTTTCAAGAAGGATCCTTTTGGCATTGGGATAGTAATAATGCCAAAGAGGAAATTATTGGTGATAATCAAAATACTCTCAACACTCAGGAACCTTTTGAGGTTCTCTGCAATTAGTTAAAGTCGTAGATTCTTAAGGAGTCACAAGTACATGAGGAGGGAGAAATTGAAGGGGAAGACTTTCAAAATTCTTTAGAATTTGACTATACACAAAATCTTTCCATCTCCCAAAATCCTTATCAGCCCCCTACAAAGAAGTCTCTAGGTAAAAGAGGGTGTAATTCTAAGGCTGTAAAAATGCAAGAGGATATAGGTGCAGGGCATCAAGCTACACCACATGACTCTTTAATATCTCCACCAAATAAGCGTCTGAGGAGAGCATGCTGCTCTCATTGGGTAAAATGAAGATCCTTTCATGGAATGTTAGGAGCCTTAACACCCTTAACAAATGCACCCACATCAAATGTCAAATAGATGGATGCAGTGTTGATATAGCTCTTCAAGAAACCAAAATCGTAGATGATATATAAAAATTGATAATTCAAAAGTGGCATATGTGGCAATCTATTCATTCTCCTACACAAGGAACTTTAGGGGGTTTAGTAGCATTGTGGAATCTAAAACAATTTTATATGGTTGTCCATCAAAATGGAAACAATTGGAAACTATTAGAAGTAATGAAATTGAATACCAAATTTTGGATATTCAACATTTATGGTGCCATGCCCATAGGTGATAAGAAATGCCTCTGGGATCATTTATCTCAAGTTATCATGAAACTAGGAGATGCAAAAGACATCTTGGCCAAAGATTTAAATGCCATTCCATCTCTTCAAGATAAGGTTGGAGGTATAAGCCTGCCTACTAAAGTCATGACTGATTTTAGATCTTTCATTAATACCAACGCTTTGTGGGATATATTTTCCAGTTATTGATAAGTTCACTTGGAAAAAATAGAAGAAAATGATTTCTTCAAATTGTAGTAAGACTGGATCTATTTCTTCTATCTCCAAATTGGCTAAATCTGTTCTATCAATTTGCCTTTAAGATATTTCCTTTTCCTAATTCTGATCATTATCCAATATCTCTTTCCATTGCAAATATCTCTTCTCCTCCTTCTAAATCTTCATTTAAGTTTGAGAGCATGTGGATTAGACACCCTAACTTTGTGGAGATGATTTTTAATGATGGATCTCTGGTCCTTTTGAACTTGAGACGGTGATGTTTCGTTTATGGAAAAAAATGCTACATGTTAAACAACAGCTCTAAAAATGGAACAAGGAGACATTCAAGAATATCTTTCAATAGAAGGATCTAATTCATCAAGAACTAGAAGACATCCATACAAAAATTATACAACATTGAGGTTTGGATAACTTGCTATATGAGAAACAAAAGAAATTACAAGCGGAGTGGGGAGAGCAAAGTGTTAGAGAAGAAACCTATTGGAGGAAGAAATCACGAGAATTATGGTTAAGAGAAGGTGAGGGAAACACTAAGTATTTACATGCCCCTACTCAGATTAAAAGAGAAACTAAGGTGGTCCAAGCGGTTAAAGAGATTCCAATGGGCAGTTGGCTCACAAAAGAAGAATACATCAGGAAAGGATGTGTCAGATTTTTCTAGGATCTTTTAACTACCCCAAATGATAGAAATAAAAAAAAAGGAATAGGATTAGGAAGAGTTACTACAAGCAATCTCGACACTCATATCTATCAAGGAAAATGAAGAATTATTGAAGCCATTTAGAATTGAAGAGCTTAAAAAGGTAGTCTTTTCTTTGCCTCCTAACAAAGCACTCGTGCCTGATGGCTTTACTACACTTTTTTTCTAGAAATGTTGGGAAATTGTGTGCTATGATCTCTTATGGGAATTAGATGAATCACATAGAACTAGAACTTTTCTCACATAGTTTAATGTAACTAATATTGTTATCATTCCTAAAGTTAACAATCTTTCCTCATTTGCAGAATATAAGCCTATTTCTTTGTGTAACACAATATATAATATTTTTTCAAAGGAAATATATTTGAGGCTACAAAATATCATTTGATTCGCTTCCTCCATAGTTGCAACCCTGAATAAATTTGTATCATCTACAAATAGGGAATGAGTAACTATCATATCTATATTCTCTATTTGGATTGCTTTCCATAAGCTGAAAGAGTGCATTTTAGTGATATATCTACTTAGAGCCTCTGCCATAATGATGAACAAGAATGGAGACATAGGGTCACCTTTCCTTTCACCTTGAGAAGCACTAAAAAAACTTGTTGGTGAACCATTGAGAATCATTGAGAATTTGGCTCTTGATAGGTATGTAATAATCCATTGACAACATTTTGCTGAAAAACCAAATTTAAACATTACTTTCCTCAAGAAAATCCAATTGACCTTATCGTATGCCTTCATCATGTTTAGTTTGACAATGATAGAGAGGACTTTCTTAGCTATTATTGAATGCAGGGTCTCATGGGCCACAATTTCTCCTTGATATGTTTTTTCCCTAGAATAAAACCCCCCTGTTCTTATGAAATTATCCTCAGAATGAAGGATGTTTTGAATAAATATTCTTCAGCATCAAGACAATGGATTATTGCCTCAAAATCTAAAATTCACATTCTTAATACAAGTGAGGAAAATGAGAAAAAAAATCTCAATATACTAGGGTTTCAAAATGAAACCTTTATGTGCTCATACCTAGGGATACCTTTTTCTTGCAGACCCAAATAAAGCTACTTATTGGGAAAACATAATTGAAAGGATTAAATATAGGATAGCATCATGGAAAGCTAGATGGCTTTCTTTATCCAGTAGAATCCTTTTAGTTAAGGTTGTGCTATCCTCAATACCAAACTATTATCTTGTAGTCTTAAAGGCTCCAAGATTAGTAATTTCTAAAATTGAAAGATTGATCAAAACCTTCATATGGAAAGGAAACATGGATGACAACACAAAGGTTCATTTAATATCTATTGAAGCCATGTCTTGAGGGAGAGCACAATGTGGTGTAGGTGTTATGAACCTTTCGAAGCATACCAAAGAATTTAGAGCCAAATTAGCCTAGAAAATGTATGTGAATCTGAAAGCTAAGTGGTGTCAGATAATGCAGGGAAAGTATCTAGATAAAAAGCCTAATATTCTCCTCATTCAGGAAACCAAAATGTTAAGTGAAAAGGTTGAAAAGATTTCTTTGTTCCAGCATTGTTCCATTCAGGGTAGTGATTCTGGTAGGGCTTCTGGTGGGGTTGCGACTTTTTGGAACTGTATGGTCATAAGAGGTGATCCTCTTTTTTCTCGTCTTAATCATATTGCCACTAGATTCACTCATATTAGAGACAATTTCAGTTGGATCCAATCTAATATTTATGCTCTGAACTGCAAAAAAGCTTGGAAGGCTTTTTGGAAAGAGTTGGCTACTTTCTGGAATATCTTTCAAAATGACCCCTGGGTTGTCATGGGAGATTTTAATTCTCCTCTCCTTCAGGGAGAGAAGTTTGGAGGCTCTCAGATTAATGAAGAAAGCAAAGAGGATCTATTGGATTTCATCAACAAGCATGCCTTGATCGACCTGGACTTGCAAGGGAGCTCTTACACTTGGTCGAATAGAAAAAATCTGTCGGATTTGATCCAAGTGAGACTTGACAGAACCCTTGTTTCTGATATCTGGTTTTAAAATTATTACTGCTCTTTGAAAACCCTCCCTAGGATAGGGTCTGACCATTTCCCTATTAGTTTCGTTCTTGACCCCTTAAAGATTAAGAGGAATACTCCTTTTCGCTTTGAGAAGATGTGGCTTTCCCATCCTCTCCTCTGAGAGGAAATAAGGAAATGGTGGAATATAAAAATTAAGGGTACTGCCTTATTTAGAATTGCCAAAAAACTAAGAGAAGTTAAAATGAATCTCAGAAAGTGGAAAAAAGAGTCTTTTGGCAATATCTTTCAAATCAAATCTGATCTTCAGTTTAAGCTGTCTGAAATCCAAAACAAAATTCAGAAGGAAGGATATGTGAATGAAACTAAGGAAAAGGAAAATGAGATTCTCTCAAAACTTCATGAGACAATTACTAGAGAAGAGGAATTTTGGAGACAAAGATCTAGAGCTCTCTGGCTAAAGGCTGGAGACAAAAATACCAGATATTTTCATCTTTTAGCTTCCAAACACAGGGCCGCTAACAAAATTTATAAGATTGTGGTTGATGGTAGAACTTATGAGGAGGAAGAGGATATTAGGAGAGAAGCTGTCCTATTCTTCAAGAATCTCCTGTCTGAGAAAGAAGATATTAACTTAGAAGATCAAAATTAGTTGCTGGAGGCTATCCCCAGGATTGTTAATTCTAGAGACAATGAAATGTTAATAGTAATAACAACCAGTGAGGAAATTAAAAAAGTTGTTTTCTCTTTTGAAGGAAGCAAAGCACCTGGTCCTGATGGCTTCCCTTTACTTTTCTTCCATTGGTTTTGGGACATTGTTAGGGAGGATGTTGAGAAGGCGGTGAAAGAGTTTTTCCGTTCTAGAAATTTGCTGAAGGAGTTAAATGCTACTTTCTTGGTCCTTATCCCCAAAAAACCCGGAGTTCAGGATTTTGAAGGCTTTAGACCTATTAGCCTCTGTAATTCTTTTTATAAAATAATTTCGAAGGTGCTTACCTCTAGGCTGCTTCTTATTTTTCCCTCTTTAATTGCCCCTCAACAGAATGGATTTGTGCCTGGAAGAAAAATTATTGACTCTATTGTCCATGTCCATGAGAATGTTCATTCCCTCTTGGTCTCCAAATCGGAAGGATTTGTTCTTAAGCTTGACATTTTGAAGGCTTATGACAAGGTGGACTGGAATTTCCTATTTAAGATCTTAAATTCCTTTGGTTTCAATGAAAGGGTTTTACAGCTTATTGAACAACTTATCACTTTTGCTTTTGTGGCTGTTCTTATTAATGGATCCCCTTCCACCTTCTTCCAGAGCTCTAGAGGGTTAAGACAGGGTGATCCCATTTCTCCTATCCTTTTCACGATTATGGCAGAGGTGTTAGGCAGAAACATGAGTAAATTGGTTGCTCAAAGATCTATTATGGGCTTAAACCGTCTTTGAGCAACCTTATATTCTCTCATCAATAGTTTGTGGATGACACTTTGCTTATGGGAAGGTCTGCTATCTCGGAAGCTAAAGAGATGAAGAAACTATTGGATACCTATGGCAGGGCTTTTGGTCAGGTGATAAATAAGCAAAAAAGTTCGTTGTTCTTCTTTAACACTCCCCTGCAAAGACAGAGAAAAATAGCTAGAATTCTTGGTTGCAAGATTGATTCCCTTCCTCCTACTTATCTAGGGTTGCCCCTTTGTTTAAAACCTCCAGATACCTTTTGGATCTCTCTGGTTGACAGACTTGGGAAAAAACTCTCAAGCTGGAAAGGAGCTCGCCTAAGCCAAGCCGGAAAACTCTAGCTTCTTAAAGCTTCCTTGTAGAATCTCCCCATCTATGCTCTCAGTCTTTTTAAAATCCCTTCCAAATATGCTAAAACCATTGAGAAGATTCAAAAGAGATTCCTTTGGTCTGGAGTTGAAGAAAGAAAAAAAATGCCTCTTGTTGGATGGGATTTGGTTTGCAAATCCAAAAAGGATGGAGGCCTAGGGCTAAGAAAAATTAGACTGTTGAACAAGTCGCTCCTAGCTAAACAGATATGGAGACTTTTTTCTTCCTTTGGTGAATGGAGTGAAATAATTAAAAGAAAGTATCTGCAGAATAACAATTCACTTAAAGATTTTATTGAGAATCTCAATCACCCAAAAGGATCAAGTTGTTGGAACTACATGACTGAAGGGATAAAGGTGGTTAAACTAGGATTGAAATGGCAGGTTCGCAATGGAAACAAGGTTAGATTTTGGGATGATTGTTGGCTGCGTGATGAACCGTTGTCTCAGGATGGGAACCTCAGTAGATGGGTTGAGTATTGTAAAGATACTTTTGGCCTTTTTGTTAAAGATTACTGGGGGGATGGTAATTGGATCAATCTTCCCTTGATAAACCCAGTGATGGTCTCTGTTTACTCCTCCCTGAATGCCGTCAGACTTTGTTTAAATCAGGAGGATAGTCTAATCTGGAAGTATGAGCCTTCTGGGTGATTTTTTGTCTCTTTTTCCTTTGCTCGGATTTCTCATGCTCTTAACCCCCCCTCGGTAGTAGCAAGCTTGGATCAAGCATCTCTTACCTAAGGTCAACATTTTTTTCTCGTCCTTGCTGCAAAATAAAGTTCTTACTATGGATAATCTCAGGAAAAGAGGATTTTTGTTCCCCAATAGATGCTACCTCTATAAAAGCAATGCGGAATCGGTTAATCACCTCTTTATCCACTGTCCTTTCTCTTCCTTGGTTTGGGACAAGCTTCTGAAAAGCTGGCATTTTTCTTGGGTCCCCCCGGAGTCAGTTGAGGATTTTTTTGCCCAATGGAAACCCCCCTCTTTCAACCCCTTTATTAAAAAAATATGGGCCTTCTCATTCTCCCATGTGACTTGGGGAATTTGGAAAGAGAGAAACAACCGGATCTTTAGGGATAAGGAGTCCTCGGAGGAAATTGTGTTTGAGAGAATTCTTAGGATGATCAAAGAAAACTTCTCTATTGTCCCCTTCAGGGAGGACAAGGTTGAAACTATGGTTTTCTCTCCTTTCGACAGCCTGATTGCTAGGGAATGGAGAATTAAATGGGATATTTCCATGGCCCCTAATTCTACCAAAAAATTCAGGGATGGTGTTTGCTGGAGTTTTCCTATGGAAGGATGGACCAAAGCTAATTTCGATGGTGTGGCCAAAGGAAACCTAGGAAAGGCTGGGTGTGGTGGGGTCTTAAGGTATTCGATAGGTAACTTTATGGGAGCTGTTGCCACTCCTCTAGGGGTCCAAACCAATCACGTGGCAGAAGCGGCAGGGGCTTATCACATAATCAACATGGCTGCAGGAATTAATTGCAAAAACCTATGGCTCGAAGGTGACTCAAAAAATATAATTGATAGCCTTTGTGGTAGGTCCCAGCCTGCTTGGTCGATAAAAAATTGGATTGATGACACCAAGGCCTTATTTAGTAAGTTCGACAGAATAAGAATAAATCATGCTTACCGTGAGGTGAACGCGGTTGCAGATTTTTTTGCTAATGAGGGAGTTAAGAGTGATAAAATCTTCACATGGCATAAAAAGACAGACCTCCACTTTGATGTCCAAGCTTTATTGGAGCTCGATGTGGTGAACCAAAAAAAGGCGGTGTCTTGTAATAATGAGGAAGGTACGAGTCATGAATAGCAAGATTAGAAGATATAATGGGGCCGAGAGGATCCAGCTGATTAATTATTTACTTTGGCACACTTTGTGGGTCCTACGAAGCAAAGGAACTTTCTGGAACATGTTTTTTGTCTGTAATTGTATTCGAATTACTATCTCAAAAATGGGCGGGGAACGGAAGAGGGTTGAACTGACCAGCTTTGAGTCACACACCAAGAACGCCAAACCTTGGAGTAAGATAAGAAGGGGTGGCTTACTTCCGTTTATTGAGAAACTCCATGGCCCTAAGGAGGAGATTACAGATTTCTTTGAGAAGAACTGGAACAATGGGGAGGTTCTCCTATTTGGCAGGAAAGTTCAGATTGATGAAGCTTTGCTTGCAGAGGTGACTAGCATTCCGATGGAAGAGCATAAATTCTTCAGAGACAGGAAATTCTCCGACGAAGCTGTCTTGAGGTTCCCCAAATCTGAAACGAAGAAGAAAAAACTTGTCAAGACAACGAATAGTTACTATGAAGTGGACACTATAAAAGCATTATGGAGAAAAGTGTTAAAGGTAATCATGGAGTACATCACTCTCGACGGCCACTTCACTAGGGTTTATGGATACCACTTCGTGCTGCTTAATCACTTCCAGCATAAGGTGCGTGTCTCTATCCCCTTCTTCTTGCTCTGTTCCCTGAGAAATAGTTTTTCTGATCACAGTAGAAGCCTTAAAAGATACCCGATTCTTCACACGCGTCTTTTAAGGCTCATTTATGAGCACTTTCAGAACATGCCTGCCCTCCCAAACCCTATAGCCCATTTGGAGCTTGATGAAGATGATACTGAGCCTAGCATTTCTGATACCAAAGCTTCCCCTGACTGTGTCAAGAGCTCTTCGCCTCCTCTGCCCCCCCTTCCGCCTCTGGCTGCTCCCCTCAACCTTCTGGCGCCTACTCTGTTTCTGCCTCTGGCCGCTCTAACCCTAATGCAAATGTGGCGGGCTCTAGCTCTCAAGTTAATAAGCTTGTTTCCTACCCCGAAGACTCCCCTATTGTTTCAGCTAAGGCGGCCGGGGTTAATCTTGAGGACCCCCTCGTTCCCCAGAATATTCAGCAGGAGAACTTTCCCCCCCAGAGAGGTGCGGAGTTGGTGATTTTTGGGGTTAATTTTGAATGTGAGCCCCCTTTTGACTTCATTGGTAATGCTAAGAACTACTCTTGAGACCAGGTGAATTCTGCCAAATGGGTTTTTCATGAAATAAGTGAGCTGAAAACTAAAAATTTGTCTCTTCATAGAAAGCTGGGGGAAATTGAAGCCAAAGTTGCTGGGCTTACTCAGCTCGAAGTGGAGAAGAATTACAATGTGAAGGACAACACATTTGAAAATGATATTGAAAAAATTAAAGGTACTATGAAAAAAATTACCGAACAAAACTGTAGAATTGCCAGACATAACTCTGTTATCATCAGGGCTATGTCCAAAAGACTGGAGAAAACCCAGAATAGAGCTCTGATTGTCGATCTTGATCAGGAGAAAGACCAGGACGAGGAAGCTAGAATCTCTAAACGTACCAGATCTAGTACGAAAAGGAAAGCCCTGACCACCCCAAACATGATTTAGATTTTTATGGAGGGGGTTTAGGAAATGGCAGACTTGGAAGAGGTGGTGGACGAGCTCCTGAATTCTATGAATTAGCTGCGGCCGGGCCTAGCTTTTTCTGTTTGCTGGCCTTTTTTCTGGTTTCTTTAAGGCTTTTTGTTGCTGCCTGTTAATGCTGGTTCTTATCTTTCTGGCAGTTTTTCTATTTTTTGGACCTCTGTTTTGGTCTCTTCCTGTATTGTTACTTCGTGGTTTCGGGTCCCTGTAAAACCTGTTTATCCCCCTTTATCAAAAACAATGACCCTACAAGGATTTTCATGGTTGTTGACCCTCCAAAAGGTTCAGCCATTTGGAATTTCCTAATTTCATGTAGAAAATTAGTAAGTTCATACATCTCTTGGGAGGTAAATAATGGACAAAGGGTGAAATTCTAGAAGGATTCTTGGAATGGTAATCTTCCTCTACAAAATATCCTAGAGCTTCTCCCAATAATTGAAACTTTGAGAGATATTGATATTTGGGGAGAAAATTTGTTAAATTATGTTCATTTGGTAGATCCCAGCTCAAGTAAAGTAAGGTAACCTGGAAGAGAATTTCACATCCCTCATTATCAGCCCAACAATGTAGTATACTAGAAAATATCTTGGAAACAAGGATAATGTATCTTTCTTCCAAACTGGATAAATTATTATGGGCTCCCTCAAAAGATGGAAATTACATGGTAAGTCAAGGTTGTAAGGCATTAAATTAGGAACTAGGCCATCTTCTTGCCCAAAGGGACTTTTCATTCTGTTGGAATAATCAAATTCTCCTAGAGGCAGGAAATTTCGCATGGTTAGCATTGAAGAAAGATATTTTAACTAGTGATCAACTATCCATACTAAGAATAGCAGATCCTTTTATGTGCCCTTTGTGTTCTAAGGAGTTTGAACATCTTGATCATTTTTTTGTCAATTGTAAATTTGCACAACGATGTTGAGAATTCATTGTTAGTAAGCTCAATTTGTGTATGCCCCTTCCAAACTCCCTATGGGACTTATTTCAAAGTTGGCTATTGCTCTACAAATCATCATTTTTTGCTTGCATATGGAGGATTGTGCTAGCTCTTGTAGTATGGAATCTCTGGTGGGAGAGGAACTTGCAAATATTCAGGAAAGTATCCCATTCGACAAATGTTGTTAATGCAAAAATTGAAAATGTAATTTCTGAGGTAATCAATACCAAAACTAGAGAAACTAAAGATATAAGCTCCTCTTTTACCAACTGAGATGATACCATTTTACAAAATTTGAAGTAGATAAAACTTCCTTTTCTTGGCAGTTTATTGCAATCAAAACTAGTAAAGTGTGATAGAAAGTAGGTAAAATGGAAAGCTCCCCAAAATGATTTAATAAAGTTGAATTTTGATGGTGCATCGAAAGGAAATCTATGAGAGTCTCGGGCAGGGTTTGCATACGTGATCCTCAAGGTAAAATTTTAGCTTTATGCTCCAAGTATCTTCATAGAGTAACTAATAATTTAGCTAAAGCTAAAGCTTTAATGTTAGGGTTGGAAATGGCCCTAGAGATAGGTATCAAAAATCTTCATATTGAAGGTGACTCCTTACTGATAATTAATGCAACTAAAGAAAAGAGCATTCATAATTGGAGTATTAAATACATCCTTCAAAAAGTATGGGATCTTCTTCATAAGTTTAAAAATTATATAATATCTCACACCTAAAGAGAGGGAAATAATTTAACATATTTTCTAGCTAACATGGGTAGTTCAAAGAAGGAAATAAGTACTTCATCTGACTTAACCTTGCTTGACAACTTTCCACATTTAGCCCAATTGATTGAGTAGGATGCTTGTCACCTTAAGTGATTGATTCCATTCGTATCTAACATATATGCGAACCATATTGGCACATGGAAGTACCATTGAATTTGGTAAGGAAAGTTATCTTTTAATTTCTCCATGTTAAATTTGGCATTATTTATCATGATTATACCTTGGTTCTCACCTTTATACTATTTCACGTATGGGAATTATTCTTTTTGTCAAATGCAAACTGATTGGTACCTTGAGGATATCATCATGTGCTCCAATATTCAGTGAGCGATCTATCCAAAGAAGTGATGGGACGGGTCATACATACAATTGTTAGCCACATTTAAATCCACCACTCCTTTGGCAATTGTTGGTGGCTACATGTAATTTTGCCACTTCTTTGGCGAATGTTTGGAAAAAATTTTGTGAGTTACATGATGGCATCCTTATGGTACCTTTCATATGTGGTGGTACTTCACATTAATATTTGTAGGAGAGGTAATCTTTTTCACATGATTGGTAATATTTTAAAAGATTTACCTCATCAATCTTTATGCATATGAAACAGTTGCCATTATTACTACCTAAAATTGTGTGAAGGATCCTTTGGGACTTAAAAACTATATTTTATCACTCATTTTAGTAGTTTCTTTCAAGAAGCTTATGTGAGTGACTAATTCTGAATTCAGTAGCAAGTGAAAATATAGTGGAAACATGGCACTCTACCCCTAGAATTTTCAAATTAATTGCCTTATTCAATCCTGGGAAAGGTCGTTTGAAGATAGTCTCTCTTTGAAAAATTTGAGCATCATCTTTAAAACAAATTGTATGCATGAGGAAAACGTGATATGCTCAGTGTTGTGAGTGGAAATCATTCACCCGAGAGCTTGATGTTTAGTATTTCCTTCTCAAGTACTCTAAATTTTCTTGTCAAATGCTATGGATTTGCTTCAATCATTGAGGGAGTTAGAGCTAATTGTAGAAAAATTTGTAAACCCTCAATTCAGCGATAAGAATGAGTTGCTTTATCTTGTGAAAAAATATAATTTGTTCTTCGAGGAGGGATACATTGGAGGCTTATTGCCTCGTGAATATATAAAAGAAAAATCTTGGTTTGAAGAAATATTTGAGGCTATTAGATTGGGGCTTCAGTTTTGCAATGACTATGTCCTATTATCTACTTTAAACAAACATGACAAGAAAATTTGTGTATCTACTTTAAACAAACATGACAAGAAAATTTGTGTATCTTTGGAGACCAAAATTAAAGAAAAGTTATTTTCCATTTCTTTCTTTTGGGATTATGCGAAGAAATTTGCCTTAAGATGTTTTTCCGCTGAGAAACAACCAGTGCAAATTGAGTCTATAGCTATTGTGCGCAGAGAATTTCATGATTTATCAAATGTCGAGAGCACAATTTCTTTATGTCAGGGTTCCAAGGCAGCCAATCAACTGGAAATTGTGGCTCAAACAGATGAAGAAGCTCCTTTTGTGGGTCATGATTTTTTTGCAAAGGAGATGCCTCTTCCAAAAAAATATGAGTAGAAAAATGAGGAAGATGCAGTGTAGGAAAATAATTCAACTTGTGCAAAGCGAATAGAGAAATAGCATAAGCTAGGTAGTTAGAATGTTTTGTTTCATTGTTGGCAGAGGCTTTTGCATGCATAGGTTTTGAAAATTATGCCTCGTTTTGTACCAATCAAGTATCAGGTCCTTAGATGGGTTATGGTGGCGGTACTATAGTTAGATTTTTGAAAAATCCTATTCTTCATCCCCTACATGTGGGATAATTTTATAATTGATTGTAATACATGAATCAATCTTTTGTATCGAATGGGCTATAATCGTAGGTTTTCTTCCTGGTTCTTTCTTGCCAGTATGCCCTCTAAACCAGGTTTATGTACATATTTTATGTTTATTAATATAATATTGTGTTGTGCCCACTCTTGTCAAAAATAAAGAAGAGAACATTCCCCATACAACTTGAGTTTTTCCACTACGGGACAACACCATTTGTAGAGTGAAAAATAGTGGCATGTAAACTAGATTTTATTATTATATATCACAATTTTCATCTTAACTATGAAAAGGCGAAGGGTCATAGGGAAGCATAAATCTAAAATTTTATTTTACCTCTTTATCTTTTATAAAAATGTGTAACTAGAATTTACATCAAAAAGAGGTGCAATGGTTACACAGAGTGTATTTTATATTCGTGTGAGTCAAAATGTTTAGAATACTATTTTTCATAAACTATGTTCCAAATCTTTTTACTCATAAAAGAATTAATTTCAAAAAAAGGGGATTAAAATTCATGCACACATTTGTTAGATTTACACTAATCCCTCACTTTAATGAGTCTAATCTTTTGTTACTGTCCACAAGTTTGAGTGCTGCATAACATACATAATTCATGGATTATCTTACTCATTGTTTTTGCAAATGTTGTATGTGGAGTGCAAAAGAGTTTATAAGTGTTTTTTTTTTTAATATTTAAAAATATAAATTGATATTATATTTCTCACATGTAAGAAAATTAATTATAGACAATATCATAGACTTGAGTCCCTCCTATATTTGTGAAAAAAGTCCCCTTTAAAATCCTCTGAGAAATGTACAATGATGATATTTAAATAATTTTATATATTAAATATATATATATATATAAACCTTTCAAACAATTGCAAAATAAACTTTAATGTAAAAATATATCAACACTTTTACAGAAATAACTAAAAATCAAATCACTAAATTTTTTGGCAACATGAAGTACTACAATACTTAGTAATGATGTGTCCTTAGTATATATAAGAGAACATTCCCTATACAACTTGAGTTGTTCCCCTACAGGACAAAACCATTTGTGGAGTGCAAAATAGTGGCATGTAAACTAGATTTTTATTATTGTATATCACAATTTTCATCTGAACTATGAAAAGGTGAATGGTCACAAGGAAGCATAAATCTAAAATTCCATTTTAGTTCTTTATCTTTTAGAAAAATATGTAACTACCACTTGCACTGAAAGGAGGTGCAATGGTTACACCGATTGTATTTTATATTAGTGTGACTCCTATTTTTGAGGTGTGTACATTTGTTAGAGTTATACTAATCCTTCTTTTTAATGAGTATAATCTTTTGTTACTGTGCACAAGTTTGAGTGTTGCATATCATGCATAACTCATGGGTTATCTTACTCATTATTTTTGCAATGTTGTATATGGAGTGCAAAAGTGTTTTTATGTGTTTTTGTTTTGAATATTTAAAAATAGAAAATGATACTCTATTTCTCACATGTTTAATAAACTATGTTCTTGCTTCTTTTCAATAGTGGTAAATCCAACTTGTGCACAAGTTTGACTGTTGCAAAGCATACATAACTCATGGATTATCTTACTCATTTTTTTGCAATGTTGTATAATCGGTGCAAGAGAGATTATATGCATTTTTGTTTTGAATATTTGAAAGTGGAAAATTGTATTCTATTTCTCACATTTTTATAAACTATAGTTGTGCTTCTTCTTTTTAATAGTGCTAAAGCCAACTTGTACATGTTTATGTTTATTTGTTTTGTTTCGTATCACTGAGATTAGTTCTATGATTGGAAATTTGGATGGATATCAAACAAATGTACCTATTTTACAATGGATACACTTATGGTTTCGTCCATGTCTTTTACTTCTTCATATGTTTGTTCACAATTTTCTTCATTATTGTTCTCATTGTCTTACAATCAACATACAATTTTAAAATTTTAACTTTGCATTGATTGTTATATAAAAATTAAGTGATAGTCAATATTTCAAGTTAATAATTTTTATAGTCATGTATTCTCAAATACTATATTACAATATAGTAGCTCTCAATTTTTTGAGTGTAAGTGAAACAAATTTATAGTTTCTCAACAAAATTCTTAAAATTCTCATGTTTCTAAATTTCATTGATACACATTTATAGTTTTTCCACAACACTCTTAAATTGGGTGAAGCGACAATAGTGGTTTACAATTTTATGGAGGAAGGAAAATTGAGAAAAAATGACCCCATGGCAAAAAAAATGGTTCTAGGGGTTTGAAAGAACCTACAAGTTCAACCAAACCCTAAAGGGGTTTGCTTGAACTAGGGTTTGAGTGAACCCATTAATTACTGGGCCCACATTTCCTACCCAAAAAATAAAAGGAAATTCGTATTGAGGGTGGTTCACTTGAACCCCCCTTATTCCTCATTCTCCCCTTGAAACACAATAAAAAAACTAATTTTTTACACTTCGAAGCTCACGTTGGGGATGAAAATGGAGGAGTCTTCACAAACCCAACTGGAATAAAGTATTCCTCAGAATGAGCTATCCAACAAGTATAATTTTAATATTTTTTGGTTTTATGATGTATTTGTTATTTTAGTTTTATTAAACATAGGTTTTTCATCAAAAATGAAGGTCTTTATTCTACACATGTGGAAAAATAGCAGATTATCAAAAAATAAATTTGAAAAATATGAGTACACCAGATATTGAAGTCCTTGATCCAACAAAATAATAATAATTTTTGTACATACAAAAAAAGTTGTGTTATATGGTCGCGCTATGTCTGAATTGTAATTAGTTTTACTTCAAAACTTGATTAAAGAAAATATATTCAATACAAAACTATCGAACCAAGTGGAAGCACTAGATATCAGAGTTACAAATTTAAATTTGAAAGAACTAGAATTCTATCCTTTATGGAAAAAAGGTTATGTGTTATACGGTGTGCGTCACTTTTTAAAAATGTTGTTTTCTAAAAAGGCTAGTTTTCATGGGAGATTGAAAAAGAAGTGCAATCTAATTCCAAAAATTTTGAAAAAATATTTTTACAATCTATAGAAAAAATGTGATGAGACTCTAGTTTGTATCATCTTCAAATTCCTCACAATTTAGCCACTATAGGTGCCCAAATGTGAATATTTAGTTAAAAAACACAATTTCAATGTCTAATTTGGCCAAAAATTATAAACCACTATTGTGGGACCACCCAATTATCAGTGTTAGTCAATACATATGTATAAAGTCTCTCTATAGCACTCTTAAGATTCTCATATTTTTGAATGATAATGATGAAAATTCATAATTTCTCAACACTCTTAATATTCTCATGTTTCTTAGTGTCAACAATAAAATTCATATTTCCTCAACAACAATTATGTTATTCTCACGTTTCTAAGACTGTGAAAAAATAAAATTGAATACAAAGGATGGAAGAGTGGATTTTTATCCCATATAAAAGTGATTTTTTGAGAATATAGGTCTGCAATAATTAAATATATACATATGCTAATCTTTTATTAGGCCAGCTAGAGTATGTGTAGTGTAAGGAAAATTGAGTAAGGGAAAGTAGCCCTTAAATAGAGGACAACCATGTCATAGACTCATGTGGCCACATGAGGATTGTCACATGCTTTGACCCATATGAGAGTGAATAAATTGAGTCATGAATATGAGCTTTTCTATTATGTTTGTAGTGGAAGTTACGTTCTTAATGAAATTAGTTTTACTTTGCCTCTTTCTACTTAAGGTTTCCATAAAATCTAGTTGATAACTAATATGGGGGCTTACTATATGGTCCAATGGGTGGGCTTGGGCTTCTATTTTCATGGAGCAAGAGGTATCATGGGAATTTTTTTTTTCTATGGGATTAATTGGAATCTTTTCTAGAAAAACAGGAGCCCCTACCATTTAGGAATGCATATTTCAGCTGGTGAAATTGGGGATGAGACTAGAAATTGCCCCTACACCTTAGGAATTTTTTATACCAGTTGTCTCTCATTTTAAATTTTAAATTATTATTATAAAATAAAATGAGAGAATTTTCATTTATTTATTAGTTTTTATGAAAGCATTACAGTTCATTCCTTAAATTTTGGAGCTTAAAATTTTAAGCAGAATTGGAAGATTAAATCCATGAGACCAAGAACTTTGAAATATTCTAAAAAAATCTAAGAAGAATACATTGAGATTTTTAAGGAAGCCCCCCTCCATGAGACCTTACCTTTAGTGTAAAGTACGAAATGCATCGTGTTATACCATCAGCCAACCCTATCTAAAAGTTTCTAATCCCAATCATTTCCACACCTATAGGTGAATACCAAATCTTAAGTCTCTCATACAACTCTCTTCTAATTGTTGTTACTCATCTAAAAGGAATCAATAATAATGTCTCACATACTACAAACCAATTATTTTTACTTCCAAGGGAGGGACCCTTCACAATATCAAGATCCAATGTGTTTTCCTCGATTGGATGTTATTCCAATGGATCATTTTTTCCTGCTACCCTTCAATCAAGCTACAAAATAGTTTGAGAAATGTGCATTATTTCTTGTTTTGAGCATGGTATTTAATGGACAATTTAGAAGATTTGAAGGTCTTAATGCTTACTTAACCACTACTTCATTTTAGATAGCACATATTGTTTGGATGGACAGCTGTTATGTAAGTTGACATTGTATATGCTCTATTTGTTAACATTCTGACAATTGTTTTGTGAAGAGTATAAGATTTCTCTTTCAAAATTTAGCTCCTCCTACTACACATAGCTGCATGAACCTATATTGGCAACATTTGATATATTTGTTTTAAAATGTAGGAATCGGTCCCCCCTAACTTTTTTCACTTGACCAGTGATGTTGCGTGACATGCTTTCATATAACACAGGGAGGGTGGGGAGACTAGACTTCATGACCTCTTTCCTATTATAGGATTCTTTTTCCAATCGAGGTAGGCCCACCACCAAACATTTGAGATCTTTTTTCATTCAAGGGAAAATTCCTATTTTCTTTGGGTTGCATGTTGTGGTTTTTTCTTTCTTATGCAATCTATTTGTGGGAGAGGCTCCTATATGTTGGGCTCATTTTGGTTAATCGCGCTAAATAATTGCTCTAGCATTTTCTCATGTACATGGTCTCTCCTTTGGCCTTCATCTTCTTCTCCATCTCCTTGTCTAGTTTTTCCATTGTGATTGGTCATTCTTTGAGTTTGATGCACATCAGAAGAGGACAACAAAAGTTCCATGTTATCCTATAAACCCTCTATGACAAAGGGAAAATGTCTTTGCGACAAACTTGAAGTGCTTTTATCCGTTTCTATTGTTTGACCTTTGATAGACCTTAGTTTAGAAAAAGGGGTTGAGAATTCAATATTGGTTGTTAGATAATTCCAAAATTATATGATCTAGCTAACAATTACATAGTGAAAGTTTTGGTTATTTATTAAGAGTTGTAAGTTTGAGCTATTGCTTTCAAATTTATATCCATTTTGTTTAATTATGGAAACAACTAGAGGCAACACTAAAGGAGGATTTAGGAACAATGGTAAGAGAAGATATGGGATGGAATTTTATGTTGTAAATCTATTTTAGGGATTGTTATCTGTTGTTTTGGAGTATTTAGGACTTTTGAGAGGTTGATCTCATCACCACGATAGTGATGCTACAACTAGATTGAAAGATGCAAGTGGTCCCTTAGGGATTGGGAAGACAATGGAAGAGGTTATGAGGTGTCTATTAGGATAATTGGAGTAGGGGAGTAGAAGCATGTGAGAGTAGGAACAAGGCCCCAATGAAATCTGATTTACAACCATTTGAGGAAATTCTTTCAATCAACAGACCATCACTTGAGCATAAATTAAGCTTCCCCTTATGATCTAATTTATTTATTTTGGGGTGGCCTAGTTCGATTGGCTAGAGCATCCTGTTGCAAGCTCAATAGGTCACGAGGTTTAATCTCTCCCCAAATATGTGGTATTGGACTATATTCCACACCAACACCACTAGTCATGTGAAAAAAGTTTACTAGGCACACTGTAGTTTATAGGGGGGTGGATACCCAACTGATTCCTCTAGTCTAACAAAAAAATATATATCTATTTTCAATGAACAATAACCTTATTATGATCATAATTTTATGATGTGTTTTCTAATGTGTTGCATATACATTATTAGGTGTGGGTGTAAAGAAAATCAATACTGCTCCTCTTAAAATAGCTGAGGAGGACAAGTTAGCTACCTAGTTCTGGCATATCCATTTGTTGTGCTAAATCTCAATGTGGTTTAAGGAAATGTGATACAAAGATAATTTTTATGCCTCCCAAAAGACCCATACGACATAGTATTGGGGACTATTCCAAAACCACATCTGCTACTTCGACTGGCTCTGGCCTTTCTGGAAAGGTTGTGGTTGCCTTCACCAAAATACACACATAGGAAAATGAAACCATTACAATTATGAGGAAAATAGGATGCGTTGTGTGCAACCATATGTAACCCATGTATAGGACTTGCATTGCACCCAAGATACACTTTTCTAGCTAGGTTTAGGCACAAATTGTCTCCACAAAGTATTCTAAATTCAGTTAAACATTAACTAGTAATGATGAGTCCTTAGTATTTATAAGAGAACATTCCCTATACAACTTGAATTGTTCCCCTACGGGACAACACATTTTTTGGAGTGAAAAATAGTGTCATGTCAACTAGGTTTTTATTATTATAGATCACAATTTTCATCTTAACTATGAAAAGGTGAAGAGTCATAAGTAAACATAAATCTAAAATCCCATTCTAGTTCTTTATCTTTTTTTAAAAATGTAATTATATGTACTTATTAGTATCATGTAATTGTATATAATATATGGCCAACGTAATTTAACATATGTACATATATTTGGTAAAAATAGTCATCTATATATCTCACTTTAAAGAGTGTATCATGTAATGCCTCGTCTTGTAACCTAAGGAATGATGCATTGACTACGAAAGTGTAATATTTTTTTTTTAAAATGTAAACATTTACTCAACTAATTGCAAACATTCCCTAAGTAACATGACAAAACACTATCTGAAAATTCCCATAGACGACAATAGTATTTAACATTGCATAGATTTATCTCACATTAACTTAGAAGTATACATTGAATAATATTTGAATTTCATCAATGAAGGTATAAAGTACAAATATGAATCTTACATTGCATTTGAAATAACATTACAATACTCATTTTCCAAATGAGGTAGATAAAATAATAGTTACAATTACAAGTTACAAATATTCTCCTCATTAACAATTGAGGAGTGTTTTAAAAATATAGTTTTTCCATTGTTTCAAATAAGAAAGTACATGAATCCACTTGCGAGCTCTCCATCCAAGAAGCACTCGTTGCCATGAACAAGAATTGGGGACCCAACGAAGTAAGGTGCACATTCCACCCAACCATGTGGTACCCATAGGTCCACCCCCCATGCTAGGAGATAGTAATAAGGTTCCCTAGACATAACCTACAAACCCTAGACACAAGTAAAAACCATGGACAAGCTATACAAGTACATACTTAACTTATTGGTTACACTACTTCCAGAATTAGGATAATCAAATAAACTAAATTCACAAAGACACTATTATTTTAGGTGGAGTGTCATCACAATGTTGCAAAGGTTACCCTGGTGTTTCTTCCTAGGTTCCCGCCCCCAACTAGGGTTACCCTGGCAACCTCTTACGAAACCCGGCCCCATAAGAAAACTGTTACAGAATCAGATATCTTTTAAGAAAAGAATATTTTGACTTGCCATTCCAGGCCTTCTTGACTAAATCTCAAGACTGAACTAGCCCTTGAGTCTATAAGCGAGGCTTATTAATCTAGTTAAAGGTTTTAAACTAACTAATGTTTCATTTTAGTTTTCACTGACTTACCAAATCTACATGAGTTACCTAGGCACCACTTTGTGTGTCGGTCCTCACACAGAGCCACTCCCCTAAAAAGAACACAAGGAATCTAAGTTTACTAACTAAGCTAAACAAAGTGCACATAAAACATCTGGTACCAAACAACTCTCAATAGACATCTCAACATGTTCATGGAATACAGGTGTCTATAAATCATACAAAACCACATGCACTACCCTAGTATGCTCAAAGGTATGAAACCATTGTAAAAATTTAACTCTGTTTAAAAGGATTACATCTGAAAGACTTGAAATCAATTTGCCCAATCAAAATTTAAAGCAACTGAAAACTAATCAGGCATAATGATCATCTAATTTTAGGATTTACTAAATCCAATCAAATGAATAACTTAAACATGAAATTATTCAACTAAAATATAACTCATCATCCCTTTAATATGAAAATCAAAACTAAATTCACCCAATTTCACAACCATACATCATAATGACATTTTAATTCTTCTTCGCATTTCATTTCATTATAATAACATCTATAATGATTTAAATTTTGCTAATAAAGAATATATTATACATTTAGTTAAATGAACAATCAAAAAATAATATTTGACTATTTATTTAAATATATAAATTTATATATACATTTTAATTTAAATAAGTTTATTATCACTATTATTTAAACAAATTAAAAACTTAATGAATATATGTATATATATAAATATACAATATATATATATATAATATATCATAATATATAATTAAAAATGAATTTTAAATTCAAATTAACTAAAAGATTTTTTTTTTAAAAAAAAATTACTAACAATAAACAGGGGGCTCGGCTTCCTTCACAGTCGAACCCTCCATGGAGGGCACAGTTGTGCGGGCAACGCCTGCACTACCTGTGATGGCAGCACTTGGCGCTACCCTCACAGCCAGCTCCCCTGTGGGGTCGACCGTGGGGGTAGCCCCCTTCAGCTCCTTCTACAACTTTTATTATTTTTTTTAATAAAAAGAAAATGGTGATTTTTAAAATTGCAAACGACGATTTCTTTAAAGGCATTCAACACTACATTTTTTAATAAAAATAACATTACATATATGTACTTGTATGTGTATATGCATATATAACACCATTACATATACATATATGAATATATATATAATTTTAAATAATAATAAAAATACTGTAACTGGGCAATAATTTTCAACAGGGTTTTCTACAGAACTCAAGGAAAACTTCAAATTTAGACAATTTATTCACAAAATAATAATCTAAGTAACTAAGGTTTTCAAAACTCCCAAATACCAAGATATTTTCTACAGGTAGTGTTTATTAAAATTCTTCTCGAAGGTTTTCTTTTCCTAGAATCTTGTAATAGTGATGTCTTCATAATTTTCTATTGTTTCATAAAACCTACTGTGTTTCCCTTTGATTTTACTATATAATCTTGTCTCATAGAATATACAAAGAGGTGACGAATTTTCTACATAAATTTCTACAGGATTATTTTCTATAAAATTTCCTCGAGAAGAATAGAGATTTCAATGAAAATTTAATTTCCTCAAGCAATCTTTTAAATACACAATTAACAAATCTTTTTATAAAAATATTTCTTACATAGACAATCTTTTCAAGAAACAAATTAAATAATTAGAAGAATACCTATATTCCTGTAGCTTCTAAAACTTGTCTGTAGAAGAAAAGCTTTGTTTACTTGATGCGTGCAATCTTTCAAAGCCCCTCTAGAACACCAATTTCCAGAAGAATGCAAATACTAACTAGAAGTAATCCCAAACTTCTTCCATAATTTTTTTAAAAATAAACCCAGAAGAATTCAACCAAAAATATTTCCAACAATTCACTGTATTTTTCATTTCCCGTGAAGTAATTTCCTATTTTCCCCAAATCACATAATATCTTCCGAAAGAATCCTCAACAAGAAATAAAAACAATTAATTTAACTAACACACATGTCAAGAAGAAAATATCTTCTAACAACCTCATGGCAATCTTTCTTTCTTCCTTATCAAGAATTGAATGCATTTTAAAGATTAAAGAATTCAGAATTCCAAAATTCAAAATTCAATTTCCTTTTTATTTACTTATTTATTTATTTATTTATTTTTTATATATTTAAAATTTACATTCCCAACAAAGCAATTAATTTAAATTTAATCTAATATTACAAATAAAGTAACTTTAATTTAATTAATTAATTTATTTAATTAAATAATTTTAATCTCAATGATTAAATTACTTAACCAAATAAACTAATTTAATTAATTAAATAAAATATAAAGCTTTTATTTACAACATTTAAAATTAATTTAAATAAACATTAAATTAAAACAACATTGATTTATCATTAAATTAACAAAATTTCCCTTTCAAATAAATAAACCAATCAGACACAATTGAGACAACCATAGACACCAGACTTGAACTAATGACATACTATGACCGGGTTTAAGACTAGATTAGGAAGAACCTTGTTACTACCTCCCAATCAAAATTTTAGTTGAGTCTTGACATGCTCAGACCTGAGAAACCAGGTGTAGTTAGTGTCATGTATTTGTAATCCTACAATCAAAAAAATAATGTACATACATACATATAATCCATTAATCAAACACACCATGCAGAGAAAATCACAGAAATCACAGGGCACTCGCAAGTGAGTGATGGAACTCTATTCTCCACACCACTACACATCACATCAAACTGAAAAATTAAATAATAGTTAATCTACCATAAACATATATATAGCAATAACATATGAAGGAAACATCTATGCTAACATAAAGCATGTCAGAAATTAATTATCACCATTCAATGTATCATCATATCATAAAATGAATCCACTATCACTCTAAAGTCAACGATAAAAGTATCCCAAAACAAAGTACCAAGTTCTATCAAAGTGAAAACATGCTAACAAAAAATAGAAGCAAAGTGGAGGGGTACTACATCCTCCCCCCTAGGATCAGGCTTGTTCTTGAAAGCCTGCGAACAGATAGGGATAAAGTTCCCTCATGCGTGTTGCATCCTCCCAAGTAGCAGAAGCCTCATGACTAGGATCCCATTGGACCCTCACCTAGTCAATGTCTCAACCCCTGAGACTGAGTTTCCAATGCTATAGAATGGCCACGGGCTCCAAAGCTAGCTGCCCGTCTTCTACTTGTAATGCATTCCAATCAAGTACATGAGAAATGTCGGGATGATATGGTCTAAGAACTGACACATGAAAAACATCATGTATACATGACAAACTGGTTGGTAAGGTGAGTCGATATGCCATAGGACCAATCCTCTCTAGGTTCTCAAATGGCCCAATGAAACGAGGTGCAAGCTTAGAGCCTTTTCCATAATAGATTAGACTTTTTTGTGGTCGCACACGAAGAAACACTCTATCACCAACTGTAAACTGTCGATCTATTCTATGTGCATCGACATACTTCTTTTTTCTATCCTAAGTTGCTATTAAATGTTCTCTATTACGGTCAACCTGTTGCTCCATGTCTCGAAGCATCTCAGGTCCAAGTAGAACTCTATCCTCAAGTCAATCCCAACTCAATGGAGTATGACAAGGACGTCTGTATAATGCCTGAAATGGTGGCATACCTATGGAGCTCTGATATCTGTTATTGTAAGCAAATTCTACTAAGTACAGATAATCTTCCCAACATGATTGTTGGTCCATCACGTACATTCTAAGCATATCCTCAAGTATTTGATTAACTCTCTCCATTTTTCCATCTATTTGAGGATGATACGCTGAACTAAAGTTCAACTGTGTACCTAGATCATGTTGTAATGAAGTCCATAAAGCTGAAGTAAATATGGGATCTCTATCGGATATAATCCTACGAGGAATTCCATGCAATCTAACTATGTCCTCCATGAATATCCTAGCTACCAATGAAGCATTATAAGATGATCGTACTAGTGAAAAATGAGCTACCTTAGTCAATCTATCAACAGTTACCATAATGGCATCATGTCAATGTGATGATGTAGGTAATCCAACTATAAAATTAACTGATATAATATCCCATTTCCATTCAGGAATGAGATGTGGTTGTAACAATCCAATGGGATGTTGATGCTCAACTTTGACTCTTTGGCACTCAGGACATCTTGACACATAATCAACAATATCACGTTTCATACCAGACTAGAAATACAATTGCCGAAGATCTGCATGCATCTTCTTAACTCCTGGATGTGCTTAAGTCATAATTAATGTGCGAAGACCCTCAGAGTGTGGTACATAAATATTTTCTAAATGTCGCAATAAACCATCTGATTCAAGAGTGTACCTTGAAAAATTGACCCTCAAAAGGTCTACCAGATACAATCTCTGACTTCACCTCCTGGTACAATCTATTAGTAGGAAGTGTTGCTAATATTTGACCCCTCAAATATACTTCAAGAGCAATAGCAGCAATCTCATGTCGACGATGACTAAGAGTGTCCACTACTACGTTCTCTTTTCCTTGAACATATATAACCTCAAAATCTTATTCACATAAGAACTCCATCCACCGTCTCTTTCTAGCATTCAAGTTAGGCTGCATAAAAATGTATTGCAGACTATGGTGATCACAATGAAGTTCGAAGCGATGACCTAATAAGAAATGTCTCCATCAAACTAATGAATGCACAACTACGACAAGATCTAAATCATGAGTGAGATAATTTAGTTCATGATCTTTGAGTTTACGAGACTCATAAGCGATCACACGCCCATCTTGCATCAATACTACCCCTAAACCCTCTAAGGATGCATCAGTGCAGACTACGAAATCCTTAGTAGGATCAGGAATAATTAATATAGGTGCATTAGTCAACTTTTCTTTAAGTGTTTGAAAAGCCAACTGACACTGCTCTATCCAAACAAATTTCTTCCCTTTTCTCTGAAGAGAAGTTATAGGGTGACCAATCCTAGAAAACCCCTGAACAAACCATCTATAATACCCAGCTAGACCCATGAAACTACCAACCTCCACTATGTTGGTAGGCCCAGGCCAATCAACTATAGCTTGAATCTTTGAAGGATCCACCGCAATACCCTTTCCAAAAATCACATGACCAAGGTATTTCACCTCAGTTTGAAAGAAGTCACACTTCTTCAAGTTTGCATACAATTGATTTTCCCTTAAGCATTGCAATACCTGTCTCAAGTGCTCTTCATGCTCCTTCATATTTCTCGAATAAAACAAAATATCATCGAGAAACATAAGGACAAAATGATCAAGGTATGTATGAAAGACACCATTCATCAAACTCATAAATACTGATGGTGCATTCGTTAACCCGAACGGTACTACTGTGAATTCGTAATGACCATAACAAGTTCAGAAAGAAATTTTATAAATGTCTGCTTCAGCAATACGTAATTGGTGGTAACCAGATTTTAAATCAATCTTAGAGAACACATTAGCTCCCTTGATTTTATTGAAAAGATCATCGATTCTAGGCAAAGGATATCGATTCTTTATCGTTACTTTGTTTAATTGACGATAGTCAATGCACAATCTAAGTGATCCATCCTTCTTCTTTACAAAGATGACAAGTGCTCCCCAAGGAGAAACACTTGGACGTATAAAATCCTTTTCTAAAAGATCCTCTAACTGAATACGAAGCTCCTCTAATTAGTAGTCATCATTCTATATGGAGCTCGAGATATAGGCTCAGCTCTAGGAACTAGGTCAACTCTAAAGTCAATATCTCATTTTGGTGGCATCCCAGGTATATCTTCAAGAAACACATCAGTGAATTCCCTGAGGATAGGATGATCAAAAAGAGATATCTCTCGACTCTCTCCTTCCTCCAGATCAGTAACTGTTGTTGCAAATAGTTGACAACCACGACGAAGACATCTCTTCAATTGCATAGCAGAAATCATCCACAAAGAGATAAGTCTTTGAACACCTATGATTTCCACTTTCACACCTAAATCATTAGTGCAACTAACTATCTTAAGTTGACAGTCAATTACAACATGATGAGATTCTAACCAATCCATACCTAAAACTATGTCATACAATCCTAAAGGTATAACATGAAGATCCACTAAGGTAGATAACATTCCAATTTTATGTTCACAATTATGTACAATGTTCTCTACCACTACTTTCACCCCAGAGGCACATTCTACCTGCCACTTACCACCTTGCTTTACTGCCATAAGACCACATTGCTCAACTATGGTAGGTGAAATAAAGGAATCAGTAGCTCCTGAATAAAAAATAATAGTAACACTAACACCTTGTAACTTACCTAAAGTCTTGACCACTGTGTTCTGATGATCAACTTGGTGGTTATTAACCACAGCATAAACTATATGAGATTGTCATGTATCATCGACTGTAGGCTTAGAAGTTGTAGGTTGTGGCCTAAAACCTGAAGAACCTCTCATAGGACACTGCCTAGCTATGTGTCCCTACAAACCACATGAATAACAACTAGTGCCTCTACCAAATCCTCTGCCACCTGAAGGCGAATTGGATTGCTGAAAGCTACCTCTACTAATAGTAGACTACGCACTCTGAGCTGGCTAATCCTATCAATTGCGCTTATTGTGCCACTAGTTGCGGTTCTTTCATGACTGAGGACTATTCCCTTGCTAAGGTTGTGAATTATTATTTTTTTGAGGTGTATGTTGCTACTGTTGTCCACCCTTGGTGGATGTCTGTTGGATCCTAGAGAAACCTCCTATCTGTATCTAAAATCCACATGGACCAACACCTGCTATAGGAGTACTGCCTATCTAGACACCTGCATGTCCACCCAATGCTAGAGCTATATTTTCTTCCACAATGTGCGCTTTCTCAATTGCAACTTCCATGGTCTTCGGTTCGAAGACTCTAACAAAATGTTGTACCAGCATCGCCTCATCATCTCCAATTCCCGTATATTTTCTGAGTTCATAAAATCTACATTCATATTGCTCAAAAGATAGAGCCATCTGACGTAAATCATGAAACTTGTCAGCCCGTCATTGCCTCCAATGTTTAGATAAGAACCGTGCTCTAAACCTCTCCAAGAATATATCCTAAGAAACTGACCCAATCTCTAAATGGAGCTTTTCTTCCTCCAAGTGCCACCAAGTAGAGGAAAATCCTCTCAGATGCATGATAGCACATCTAGCTCAGGTATTGCTACCATATGGGTGCATAGCAAAACATCTACCCAAGTCCAATAACCAGGTCTCTGCCTCTAAACCACCTCCTATGCCATCGAAAGTACGGGGATGTTCCCTCAACAAATCCCTCATATGTCTTGCCACTATGGCATCCTGCTCTACAGTACTAACAATCCTCCAAGGAGATCGATCATGTTCCCTAACTACCTCCTGATCAAATTCCTGCCTCAGACCAAGTCTAGCAAGTACCTCTTCTAATAGGGGATGCAACTGAGTTCCCTCTACCTCTGGTTGTATTGGAATTCATTCCTCACTTGTCTGTTCCAACTAAGGACATGACTGTTCAACATGTTCACTCTCGTGGGAGCTCTGAGGGGGAGTAACCTGAGGGATTGGCCCACGGCCTCCTCCTTGACCTCTACCATGACCTCTAGTATGACACCTAGGCATGATCCTACACATAAAACAAAAATGTGTCTCAGATACCCAATAGACAAGGCTAACAAAAAATAATACTACGTGCTTGGTTGACCTAATGGGCTCACAATTACCCAAAGCGTCTAGTGTTAGAACCTTGGCTCTAATACCAATCTTTAATGCCCCATCTTGTAACCTAAGGAATGATGCATTGACTACGAAAGTGTAATAATTTTTTTAAAAATGTAAACATTTACTCAACTAATTGTAAACATTCCCTAAGTAACACGATGACACACTATCTAAAAATTCCCATAGACGACAACACTATTTAAGATTGCATATATTTATCTCACATTAACTTAGAAGTATACATTGAATAACATTTGAATTTCATCAATGAAGGTATAAAGTATAAATATGAATCTTACATTGCATTTGAAATAACACTACAATACTCTTTTTCCAAATGAGGTAAATCAAATAATAGTTACAATTACAAGTTACAAATATTATCCTCATTAACAATTGAGGAGTATTTTACAAATATAGTTTTTCCATTGTTTCAAATAAGAAAGTACATGAATCCACATGTGAGCTCTCCATCCAAGAAGCACTCATTGCCATGAACAAGAACTGGGGACCCAATAGAGTAAGGTGCATGTTCCACCCCATGTGCTAGGAGACAGTAATAAGGTTCCCTAGACAGAACCTACAAACCCTAGACCCAAGTAAAAACCATGGACAAGCTATATAAGTACATACTTAACTTATTGGTTACACTACTTCAAAAATTAGGACAATCAAATAAACTAAGTTCACAAAGACACTGTTATTTTAGGTGGAGTGTCATCACAATGTTGCAAAGGTTACCCTGGTGTTTCTTCCTAGGTTCTGGCCCCCAACTAGGGTTACCCTGGCAACCTCTTACGAAACCCGGCCCCATAAGAAAACTGTTGCGGAATTGAATATCTTTTAAGACAACATGATTTTGACTTTCCATTCTAGGCCTTCTTGACTTATTCTCAAGACTGAACTAGCCCTTGAGTCTATAAGTGAGGCTTATTAATCTAGTTAAAGGTTTTAAACTAACTAATGTTTCATTTTAGTTTTCACTGACTTACTAAATCTACATGAGTTACCCAGGCACCACTTTGTGTTTCGGCCCTCACATAGAGCCACTCCCATAAAAATAACACAAGGAATCTAAGTTTACTAACTAAGGTAAACAAAGTGCACATAAAACATCTGGTACCAAATGACTCTCAATAGACATCTCAGCGTGTTCATAGAATACAGATGTCCATAAATCATACAAAACCACATGCACTACCCTAGTATGTTCAAAGGTATGAAACCATTGTAAAAATTTAACTCTCTTTAAAAGGATTACATCTGGAAGACTTGAAATCAATTTTCCCAATCAAAAGTTAAAGCAACTTAAAACTAATCAGGCGTAATGAACATCTAATTTTAGGATTTACTAAATCCAATCAAATGAATAACTTAAACATGAAATTATTCAAATAAAATATAATTCATCATCCCTTTAATATGAAAATCAAAACTAAATTCACCCAATTTCACAACCATACATCATAATGACATTTTAATTCTTCTTCACATTTCATTTGATTACAATAACATCTATAATGATTTTCATTTTGCTTATAAAGAACATATTATACATTTAGTTAAATGAAAAATAAAAAAATAATATTTGACTATTTATTTAAATATATAAATGTATATATACATTTTAATTTAAATAAGTTTATTATCAGTATTATTTAAACAAATTAAAAACTTAATGAATATATGTGTATATATATATAAATATACAATATATATATATAACATAATATATAACTGAAAATGAATTTTAAATTTAAATTAACTAAAAGTTAATTTTTAAAAACAATTTAAATTTAATAACAATAAACAGGGGGCTTGGCTGCCTTCACAGCCGAACCCTCGATGGAGGGCACGACTGTGCAAGCAGCGCCTGCGCTGCCTGTGATGGCAGCGCTGGGCACTGCCCTTACAACCGGCTCCCCTGTGGGGTCAGTCGTGGGGGTAGCCCGTTGCGACTCCCTCTACAATTTTTTAATAATTTTTTAATAAAAAGAAAACGACGATTTTTAAAATCACGAACAACGATTTCTTTAAAGGTATTCAACACTGCATTTTTTAATAAGAAGAACACTATATATATGTATTTGTATGTGTATATGCATATATAACACCATTACATATACATATATGAATATATATATATAATTTTGAATAATAATAAAAATACTGTAATTGGGCAATAATTTTCAACAGGGTTTTCTACAGAACACATGGAAAAATTCAAAGTTGAACAATTTATTCACAAATTAATAATCTCAGTAACAGAGGTTTTCAAAACTCCCAAATACCAAGATATTTTCTATAGGTAGTGTTTATTAAAATTCTTCTTCGAGGTTTCCTTTTCCTCGAATCTTGTAATAGTGATTTTATTCAGAATTTTCTATTGTTTCATAAAACCTACTGTGTTTCCCTTTGATTTTACTATATAATCTTGTCTCATAGAATATACAAAGAGGTGACAACTTTTCTAAAGAAATTTCTATAGGATTATTTTCTATAAAATTTCCTCGAGAAGAATAGAGATTTCAATGAAAATTTAATTTCCTCAGGCAATCTTTTAAATACACAATTAACAAAGCCTTTTATAAAAATATTTCTTACATAGACAATATTTTCAGGAAACAAATTAAATAATTAGAAGAATACCTATATTCCTGTAGATTCTAAAACTTGTCTATAGAAGAAAAGCTTTGTTTGCTTGACGCATGCAATCTTTCAAAGCCCCTCCAAAACACCAATTTCCAAAAGAATGCAAATACTAACTAGAAATAATCCCAAACTTCTTCCATAATTTTTTAAAAAATAATTCCAGAAGAATTCAACCAAAAATATTTTCAACAATTCATTGTACTTTACATTTCCCGTGAAGTAATTTTTTGTTTTCCCCAAATCACATAATATCTTCCGAGAGAATCCTCAACAAGAAAAAAAAACAATTAATTTAACTAACACACATGTCAAGAAGAAAATATCTTCTTACAACCTCATGACAATCTTTCTTTCTTCCTTATCAAGAATTGAATGCATTTTAAAGAATTAAAGAATTCAGAATTCCAAAATTCAAAATTCAATTTCCTTTTTCTTTATTTATTTATTTAATTTTTATATATTTAAAATTTTCATTCCCAATAAAGCAATTAATTTAAATTGAATCTAATATTACAAATAAAGTAACTTTAATTTAATTAATTAATTTATTTAATGGAATAATTTTAGTCTCAATGATTAAATTACTTAACCAAACAAACTAATTTAATTAATTAAATAAAATATAAAGCTTTTATTTACAATGTTTAAAATTAATTTAAATAAACATTAAATTAACAAAAATTTCCTTTCAAATAAATAAACCAATCAGACACAAACGAGACAACCATAGACACCAGACTTGAACTAACGACGTACTGTGACTGGGTTAAGACTAGAATAGGAAGAACCTTATTACCACCTCCCAATCAACATTTCCATTGAGTCTTGACATGCTCAGACTTGAGAAACCAGGTGGAGTTGGTGTCATGTACTTGCAATCCTGCAATCAAACAAATAACATACATACATACATATAAACCATTAATCAAACACACCATGCAGAGAAAATCACGGAAATCATAGGGCACTTGCAAGCGAGTGGTGCAACTCCGTTCTCCACACCAATACACATCTCATCAAACTGAAAAATTAAATAACAATTAATCTGCCATAAACATATATATAGAAATAATATCTGAAGGAAACATCTATGCTAACATAAAGCATGTCAGAAATTACTTATCACCATACAATGTATCATCATATCACAAAATGAATCCACTATCACTCTAAAATCAGCGATAAAAATATCCCAAAATAAAGTACCAAGGTCTATCAAAGTGAAAACATGCTAACAGAAAACATAAGCAAAGTGGAGGGGTACTACATATCATATATATATATATATATATTGATCACTTTTAATATATTTTTGATATACCAAATTTTGTAGGGTTGGGAAAGTCCAAGAATTTAAATTTAATTGATTAAATCATTGAGTTCTCTTTGTGGACACATGAGTTCAAATATCAAAGAGATATCTACTATTCAATTCTAAGTTGTGACTCTTGGTCAACCATAAGTGGTTTCTAGTATGATTTGTTAAAATGAGTTGATATTAGTCTCATAGTTGTTCTTGGAAGAGCCTGGCTAAAGTCTCATGTGAATATGTGCATATGATTAGAATATTTACAAAATATTAGTGACCATATGAAAAAATATGGATGAAAATAAATAAAGAGAAGGATATTTTTTGGGAAGAGTTTTTCCGTTCTAATAGGGCCTTGGCTTTGTGGTGTCTACGTCAAATTTCACTTTTTCACAATATTTTTCTTCCACTTTCTTGCATCTATTGTAGTGTAATTTCAATTTCTAAGCTTATGAGAATTTTACACCCCTTTATATGGCCTCAAACTTTCATTCCTCCATAGCAACTACTACTAGAGATGAAGGTTTTGTTAGAATTGTGAAACAAGAAAAAAATCACAAGCCATAGGATCAAACAACAAACAAATACACCTTCCATGCATGAGAATTACAAACAATATGTGTGGTATTCCTCAACAAGAAAAATCTATAGAATGCAATAGAAAATAAAAAAGATATGAAAGCCCAAGTCAATAATTACAATGAGAGTTGAGTTCTATATAGGAGAAAAACCCTAAATGGTGCTCACTTCATTTAACTTAATAAATCAATCCCAAGTTTAGCTTAAGTTCATCAGAAAAAAATAGCCTAATAATCAATTAAAGATTAATTAATTATTCTAAGACAATGCATGTTAATTCTAACACCCCCCCCCCCCCTTAAGATGAACTTAGGGATTAGCTAAAAACCCTAAAAAGAAATAATACATGATCAGTCTTGACAAACAAGGTTTGATGAGGTACCCATGTACAAACAAAAGATCTCTTTACAATTGGAGAAAAGGAGGAAAACACCATGGGAGAAATATCCTTTCCAAAAGAGAGAATTACAAGTGAAGGACTGAGGAAGCCTCCAAATAAGAGTAAAGGATGAAGAATCCTCCAATATAAATTTGTCCCAAAAGATAGGAACAAAGGATGAACAAAAGAACACCACTGAATCTTGAAGAAGTTGCAAACACTATCAAGGAATGATTGTTGTAATCCCAAAACAAGAATATTCATTGAAATAGATGATGATCATGATCAAGAAGATAAGAATCTATATGTGTGCCCCCATTGAAACAACTTGAATTAGATGGAAAACAAAGATAAATCATTTGGAAATCAAAGATAGAAATGACAAGATTAAGAAGACTATATTACATGAGTGCCTCAATGGAACTACTCAAATCAAGTGGCAAACAAAAGAAAATATCTGGAACTCAAAGATGCAAATAACACATGAAGCAGTATGATTGACTAAAATGACATTACTCAATATGCATGAAAACTACAAGACAAAAATGCATGTACCCAGTAGTCTCTAATCAAATAAAAATGAAAGGCCACCTCAAAAAATAGGAATGCAAGAGTGTCCATATGGTAAATGATCCATCTCAGTAAAATGTATCCACTACATCTAAAAGTAAATAGGAACAAATACTATATAAATAACTCACTCCAATGTGAATCTAAGGAGTGATTACCACCAGCAGTAGAAATGCCCCCATAATGCCAAAAAGGGAGAGGTGTGATAGGTGCATTGAATCTGAATGCCAAAAAAAAGTGTATGAAGAAGAATCAAAACATCTAAATGTGAAAACATAAAATTACAAACACATATAAAGGGTGTACAAACAAAAGGAACCCAAACATGAGGATGATTTCATGGAAGGGACACTCGAAAAAGTTATGATTGCAAAAAAAGGAAAAACATCAAACCTCCCATGGCACTTTATTGCATAGTGCAAGTACAATAAGGCACAAAGTGATGTGCAAGATCCTAAAAAGAATACATCAAAATGTTGGGGCACTTTATTTCAGTGCATTTACAAAATGAGAAAAAAAAACATGCAATGGGAGCCCATAATGTCTAAAAAAGGACTACCAGCTGAAAATACAATTCTTTGGCATAAAATGTGAAAACTAGTAGCACCATGATGAAGTACATGCAAAAAAATACATTGTAAAATAAAATGGGACCCAAAAATGAGTTCAAATGTAGAATTTATGGCCCATCAAAGTCAATAAAATGAGAAACAAACAACAAAAAAAATGAGAAAATAGAATTTTAGAAAAAATCATAAGTCCAAATTGAAAAATGCCTACACCATTGCAAAGAGAATGGAATTCTACCCCATTTCAAAAAAAAATGCACTAGAAAGGACCATTGTATGGTCAAGATATGGCCTCTGAAATTTGAGGTGCAAAACTACAAATTCCAATGGAGAGTTGTTGGTGTAATTAAATGTGTTGTACCTTGTCCTAGGTCATAATTACACCTTAGTTAAGTTTACTTAGGGACCACATAGGAGGTTGTTGGAGATTTTCCACTTTTGGTGGACTTGACATGTCATTACTTTATCACTTCCACCTTTTCTGGACACATCATGTGATTATCTCTCCACCTTAAGTGGAGTGATAGGTTTTCCTAGTTGTCTAATGTCATAAGATTACGACACTTGTCATAATCTTATGCCCTTCTATGTTCTCACCTTGACTATATAACCAAGGGGGTTCTCTCATTTGTAAATATATCATATCATATCAATGACATTGAATACAGTCTATTCTTGTCATATTCTCTCTTTTTGTGCTTTCCATTTGGTCCATAGATCTTGGCATCCATAGCCAATTCTAACATGGTATTAGAGCGGGTTGGGTGCCATTGGAGAGTCTTATTCTGAAGAGAGATTCTAGATCTAAGGAGGTCCCATTTGTGGCTCTTTGTTGCAGGTTCACATTCAAGCTTGTTGGTGCAAATATGAGCTCACCATTGCGTCTGAAAGGTTCGAGATAGTCAAATTTTCCTTTTGTTTCGTCCAAATCGAACATACGAGGCCAAATCTATGAGGGCTTGAAGCTGAAGAGTGGTTGCCAAATCCAGAAGGTAGCTGCAATTTTGGAGCATTTTGGGTCAAATCTGACCCTGCCATCACGTCTAGAAGGGCCAAAAACCTTAAGATCAACTATCCAAACATCCATTTTGGAGCAAGTCATCCAGTGAGGAAAAAAATTTTTGACGAGAGAGTCATTCGACCCCCCAGGTCATCATTATTGCATCAACGATACGATTAAAGAAAATAAAATATTCTATTTGTTTTCAAATGTTATCTAAAATTTTTTGTATAAAAATCTTTTGTATCAGTCAAAATATATTTTCAAAGTTTTATTTTGAAAAATAAAAAAAACAAATTCAAAAGAAAAAATTTGTTTCTATTGATTTAATCTGCAATACACAGAAGTGTAGCGTACCTGTAAATTGTAGGGTACTTGCGGATCCCATCTGCCACGTGGCGGTGTGTTATCCTCCCATGCAGCCCCACGCTGCTCATCATAACTAGCCAGGCATATAAAAAACCGGGGGACTTGTAAATACCAGCATAAATCCATTACGACCATCATGTAAAACTCTGTCGTTGTCATTCCAAAAATCTAGGGAAAAATATCAACGACCAGCATACAAAAATTCATCGGTGCTTCATTCAAAGATTCCAGTGGACCGAGATTCCTTCAGAATATTCTGTACAGCCCAAAGAATATTTTGTCAAAGCATATTCCGATGAAGAGTGACGCAGCGGTGACAGGCACGAAACCATCAATTTTAAGCTCATCTTTTGATGACGTCAACCTCCTTCAATGATGACATCAGCTTGCATTTGAAATTTTTTCCCCCTTCACCGTTGGGCTTTTTGGTTTTTTAGTCCAACTTTGAAGCTCGATATCTTGCTCATTTTGACTCTGTTGTTCAAGAATTTTTTTTTTATTTGGGCTAATTTTGCGTGCTCTACACACTGGTGCAATCAGTTTTTGGTTTTGGTGCCTGTTTTCTAGAAATTTCAGATTCTCATAGGTGTTGTTGGTTCATCCTCATTTTGGGAACTTCGGGAGCTCATATCTTGCTCCTACGGTAACATTTTTGCATGCAGTTTTTTTTAAAGTGCATGATTTTTCATGTACTTCTCATTGGTATGATTAGGTTGATCTCATTTTCTACCAAAAATTGTACTTGATACCGTGGCCTATTTTCTCATTTGTAAGTACTAAGATCAAGTCTAGTTTTCTATTTTTGGCATCTAGCAACTGTAAACGCACTAAATATAAAGTGCCAAATCAGCTATTGCTTGGGGGGTTTCTTGATTGAGTGATTTGGGGGGGGTCTCTTGGTGCATTGCTTTGATCTTTTTGCTTTGCTCTTTCATTCTCATGGATAATTCTAAGGTTCCTTTGCTCACATCATATAATTATTCAACATGGCATCAAAATGCATGGAATATTCTAATGACAGAAGGTCACTCTCTATATGTTGAAAATAAGGTACCTAAACCTACAGATGCAGATTAAAAGTTAAAATGGATGAACAAACATGCCAAAGCTCTTGGGTGTCTTTGTATACTAGTTTCTCAAGATTTGTTGTTCTAAATTGAATCATTTAAAAATTCTCATGAAGCTTGGGAAAAATTGAAAACATTGTATGGTACAAAAGATGAAGTAAGAGGCTATCAAATTGATAATGATTTGATGAATCTTGATCCTAAGAACTTTGAAAACATCCAGGACTACATCACTAAGGTTAATGATCTAAAAGAGAAATATAAAGTATGTGGAATTGATAAGAAGGACATCCAGTTGGTGTACAATATAATGAACAAACTTGGTCCTAATTATGCTTCTTTTGTTTCTAGCTTTCATACTCATAGATTGACTATGGGGTCTGCATACACTACACCTTCATTTGCATCATTTTCTGAGATGTTGATACATGAGAAACAAAATCCTATCTCAATGGGTCTCATCAAGACTTCTAAATCTCAGGCATTGTTGGTTAGTTAGGTGAATGAATCAGAATTTGATAAGAAACAAAAGAAAGCAAAGAATAATCAACATTCAGATCAAGTAAATCCACATTTAGATCAATCAAAGAAAAAATATTCTTCAAAAGGAGAATCATCTAAGAAGGAGAGGCCTTTTTGTGCATATTGCAAGAAGGATGGGCATGAAGAACATTATTGTTATAAGAAGGATATTGATGAATTAAAAAATCTTCTCAAAAAGAAACACATTGATTTTCCTTCTAGAATGTCTAAATCTTTTTCTCCTTCTACTTCAAAATAGTCTAAAAAGGAAAAATGTTAAACATCAAGATATAAAGGACAAGCTCTTTGTGCTCATTCAAGTCTAGGATTAGGGAGATGGCTTCTAGATTGAGGAGCATCTTATCATATGGCATCTTCACATAATATATTCTCTTCATTTCAGCCTTGTTCGATGTCTCCTATCTTGATGGGAAACAATACATACATGAGTGTAACAGGGAAGGGATCTATTAGCATTAGGGAAAACACTTTTCTAGATGTCTGGTGTGTTCCTCATTTTATGAACAATCTGCTTTCCATATATCAGATTACACATGGTAGAGATGGGAGAACTATGGAGTTCACTCCTGATTTGGTTATAATTCAGGACTTGGAGGCTAGAGAGATTATTGCTACTGGGGTGGTTGATCATTCATCTTGGTTGTATTCCTTTGAACAACTTGTTTCTAATGGTGATAATGTTCCTTTGGCTGTTGATCATATGAACCATGATTCAGAGGATACATTTGGCTTCTTAAACTTGGACATACTCACATCGGATCCAGTACTTGAGCCATGCACTCTATCTCCTCCATCTACTATTGTACTTGATGATACTTGTGTTGCTACATTTTTGGCTCCTAGTGATTCAGTGCAGCAAGACATACATAGTCTTCCAAATATGGCTTCTTTGGATTACTTTCTGACAAGTATTTTAGACTTTTTTGTGGAGTCTTATCTTGTAGATTTTGGAGACATAATCGATAGCATTCATCTTCTCTTTGATGAAGATGCACCTTCTTCAGTTGTTGTGAGGGAACACTTTGACCCTCATGTTCATTCTCTACATGATCATTCTTCACAGATTAGCGTGAGTGTGGTTACTTTTGGACAACATTTGGAGGAGGCTTCTTTGTCTTTGGATAGTACTCTACATTCATGTCTACTATATGTTGGATTTTCCTCTTTAGCAATGTGGCCTAGAATGCCTGATTGGAGTGTTTTAGCTTTCTGTATCGACATGGAGACACTTGCGCATGCTTTAGAGACATCATCATACATCATCCATTTTCATGATATCCTGCATACATCCTTGGTTCTGTTTCTTCCTAAGGGGAGGAACATTGTTTGGAAGGATTGGATCATCTTCAACATTCAATGTCGAGCTTCTACCATCATTGCAGGAGACTCAACATTGAGGGGGGGTTGCCTTGTCTCTCTTCTACTTCTCTCTTATGAGGGGTTTTTATCTTCTCATTCTTCATTGAGAGAATTTCTATTTTGTATTTCATCTTTGTTTTGAGGGGGAGTTTTTCCCATGAGTTTTTCTCCCTTTTCTCGCTTGTGAGAGATTGCATTATCTGTGTACATGGGTACCTAACATGGCCTAGTATCCAAACCCATCTTGCATTGTTTACTTTTGTGCACATTCTCCCTAAGTTTCACTTAAGGGGGGGTGTTGGTGTAATTAAATATGTTGTACCTTGTCCTAGGTCATAATTACACCTTAGTTAAGTTTACTTAGGGACCACATAGGAGGTTGTTGGATATTTTCCACTTTTGGTGGACTTGACATGTCATTACTTTATCACTTCCACCTTTTGTGGACACATCATGTGATTATCTCTCCACCTTAAGTGGAGTGATAGGTTTTCCTAGTTGTCTCATGTCATAAGATTATGACACTTGTCATAATCTTATTCCCTTCTATGTTCTCACCTTAGCTATATAACCAAGGGGGTTCTCCCATTTGTAAATATATCATATCATATCAATGACATTGAATACAGTCTATTCTTGTCATATTCTCTCTCTCTTTTAGTGCTTTCCATTTGGTCCATAGATCTTGGCATCCATAGAAAATTCTAACAAGAGTGGCTAAGTAGGGAAAAAAATAACTTTGCCAAGTTTAGCAAAAAAATCTCCAAAATAGAGGTCCGCCAATTTTAGAGTCCATGGAAAAAAATCCAAGTACAGTGCATTTATTTTGCAAAAATAATGAAAAAAATAAAAAGTGCATGCACTGATGAATGTTCACATCTACCGCCATGATTAGAAATGATCTTAGATTTGTGTAGAAGATAAATTCAACTTTCCAATGCCCCTTGAATCACAAAAATCCAATAACCACGCCAAAAGTTATGAAATTTTAAAAAGTTGAATTTAGCTTGTAGGAAATTATTTTTTCTATAAAAAATGTTTTACTTTTGATTTAATTTCAAAAAAATCTACTCACTATTTTTAGACAATAATGAAAACCTAGAAATATTTTAATGCTAAGGATAAAACCCAGAAATATTTTTTCGACCTAGCAAGTAGAAGATGAAAAAATATTTATTTTTGACGTTCAAGCTATAAAAAAATGACGTGCAACACTTTTTGATCAACAATTTTCTTCAGATATGGTAAAGATGTGCAAAATCTAAAAGATAATCTAAGATTTTGACCCTAGCTACAAAAACCATAAATCATTTTTCCTATAACCCTTGTTGAAGAAAAAACCTTGTAAATTGAGAAGGGGTTCATTGAATCAACGCTCTGATACCATGTTAGAATTATGAAACAATCACAAAACCACAAGCCACAGGATCAAACAACGAAAAAATACACCTTCCACACAAGAGATATGCAAACAATATGTACAATATTCCTCAACAAGAAAAAGATACAAAATACAAGAGACAATAAAAAAGATATGAAAGTTTGATTCAATAATTATAATGAGAGTTATGTGCCATATAGGAGCAAAATCCTCAATGGTACGTACTTTAGTTAACATAAAAACTCTTAGTTAAATAAATAAAGCAATACTAAGTTTAGCTTAAGTACATGAGAATAAATTATACTAAAAATCAATTAAAAATTAATTAATTATTAGCTAATGCATGATAACTCTAATAGCTTTTGAAATGATTCACTATGGCATCCCTACTCAAACATCCTTAGAAATTTATTCCGAAGGTGTTCTATGAGGTATGTCACCTGAAACACTCCCAAATGTTGTTCTTTCATTCCCAAGTATGATAATGCTTGGAAATTGCTAGAAAATTTAACTTTAATTAGTTATTTTGTGGCTAGAGTCTACCCTAAAAGCATACTTCAAAACTATGTTCATAGGGTCTAGACCCAACAATGGATCCACATAGATGCCATGTAAAACCTAAGGGGTTTTTCCGTTTCCATTTTCTTGAAGACAACCATGTTGAGGTTGTCCTCCATAGGGTCCCATGATTATGGTTCTTTGGTTTCAAAAGATTGTCCCAAGGCTTCATAAATCACCACAAGAATCTTCAGAACTAGTACTCTTACCTCCATGGGATAGGGTATGTGTAGGATCATGATGGGCCAAAAAGTGGCAATATGATGGGTATGTGGCTGACGACTATTTTTTTACCCAAAATTGATGAAATGAAAAGGGTTTTTAAAGGAGATTCTCAGCTTTCCACTGATATAAATTATGCTTTCCTTTGAATTTAATAAGTAATTATTATTCATTTTCTATTCAAATTATGACAAAATCTTGATTGATAGGCTGATTGAAAAACATCTATAGCTTTCAAACAGTATCACATTTTTTGAATCCAAAACATGTGTCACATTCTATGCTTTGCATACTATAGGATTAAAAAAAAAAAATTAATTTCATGAAGTTTTGACCAAGTTAAGGTGGTCGACATACAAGTTTTTATATTTTTAAAAGTTGTAATAAAAATTCATAATTAATTATTTACTTAGAATTTTTTTTAAAAATTATGTATCACATCAGAGCATGAGTGCTCTACTTATATCTAAAATATTTAGCTGATAGGCTATTATAGGTGGGAAATCCACTGAAAAAGTCTATTGTCTGATGCCGGAGAATTTTTTAGGCCTCCCCCTACCGGAATGTGGGTATTCTGATTCCAATGACCATAGCGTATGATGTTGATTGATCTGTTCAGTTGACCCTTCTCTTTCCTCAGGGGTCCCATGTACTGTAGTCGAGCAGGATAGGAAATGCATGCGGTGATAGGCATGGAAAACGTAGTTACGTACACTATTCTTGCCATTGGACTTGTGGCATTTAATAAACGTGACCAGTCTTCTACATAAGCCATCTACAGATGCTAACCATCTTTTCCAGCTTATAAAAGAAAGAACAAAGCCCGAAGACAAATCTTCAGATTGCGTCAACTAGATTTTGGCATAGAAAATGTACACAAAATAAAGATTTTGGATGCTGCCTTATGTCACCAGGTATGGCTCTGGGTGCAATTGCATCGTTCCACACCATTTTTGGTCTCTTCTTGCCCTCCAATTTACTCGGCCACCAAAATTTCACTATTAGCAATAAATGTTAAGAAAACTTATATTTCTCTCACTTGGACACAAGGCGTTGTCTATATAGTTTTGGATTGGAATTTGAAGTAAAGGGAAGAAGAAAGACCGTTGCAAAAAGCCCTACAGAGATTTTGACTGGTTTATTTTAAATTGTTTCCAAGCAATTTGGGTCAGTACCATCCTCCAAATTTTGACACTTAAAGGCTCTTCAGAACCTCACATTGACTTGAATTGATATTCTATTTGGTTATGTTTGTAGTGGAGTGGAGGTATTGTATCAGCTCTGCACGAGAGGCATTGAAGTGACACCCACCCATGCTTCTTTTCATTTGGACAAGCTCAATAATCAGTGAGCCTTCAATACCTAATTTACATTTTGCTTTTTTTCTTTTTTACTTTTTATTTTTTATTTCGATCTGTAAGCTACAACTTGGATAAGAAGTATTGAATTGAAATGATGAAGACTCGTTTACAATTTACCAAGTAAGAAAATAAAACTATACATTAGTAGAAAAAATAGTTACCCAAGTAGTAAGTATTCACATTCTCAGCACAGACTTCTCGGCAGTGCTCATAAGCTTCATCAAGCATCTGCAAGGTCCCAGTAGGCACCAAGTTTGACTTCACATCTAGCAACCGACTCTTTCCTTCTTTCTTCATCATGGTAGCCTACTTCAGCACATCATACACTTTTTGATTTGATGACAACATAGGTCTTCCTGAACCATCTATCACCAAACTAGCTAGGTCAGGGAACGTGGTGATCTTGCTCACATCTTCTGAATTGAGATTTGAACTGGAGATACCCACGACAACTTTTACAAACAATCTCTCTCTATACTTCTTAAATTTTGTCTATGATACAAGTGTGGTCATTACTTTTGTTCCTACAATTCTAAATACCACATACCCACCCTGGTTGTAGTTTTGAAAATGCTTAGAGCAGCACAGTTTCTTTGAACCAGCTATGATATACTATGGTCTGCACAAAGCATTCTTGTCTGCCTCTTCAAGTTGTTGGGCATCTACTTGCATTCCTATGTTTCTCGTTTCTCCCTATGATATTCTTGATGACTGTGTCGAAGATTTCTCACATGTGCATCACAACACAATCCTTATCTTCTCACCATCACCATTCTTCAACAGTCACAATGATTGCAATGATAGCCCCATTAGTAGATTCTTTGAAAGCTCATAACTATCTAACACATCAGGAGAGTAAAGATGAGAATAAAGTGTTACAAGTTGAAAAGTATCCACCATTATTCTCAACTTCTCAAATCTACGTTTCTCTCCCAATTGTTCAAAATCTCTTTCATCATTTTCATAGGTCTGTTCTTTCCTTATTTTTCTTATTCTTTGAAAGGACAACCATAGAGAGAGAGGAGGCATAAGGGAAACAAAAGGCCCTCTGTTAGAGGTGACTGTTATTCATTGTGGTTGACAAGAATATCGATTGGATGTGGCCTTTGTGTTGTTCGGATCACCCTAAGGTCCCATCCCTTGGCTGCCTCGAGTGTAACAACTGCATTGCAGTTTGAGTGTAAGCCAAATTTTGTGCATTTAGTTTTAGAATAATTATCATGCTAGGTTGGTTGGTAACATTAATATTGGGGAAGGTGAAATTTAATATTAGTGGCAAGGGGCAGCGCGTCCGCTTTCTATCTAAATATTATTATTAACTAGATATGAAGTTTTGGATAGATCAAAACAACAATATTAGTATCACCGACAGTTATTCCAATACTAACTTATCTACAACCATAATTTGCATTTCTATTTTAAATCCTTCATTATCTGGGTGATCACCCTCCCAAAATATTCACGAATGTCTTTTACTTTTATACCCACTGATAGTATTGATAAGTTATATTTTTATTAATGGTATCGTAACCTGCAAATTGCATAATCATTTCGCTAAGTTTTTCATTTTGTCTATATTGTCATTCTTTGTTTTGAAGCAAAATGCAATAGGATAAGGATAAATTATTTTTATCAAAATCAAGACTTTAATAAGGATTCTGCCAAGATTCACCCCGTTATAAGGTAAGTTAATAATACTTGGTTAATGTTGATCTCACCAATTTTTCCCTCATCATAACGTGTAATATTGATATAAATTTTAAATTCATTTATATCAATGTCAATTCTCCTATGAGGTTATAGTAAGTAATTTTAAACACAACCCCCAACATTATTAGTAAGAGATCATAATTCAACTATCATTCTAATAATTTTAAGATAAAAAGATTGTGTAAAGTAAATTCTTTCTTTACTTGTGTACCTAATGGCAATTGAATAGTTGTTAAATTGGTTATCATTATTGGTTAATTTTTTGTAATAACATTTTAAACATAATTAAATTAATAATAAAAGTAAAGCAATACAAGATAATAAGTAATAATATATTAAAAAGTTCTACTATAGTAATATTTTAATCACAATAATTAAGTTATAAAAACAATATGATTCATAACTATAATATTATTTTGGAGAATAATATTATACTGTAAATAATATTTTTAAGAAGTAGTATTAAATTGAAGTGTTATAGTATTTACAAAATAAAAGGAATAATGTTTTAAATAATTTTATTGTAGTTGATTTAGTAGCAATAAAATTAAAGTTGAGTAAATATTATTGTTAAGAGGTTAATTTTAGTAAGGAAATTTGAGATTAAAGGTGAACCTATTTCCTTTAAGGTAATGATTAAATAGTTTAAGGGACAATATGTTGGCCATAATATCATATAGGAGAACGGTAATATCATTTAGTCTAAATTGTGGTTAATAATAATGATAATAATATTGTAAAGTGGAAGTGTAAATATTCAAAGGGGTTTTACCCTACGTAAAAATAATAATATAAAATAAATATTGGTATTATAATAAGCATAAAATGAAAACTAACATGAAAATCAATATTAAAACTACAAAATTGTATTTAGAAAATTTGAGTAAAATAATAGTATTATTAGAGAAAGAATTAATAATAATAGTAGTGGTAAAATTGGTAAATTATAAATATTAAGAGAGTATCGGATACAATTAATGGTACACATTATTTTAATAGTATTATTTTTTAAATAAACTAGGTTATTGTTAATTGATTAAATAATAATAAAATTACTAATATACTTACTAATATAATTTATACGAGTAAATATTATTGTTATTATCTTGGTTAAATAAAGGAATTGTATTAATGTTAAATTTGTAAAATGAAAGAATAATTGTATTATGATGGATAAATACTTATTGTTTTAATAACATATGCAATTATTCAATTAAATATTGTTACTATCATTGTTGAATTTTTGTTAAAGGATAATGTCATCATCGTTTTGGAGACATGAGTTAATGCATAAAGTTATATTGTCAACTTCAAACCAAGAAAAAAAGAAGCTAACTTCTATCATGTTTAGCATAATGCCTTAAACACTTAAGAGTGTTAATTAGCTTAATTACTAGATTTAAAAAAAAAAATCACATTTTTTACTAAAATTTTGTCTTGTCATCTTTGTAGGACTTTTCCTTACCATTTTGTTAGTTTTGAGATGTGAAAGAATTTAATGTTTTAAATAAAGTCAATAATGTGTATGTAGAAAAATTTAGTAATAATTGAAATAAGTGTTTATTGCGTTTAGTGAATGCTTTGTTTTCCATACACTTGACCTTTGCATCATTATTGTATTTTCTAAGCATGTTTTGGTGGAAAACTTGTTTCGGCTACGACTATCATTTACTGCATAGGAACTAATTGTATTGATGTGGGTTTAGTAATAGTTTTAGAAGTCTCTTTAAAGTAAAAGACACCTATTTATTGAGTGTCAGTATAGATTTGCTTATTGTCTTGCCTTTGGAGCATCCCAAAACTCAGTTTTATGCTTTTGAGACCATCCCATTTCCAAATGTCTTTTTATGGATCATACACATGCAAATTTTATTGTTACCAAATAATCAAATGTGTTCATGTTATGGGGCTGCATAGGTAATGGTGAACAAGAGAGCAAGCCTCAAGCATACATTTCTCTCAAAAGAATCAATGTCATCAACGGCTTCAGCATATTCATGTTCTTATGGCAATTTTGTTATTTTATTAGCAAAAAAATAGTTTCAAGTAATAGTAGCACAATACATTTAATATGTAGCAATCATTGTAGATGTCAACAAATAATGTTTGCATCTAACCATTCCACTGCTTTTGCTCTACAGGCCTTGAAGACAAATGGCATATATCATAGCCCCCCATCATTGGCCACCAACAATTGAACTATACATAACCAATCTCTTGCACTAGCATTTTTGGAGTTGCACAAAATAGTTTCAGTACAAAATTATTTAGAACTATTTTGACTCACCATAACACAAATTTTGTATATCATTAACTACCAACAACTGTACTTGGTCCAATCAACCTTTAATGTTATAGGTCTTCTTTCATTGTACTTTATATATTGTGTTGTTCATCCACTTAGCATATCATAAAACTTCAAATTAAGTTCCATGTGTTCATGTCCAACTCTACTTGCACCCCAATAACCCATTGACATTTTCTATGAACAATTAGTCTTACAAAAACTAAATTTCACTTTTCACATGTGATCTTCCCCTCTCCACCCTCCCAATACATTGCCATTGTATATCCTTCTATCGGTGTAACCATTGCACCTTGTTGGGGTGCAAGCACTAGTATAAAAAAAATATTATCATTTTATTCTGGTTAGGGTGGTCAAATAGACACTTCTTATTTTTTCCTTGAAATTTAAGTATCAATGCATTGAAATTTCAAATTTTCACTAAATAGATATTTTTTTTTTTTAAACAAACCTAGTAGTTTAGAAACTAAATTCAATTTTCTATAGATTCTATTCTTACACATTTTTGAAATAATATAGATAACTTGTTCAAATTTTTACGTCAAGTTGCCTATTTCTGATTTTTTTGCCACTTAAGGGCCTATTTTTTCCATGATGATCCTGCACATACCTGATAGTTCCCTGCAACCTTTTTTAAAAAAATGAAATTAGAAAAAAGAAGTTATACTCACCTATTTTTGGTAAATTCTTGTGAGAAAAATTTAATTGTTTTTTTATTATCTATAAAATGGAGGCTTATGAGGCCATGAATTGATGAATTTATTTAAAGGATGATTTGGGTGTTTTAGATAATTTTTATTGCTATCATTCAATTTAACAATTAAATAATTTTAATTAATAAGAAAAGGCTAAAGGATCTTTGATTTATTGGTGAAGTTGAATGATTCTTAATGAATCCATCAGGAATCAAATCTTTCTGAGTGCAAGTGTAATGTCTATGCAATTAGGAGAATGCATGTTTGCATTTTTTTATTTTCAATTAATTAATAAATACAATCAAACATGCATTCTACTGGTTGTGTAGATTTGAGTACAAGACCTCAAAGTCATAAGGGATGATGTCCAAAAGGTTTCAATCAAAAGCTCATGCTTCCTCAATATTAAATAATTAGAAACTATTTGTGGATGATATAAAATGTTCCATTAAAAAGTAGATAAATATTTATCACTTATTAATGTAGATGTAATGTAAAATTATTATTAACTATTTGATTATTAAACAAGATAATATTTGATAGTCTATCTTAAGTTCTCTTTTCTTTGAATAGATACAAGCCACATCTTCAATAGACATTTGAATTTTTTATTTTCAATTAATTAATAAATATGATAAATATGCATTCTAAAGCCAACATAAATGTTTCCCTTCTCATCATACTCTGAATAATATTTTTTCTCCTATTGAATTTAGACAATAAACAAATTAATAAAAACCAAATCCTAACTTATCTTTTGAAAACCTTCAATAGCTTCTACAAACTTTGACCATTAGAATTTCAATCCTCTTTCCTAATATGTCATCCAAATATTTTAAAGCCAAATCAAAGAAAATTTATCAATCTTAGAATCTTTAAAAACATATTTGGAGGAGCTACAATGAAACAAGTCTATGCATACTACAATATTCAAAAATGAAAAATGCTTGTTAGATGTTTCTAAGCCTACTACAACCATTGATGATAATTTTTCAGAGAGAATATTTGACATATTTATGTTAGTTAATAAATTAAAATTATTTAATAGTGAATTAATATGTTAGATTTGTTTTTAAAAGAAATTGGTTATATTTGACCTTTAATTTTTTTATTAGCTGTGCAATATTCACATGTTGGGTGGTAAGGCATTAGATGATTGGTAGCTAGTAAGAGAAGTTGAGACAGGTCACATGCATAAATCCATCTTTGTCTAGAGCTATAATAACCAAATAGTAAATGTGCCAAACCTACTCAACATCTGCACAACCAACATTTTTGGTGAAATGACTTTAAGCAAGTGAGTTTTCGAGGGTCAAGGGGATGAGGCCAACCAATTCAAGGACAACATAGTGGAACTTGTGACTAAAGTAGGGTATTTTAATATAGGTGATTTTATACCCTTTATTACATGGATGGAATTGCATAAGATACAAGGGAGTATGATGAAGCTAGCAAAATGGTTCGATGATATGTTAAATAAGATGATTGGAGAACACTAGGCCACTACCAACAAATGAGAAAATCTATAATTTTTGGATGTGCTTATGTCTAAACAAAATAATTTTAATGGTGAGGGAGTGAGGTTGTCTAATGATAATATCAAGATTCTTCTTCTGGTAAAATATCTACTTTTGATATGACACATTAGAAATAGTATACTTGTTTTTTTATTGAAATTAAGATGAAAACTGAAGTATAGAGTTTCATACTAAGATAGTTGTTTGTTTCTCACTTGGGATATGTAGGTAGTCTAGCTAAGGAATATCAAGAGGAAGATGGAATAAGGACTTCTGATGGTACTCTTGTGGGTATGAGGTACATTGTGTTGCTTTGATGCAGAGATTTAATGGGGTAGCTTAGCTTACTTGTTGCTCATGATACTTCTTTTATGACATTGAGGTTATGATAATACACTATGGTTGAATTTAACTAGTTATGCTTATGTATAGATGCAGTAGTATATTGTGATGCATTTTTTTATATATATGTTGTACAAAACCTTGTTTGTATGCAAAAATTATAGGAATAAAGTCTCGATTCCACCTGTTTGGGTAGAACAGGCTGAGCATTAAATTATCCCAATGGGTATGATGTTGAAACAAAGATGACAAGGAAGTCTCCCTATCCTAAGTCTATCAACCCATTGTGCATCTAGTGGTATTGTGTGTCCTTGACTTTGGTTATTTTAGTATTATGTGATAGTTGTCTATCATAAGTTGTATTTGTGTTATATATTTAATGTTTGTATTGTTATGTATTTGAGTGGATTAATAATATTATTTAATTTAAATAATTAAATAATTAGAATAAGTGTTATTAGTTAGTTATTGGGAATAACTTCATTAAAATTTAAAAGTGTTAGACTAAAAGTTATGTAACTAATTAAAGATAAATACATTAATTATGTAAATAACATTATTTATAATTTTAAAACTTGGCATTTTGGATAACTTAATGTAAATAGTAAGTTGAGGATAAATAATAGAATAAAATATTTAAATAATTAGTAATGTGTCAACTATGAGTTAAAATTAATAAAATATAAATTTAAAAATTAAATATTTCATTTAGAAAAAAAATCAAGAAAAGAAAAAAAAAAAGAACGAATGCATGTCCAGGTTATTTTTCAAAAACTTGAGAGAGAATGGAAAATTGCTATTTTATTCTGATTTTTGGGTTTTCAAAAAAAGAATATTGGGATTAATAGGAAGGAGAAAAGATTTGTTTTGTTTTCATAGGAATGAAATCTTCATCAATTTGAGTTTGAGGATTTAGGTTCCTTATTTTAAATGTTTGTTTAAATTATGTTTTTAAAAGATTGTCTCTACAAAACTATAGAAGTTTGTTTTGGTTTTGTGGAATTGAAAAATTAGAGGATTTGTTTATATATTTTGAAATATTATTTGTTAATTTGTTGTGAACATTTGGAAACCTTTGTAGAAGGATGGTGAAAATCTTAGATCCTCTGTAGGGAAATGAATTTAAATTGTAGAAAATTCAAAAAGAAAACAATAGATAATTTATAAAATCCCATAGATAATTTAGAAAACCTATATAAGATTGAAAAAAAATCCTCTAATAAATTAGGGAAAATGAAATCCTCTAATAAAATAGTAAATCTTATATTAAAAAAAAACAACAGTAGGGAGAGACTGTCACTAAATTAATCATAACTCAAAATTGACGAATTGGGTATAGCTGATTTTTTTATATCTTTTAAAAGACCTTGTGATGCACTATCAGTAAACTGTTTAGAAAAACTTAGATCAGAAAAAAAAAGTTATTAAAGTCACAACACACTAGTTTTGTAATGCCCCGACACACAACCCTAGAGGAAGTTGCAATTCACTACTTAAATGCACCAATTTTTTTTTAAAAGTACAAATAACATGTAAGATGAATACACATTGCCAACAACCTCTAAGGCCACGAGAAAAAGATTACTTAAAACCCAACAACAACAAACATTAATATAAACCGAAACATTAATCACATAAGGCACTAAGACAACATACATTCCATTCATAAAACTATACAATTTACATCCAAGAGTATGAAATACCGCTTGATTCCAATAACATGATTTACAATAAGATTACAATACTCATTTCCCAAATGAGGCAAGTCCAACAAATATGATTACATAATACAATTCCACCTTGATAACAGCTGAGGGGTAATAAAATACAAAAGAACTGAGAGAACAAGGCCTGAGAAGAAACTGATTCCCACGAGCTTTCCAGCTAGAAATCATGAACACACGAACATGAAGAAGAACCAACAGACTCAAGATGCACGCCACCCAACCATGTGGAACCCAAAGGCCCCACTCCCTCCATGCTAGGATATAGTAACAAGGAATTCCTACACAAGACCATCTACCACTAGACACAGGCCACACAAAACTGATACAAAAATAAATGCAAGACCTCATCACATGACTGAATGCTTATACGTACAACTCTAGGTATGACTCACATAACTGACATAGGTTACACTGCTTCCAGACCTAGAATAGATCAAGAGTGCCACAAATATCAAATACAAACTGTTGACTTAGGAAGAGTGTCATCACATATCTCGTCAAGGGATATCCTTTGGGAATCTTCCTAGGCCCCGACCCCCACTCCATGGGTTATCATGGTAGCCTCAACCCAAATCCTGGCACCAATGCTTACTCATGCAGAACCAAATACCTCTTGTGAAGATGAGATAGATGATCTTTCCATTCCAGGCCTTCTCGTCTCATCCCAAGTCTCGAACTAGCCCTTGGGTCCATGAGCGAGGCACAAATTATCTTGTTTAATGTTTGATGCAACTTAAGCTTCTAAAAGTTTAATTTAGTTATCACTGAATTAACCAACTTGCAAAAGGGTTATCCTGGCACCACTTTGTGCATTGACGCCCATTACAAGCCACTCTTCTAAGACAACATACATGGCTATAACCACAATAGGTGACCAGATAACATGACCTCTCCAACCCTAGGAGGTACAAAACAAAGGAACTCACTCCATACATTGGAGGAAACCAATTACAAAAAACCCACTCCTTTCAAAGGAGGTACAAATCACATTACCCTCTCCTATTTCCAAGTAGGCACAAATCAAGACTTCATTCCAACATAGAAAACCACAAGGTTAAGACTCTCTCCAACACTAGAGGCAACAAAGTCAACACCCTCTCCAAACGTTGGAGGAAAACAAGGTCACATAATCCACTCCATACACTGGAGGAAAACAAAATACAAAATACCACTCCATCCAAAGGAGGTATAAACGCATGACCCTCTCCTATTCCCAAGGAGGTACAAAACATCCTCGTTTGCGAGAACCGGGTGAAACAACATGGTGTCACATGCACATTTTCCCATAACACATCAAAAATTGACTCACGTACCACAATCCCATATCGATACATGAACTCCTATCTGGAAGACTTCAACATTTACTCTATCCCACCAACATCGAAGACAAACAATTTAAACACTGAAAACATTTCAGACAATTAAGTAAGCTAATGTTTAGACTTCCTAAATCCAATCAAACACAGCTTCCATCACTTGCATTTATCCAATTAATAAACTCATTTCTTTTCACAACATAGAAATATTCAAAGAACAGATCACATACTCTAAATTTTACAACCTTATTCCAAAATCAAGACATTTAAATAATTACATCATCGAACTGGAATTAAACCACTCAATCACTCTACGTCTCACAATCCTATACTGTAACTCAATCCACTTGATTTATAAAACATTTGGATTAAATAAATTACTCTTATAGCAATAAGTCAAACAACTCAATCACATATGATTCATTAAATCATTAGTTACTTCTAAGTTTAACCATTGTATTCTCTAAGTTAAACTTTTAGTAAATAATCGGTTAGATCAAATAAATCAGTCTTAATCTCAACTCTTCTTGAACCCAATATACTCCAATCAATCATACTAAATAGTATATACCTAAATCCTCTTGTCGACATTAAAGAATTTAAAACAATAACACAACTCTACTTAATCAATCTATAATTAATCAAAATCAAATTTTCCATAAATCCACATTTGACAAATACAATTCTTTGATTTAAATAAACCATTTGTTAATCCTAAGCTGTTCAATTTTGTTCCATAATTAATGATTAGAACCACCTGACTAAACTAAGTCATTCATTATCCCTAAGTTTCTCAATTGTCTTCCATACTTAGATCGTTTGATAAATAGACATATAGATTAAATAAATTAATCTTTACTTCTAAGTTTCACTATTATATTCAAGATCAAGATATTTTAATCAATAATATCTAAGTTGAATCATTTAATCCATATTTCAACATAGGATAATTAATTAATATCCGTATTTTAATTAAAACGTTGGATCATACAACAATTTCATTTTGTCTATACAAATGGAATGAACATTACCAGTTCCTATTTTAAAGATTAAACATCATTTAAACATGTGTCTCCTAAATCATTATTTTTATTTTTGAAGATTTCTTGATTATCCATATTAATCCAAATGAAATTTCTCAGTAAAGATATTTGAGTATAAAATCAACTTTATCCAATTATCGTTAAATTATCTAAGGTTCCTTGGACACCACTGAGGAATTCAATTTAATATTTAAATAAGTTTATTCGATTAAGGATAAGGTTAAAATAATCTTCCAAATATCATTGTTTACTAAAATGGCAAATCCATTTAAAATAACTATTTCTCCCTCATTGAATAATTTTTTTTAATATGCATACTATACATTTAAAATCTTCACCAAATGCATATATTTCATTATTAAGGAAATTCAATATTTTAATATAATAAAATATAATATCAAATATTATTTCTAAATATTTAATATTATAAAATATTATATATTTTATAACATTAAATTTACATATATATTTAATATTTTAATATTATGAAATATAATATAAAATATTATTTATAAATATTTTAATATTATAAGTCATAATATATAAAATATTATTTATAAATATTTTAATATTATAAGTCATAATATATAAAATATTATTTTTAAATATTTTAATATTATAAGTCATAATATATAAAATATTATATATGTATATTTTTATTGAGTTTATTTTTTGCAAAAATAATAAAGAGACGACCTTGTTTTTTGGGTTGCACGCAAGGCTTAGGTCGGCCGCAGCTGTGTCCACAGGGGCAGCGATTGTGTTCACACACAGCCGTCCCTGCGGCGACGGCTGCGTGGGGGGACGCGTTGGGCGCGGCTCCTCACCTGGGCCTCCCTTGGGTGGCGCGGTGGGGTGAGCCCCCAGTGCCCCCTCACAACAACAAACAATTTCATTTTTAAATAAAATCCGACTGCAGATTTTCTCAAATCCACCCAAAAATTTTATCTGGGTTTTTCATCAACAATATCAAGAATAAAATATATCTATATATATATATGTATATGTATATATATATTTGAATGCCTATATATATATATATTTTTCCCATTAACATTAACATTTGAACAATGAGATTTTCAATAAACATTTCTAGCTCAAATGGAGAGAATGAGCAATACATTTTGCAAAACTCAAACAAATTTTCTCAATAAAACCTTGCAACAAATCAATGGATTTTTCTACACAACCAAACATGAAGAGGGTTTAATCTATTTCAAAATGAACAAGCAAGATTAAAGAAGAACCTATTTTGTTTTCTCCAAGACTTGAAGCCTTCAACCATGGTGTTCTCCAATCCTTCCATTGAATCCAACTCCAACAAAACCTCCATCTCCTTCAAAATTCCCAAGCAAAAAAAACCATACCCATCCCCATTTTTCCAAAAAAAATTCCCTTTCAAATAAAAAAAATCCTAATTTCCTTATGCAAGCCCCTTCTTCCAAATTTGTCAAAGCCCTAAAATCGACTCACCCACCAAACTTATTGCTAAATCAAGATATTTCATTTGCAAAATCATAAAACAATTTCTATTTCCAAGTGTAATTTGCATAATATCCTTTTAAAATAAAAAATCTATTTACAACCCCAAGGTCAAATAAATTTCTTTTTAACAAAATATAATTCAACAATTCATAATAACATTTTTTTTTCAACTTTATTTCTAGGAGTAAAATATTAAAAATATTTCTAATTTTTTTAATTTAATCCAAATATCTAATGATGCCAACATGACTAAATTGATTTAATTTATCCCTATTAATTTAATTAGTCAATAAAATAAATCTAATTTGAAATTATATTATTTTATTAATTAAATTAAATTAATTAATTAATCACTAATTTTCCAACATCTCAATAAGACAAAACAATCATCATTTATAAATTTCAAAAGCCATTTAATCACTTTTAACTTGCAATTAAACACATTTAATCATTAATTAAACTATGCAAGTCATTTAATAAACTTGAAACTTGAAATTAAATAAACACTCAAGGGGAAATTGACCAAGTTAAAACAACTGACCCTGACGACAACCCGACAACATGCTATGACTAGGGTGACGACTTGGTTTGGAAAACCTAGCTACTATCTCCCAATCAATTTTTGTTGGTAAATGGACATGCTCACACCTGTGAAACTAGGTGGAGTCGATGTCATGTACCTGCAAACTTGCAACAAATAACATGTCGAACGTGCAGCATATATATGTATGTTATGATCAACATGCCGTGAAGAGGGAATCTCAAAATTGTAGGGCACTTGCAAGCGAGTGATACAATCCGCCCCTTTCACCAATACAGTATCATTAATTGATGCATCTAACATTAGAGATATACTCAATAGCATAAACATCATTAAATCAAATATATTCTAAGTTACTCCAAATCATGTCATAAGGATAACATCAGAATAAATGAACATCACATCAACATATAACTTCCTCATCATTTAACAATCACTATCGCAAGTAATCAGGTTCCAAAGTCAAAGCATGTTCAGACACAATCGTCACATCATAATATAACATGCGCATCACTAAACAGTTCATGATTAAATAATCACTAAGTTCACAGTCACATCATGAGCATAATCACACATACAAAGAACGCTGCCGATCCAAAAATCCAAAACAGAGGGGTGTTACAAGTTTTATGATTAGTATTGTTTGAATATAGTAAATTATTTTTAATTTATTAAATAATATAATATATATGTATAATTATATGTATTATACATATTTAATTATATATATATATATATATATATTTAAATATATTTATTTAATTAGCTATTTTGATATAATAGATATTTTGAATATATATGTTTAATTTTTATGTTTAGAAGTTGTAAATGAAATATTTAAATATTTAAATATTATATTTATATTTTTAGCATATATATTTATTTAAATGTATTTTGATAATAGATGCATGCACATGCATAGAATGGATTATTTTTACAATGTTATAATTTAAAAGAGGAAATTGAATTTAAGTAGATGTTTGATAATAAAATGATTTTATTAGAAAACCTAATTTTAATTAGGTGCATGAAAATGCATAAGTAGTTATTTTAAGATGAAATAATTTTGAAAGAGAAATGCATATTATGTATTATTTGGTGCATGCAAAATGAAAATATTTAAGATGAAATGATTTTTATAGAGAAATTGATTTTTATTGTTGTGTGTGTTATTGTGGAAATTGGAGTTAAACTATTAGTGTTAATTTTATTATTGTTTATAAATAAAATTAAATTAAGTTAATTAATTCCAAGTAATGCATTGATGATTTGATTAGATTTAGGGAATATAAATGTTAGATTAATTATATGCTTGAATTTCTTATTGGTTGAATTTTCTTTGTTTGTGTTGTTGGGAAATTGGGTTGTTTGGTTTTGTAAGTCTTCTAGAGAAATTCATTCTATGTGGGGTTGTTATATATGTTGGTTCAACTTTTTATTTGTGTTGGGTAGTGCACATGGGTGTAGATAGTTTGAATACCCAATTACCACAGATGAGATATATGATACAATATGGATACCCAGTTACTATGAACGGGTTGTGTGCCCCTATGTTTTAAGGTTAAGATGGGTTATTAGTATTGTGCACCTTGTCTACCCATAGATTTTTGGATTTGAACCTAGTGTTTTCAGTAGGAGAGTGGTTGTTTGTAATGGTTTGATTTCACAAGTCTCTAGGAGTGTTCTATTGATGTTATGACTTGTGATCTATTGATATTATGATTTTGGAATCTACAGGTGTTTGTTGTCTATGTATTCCCATGTCAATCTTGTTTGGCATTGAGTCTTGTTGTTTGTTGGACATCCTTGGTCAAGGATTCCTCCTTTTCATCTCCTAGCATGGGGGTGAGTTTTTCTAGAACCCACATGGTTTGGTGGAGAGTGCTACACACATTTTGTTGGGTTCTCCACCAATGTTCGTACAACACAGTGCTTTTTCTAATGGAACATGAGCCAAATTTTTTCTTGTAGCTAGATGTTAATTATGTATTACAGTTATACTCATGTATTGATGAATTGCTACCACATGTGTTGGGAAGTTTATGATGTAAACCTATGTATCTGATCTATGTATTATGCTAGAAGTTGATGTAAAGTATAAATGTATCATTGTAATCATGTGATAAAATATAGTGGGTATCATCTTATAAGCATGTTGTATATATGTGTATAGTTATTAAATAGAGTTGATCTTGTTCATAATGGTCTATCTCTTGTGTATGTTTCGATGTTATAGTTATGATGGATGAATGGACTTAACTAATGCATTTTCAAATTTCATTTATCTTTTCATTTTGGGCTTAAATATGTAATTTTACCTCATGCACCCCAAAGGACTTAGGTGACAATTTTTTATTAATGTAATTGAATCTCATGCAATGGAACTTAATATGCATATATTATATATTTTATATTGAAAAAAATAAAAATTCCATAGTTGTCTTTTGGGGTTTGCGCAGTGGGGCATTACAACTTGGTATCAGAGCCAAAGTTGTAGCACTGAGATCTTTGGGTAATGATGCTACCATGTTTGTTTTGGTGAGTCATTGTGTGAAAACGAATATATTTCTACCCCCTTGTGTCATCCAGATGTAGCTAAACATGTTCAGTGTTAGCTTATTGAGGGTGACAGTTATGTTGTTCAACATTCTCTTGTGTGTCCCTTAGCTTCGAGTCTGAGTGAGATCAAGGTGACCTTGGAGTTAGTTATATTTTCTTATTTTGATGCATCTTTTCTTTGAGTGTATTTTTGTTGACTTGCTACCATGTATATGCCTTTCCCTCATTCTACCTCTTTTGATGTAGGTAGGTGTTGATTGTATTCTATTGGATTTTAAGGGTTATGTGCTAAAAATCCATAATGTGTAATGAAAGTTAGAAGTAGAAATGAATAAAAGAATGCTTTTAGTGTTATCCTAGATTGAGATTGCATGTATTTTTATTGAATTATATTATATAAGTATAAAAGGAATGTATTATAATGTAAACATACTATCAAGTAGTGATTTGTTAAAAGAATTGTGATAGTTCCTTTACAATTGGTGTAAGTGAGTGACTTTATCATGTAACATGTATGAAATATTGTTATGGTGAATCTTGAAAAACTAATTTAAAAAACTTTATTTACTGTGTGGCTTGCAAAGAAATAACTTCTCTTTATCTCCATGTGTTATTGGATGCATAAGTGTAAAGGGGATGCTTTAGGAGTGCATTGGTTATTGAATGTTTATATATGCTAGCTAATTTTAAGTTTTATGAATAAAATGTTGAGCATGATAAGTTTGGGAATAAATCTCAATTTTCAAAATTGTTTTAATAAGTATAAATTCATAGGTGAAGTCGATAATATATTATTTGCATCAATATATAGGGAAAAATCTTATTGCATTGAAGTTCATAGAGTATTAGAAGTGTGGTAAGAATGTTGCATTGTATGAGTGTGATTAGGTGTATGGGTAAGAAAACCTCTTATGTACTTTCATGTGAAGTAGAAATTTAGATTTTTTGATTTTATAAAAGTGTTGTATATGGATGGTGTGTAAAGGCATTGTGTTGATCAAATAAGTGTTTTAACTTAGAAGAAAATGTGATGATGCATGTTAATTTAATGAAATATTGAATTAATGCAAAATTGATGTGTTGTGGTGTGTGATTGATTGATGATTCTTCTTAATTGTTAATGAATCTAGTATGTAGATAAATGGTAATGTTTTTTGTTGAAAGAAAACACATTTTGGAATGTATATGATGTGTGTCTATGTTAAGTGCACTCTCCACTACGAATGAAAATGTTATAACTTGGGTACAATGTTGTTTCATCAGATGAAAATGAGAGCTTCTTTGTGAGTGTATTATTATGAATGATGGAAGCAAATATGAATTCTATAATTGAAAGGCATTTATGTTTATCTCTAGTAAAGTGTATGATGTAGTAAATGGTGATAAAAATAAATTTTGTGAACCAAGAGGATTATTATGTGATGAAAAAGAGGTTATGTTGTCTAGGAGAAAGCTAGTGAGAATTGCTTAGGCTTATGGTATCAATTCTAGCTTTAATGGAGTCGATAAAAGTGAACTTTGAACTTGAGGAAGAGGATAATGTTGATATTTAAGGAATTGTAAAAGTGATTAAAGACTTTATGATTTTGGAGGATGTTGGGAATACTTGTTTTTGATATGTGGCATCAATCATCTATGTGCATATGAGAATAGGAATTATTTTTTTTCTAGGATGGTAGGTATGAATGTACTCCTTGTATTGTGGAAACCAGTATCTGTGCAATGTTTGTGTGTTGTGTTAAACCCGTGCTTGCTTTGTATTCCATGCGATGGTGATACTACATACCCATCCATGAGGAAACTGTTGTTTTCCTTGGTGTGGAAATAACCGTACCATTCATGTGTTGCTTGTGTGTTACCGATTGGGGACCAACCCACGTGTGGTTGATAATTTTGTCACAAGAGTAGCCAAAAGATAGTAGTAGTTTTTTAATATATAGTTTTCTTTTGGTTCTCTAAGTCTTCTAATTTGTGGAGGGATAGTAGATGCCATGTCACTCCAAGGGGTGAGGTGTCTGGTGTACACATAATGGCACCATGTAGTGACCTTAGCTCAATCGATCCCCACAGAGCATACTCACTACTTTCCCTCATGATGGGTCAAGCTACTTGATCCATATGTGTTATCCTAAACCCCATAGTTTTGAGTACAACAATATTGGTTTGTTAGTGTATACCTAGTTTTGTATAGGGTTGTTGAGTTGGCATTAGCGAGTCAACCTCTCTGTATGAGAGGTGAAACCTCAGTAGCCCCATATTGATATATTCTTATATACATTATATAGATCATATGTGTGCATGTTTCAATATGATGCAATGGATATGATGCCACACCCCACTAATGTTTCGACACAGTGTTGGTGATGATGGCATGTTGCTAATGGTGGTGAGTTGGACTCGAGGACACAATGCCACACGCATAAGACACGTGAAGGTGCACTATGAGATTGTGTTATGATAGCCTACTTGTGTGATGAGCATAATGGGGCCTCACAAACTTGTAGAGGGATACTCATGTTTGTTTTCGACAATGTTTGGGTTAATTAGCATATGGGTAGGTCCTATGCATGTATACCTCTAGCAATGGTGAGTACTTGGGTGTGCCTTCTCTGTGAGGTATCGCTATGCAAGGTGTGTCTAGCGTGTGCCTACTTCTGCAGAGCCATAGGTACACTATCGTGTGGCATACGATCAGTGCATGCCTTTTCCAGTTGGTGTATGACCATGTCACACTGAGATGTGATGCAAGAAGGAGGCCATGGTGCACATCACATGCATGAAACCAAGGAGGGCATGGGCCACTTGGTCAGTCCATGTCACATAATGATGTGAGGTAAGGTGTAGCCAAGGAGCACACTCTGAGCTATGTGGATGGCGTGCTCATTTCACACCACATGAGGGATACTACTATAGCCTGACTATGATCCATCCTTCCTCGTTTGGTGGCTAGTATCTAGTCACACAATGTTGTATGGTGCAATTTAAAGGATTGTGAACTTTCTTTATAATTATTGATGATTTTCTAGTGATAGTGAAGGCCAATACTTTATTTATATTTGATTGTGATGGTTTAGCCACACATTGTGAAAGTGGCAAAAAATTTAGAAAAATCAGAGTTATTCAACTTGACGTAAAAATTTGAATAAGTTATCTATATTATTTAAAAAATATGTAAGAATAGAATTTGTATAAAATTGAATGTAGGTTCTAAACTACTATGTTTGTTTCTTCTTTAAAAAAATCTATTTGGTGAAAATTTAAAATTTCAATGAAGTGGTATTTAAATTTCAGGGGAAAAATATGTAGACAGGTGATCCCATAATAGTGGTTTACAATTTTTGGCCAAACTGGACACTGAAATTATTATTTTTAACTAAATCTTCACTTTCGAGCACCTATAGAGGCTAAACTGTGAGGAATTTGAAGATGGTGCAAACTAGAGTCTCATCAAATTTTGTCTGTAGATTCTAAAAATATTTTTTCAAAATTTTTGGAATCAAATTGCACTTCTTTTTCCATCTCCAACGAAAATTTGATTTTTTTCAGAAAACAACATTTTTAAAAAGTGACGCACACCGTATAACGCATAATTTTTTTCCATGAAGGATAAAATTCTAATTCTTTCAAATTTAGATTTGTAACTCTGATATCTAGTGCTTCCACTTGGTTAGATAGTTTTTTTATTGAATATTTTTTTTTAATCAAGTTTCAAAGTCAAACGAATTACAATTCAGACACAATGACCGTATAACGCGTAACTTTTTTGTATATTTCAAAATTTATTTTTTTTTGTGTTGGATCAAGGACTTCAATATCTGGTGCACTCATATTTTTCAATTTTTTTTGATAATCTTCTATTTTTCCACATGTGAAGAACAAAGAAATTCATTTTCGATGAAAAACCTATGTTTAATAAAACTTAAAAAACAAATACATAACAAAACCAAAACATATTAAAATTATATTCATTGGATAGCTTGTTCTGAGGAATACCATAATCATTTGAAATAAATTTTAAATGAATTCATTTGATCCCCAAAAAGCTAAATCAAAAGTGATTTTTTATCAGCATTTTGATAGGTGTAAAGGAGACGCATTTATAGGTATGGTTTAAAACTAACGAGGTTCTATCCAAGGGGTTTTGATCTAAGGTGATTTGATCAAACCCTCTTCAATTGGAATCCTTAAAATGCAACTTTTTAAGGCTTAAATCATTATATTTTCTAAAAATATGTGATTTCAGCTAAAATTTGTTCCTCTCAGGAATTGTAAACCACTATTATGACAACACGTTTTACCACCCTAACCATAATAAAATGATAATATTTTTTGATAATATTTTAGATATAATTAAAGGAATCATGCCCCAATGTTATGCATATTTTTTGTAATTTTTTTCAAAGTAAATAATTAATTATGAATTTTTTATTACAACTTTTTAAAAAATATAAAAACTTGTATATTGACCACCTTAACTTGGTCAAAACTTTATCAAATTCAATTTTTTATTTTTTTAATCCTATAGCTTGTGAAACATAGAATGTGATGAATGTTTTGGATTCAAAAAATGTGATATTGTTTGAAAGCTATAGATGTTTTTCAATCAGTCTATCAATTAGGACTTTAGTCATAATTTGAATAGGAAATAAATAATAATTATTTATTAAATGCAAAGTAAAGCATAATTTATATCGATGGAAAGCTGAGAATCTCCTTTAAAAACCTTTCTTGTTTCATCAATTTTGGGTAAAAAAATAGTCGTCAACCACATACCCATCATATTTCCACTTTTTGGCCCATCATGACCTGCACATACCCTTAGTGTTAACAATTGCACACATTTGTTGCTTTATTGTTGAAATTAAAATATTTATTTGAAATTTATTTATGACTTTGGTTGCTAAATTAGTTTATCCTTATTGCATTTTATGTCAACCATGTGTTGTATTGTGATTCCTCTCCAAGGACACATAAGGTAGACTTGGTGAGTGTATACGAGGAAGCAGACGTAGGGAACCTTAAGGATGGGGGGTATGTGAGGCTATTACAAAGGTAGGACCCACTACCCACCTATGTGTGATGATCATCTATTGGAGGCTAACCACCTTATACAACAAGAGATGGGTCATTGTGGTCTTGTTTGGATGGTCTCACCATGTGTGTGTGGCCTAACACCATCAAGCCATTGAGTGCGAGGTATGGATTATGTGAGATGGATATTGGCTCTTGGCTCATGGATTTTGTTTCATGGATTAGTATGTTGCTTTCTAGTGCCCATATAGACCCTTGTGTAGCCTTGTATTATGCAGTTCTCAGTGATGTGTCTATGTGTGTATGTGTTAGAAGAATATTTCTTATTTTGTGCCTATTGATGTAAAAGAGGGATAACCATGCTACCTTAAATGTGAGTGTATTGTGATTCAGTGGTATTAAATAAATTGGATATTATTGAACACCATAAATTATGACTTGAAATATGTTACTAAAACATGATATGGTGTGTATCTTTGAATTTCAAGTAATTATTTAAAGATGTGTTTTCCTCGTATTAGATTTTGAAGTTGCTTGTTTTGTGAATGGAAAATTGAGTTAATTGGATCACTAGCTATATCATAAGTGTTAGAACCAAGTATTTTACTATAAGAGATGTAAGGATTTGTAAATAAAAGTGGTTAAGAAAACATTGTTTTCAAATGTGTAGTCAGATAGTGGTTCTAATTGTCATGATTCAAAAAGAGGATGTACATCAATGATAGATTAGAGAAAATTTTGGGGCTAATGTGTTTATGTTTCCGTTTTGAGCCTTGTAACTTCTAGGAGTAAGGCAAGTCTTAGGGGGGAGGATGTAGTGCCCCTTCATTCTCACTTAGGATGTGTAGGTAGTCTAGTGAAGGAAACTGAAGAGGAAGATGGAACAAGGAATTTTGATGGTATTCTTGTGGGTATGAAGTACATTGTGTTCCTTTGATACAGAGATTTAATTGGGTAGCTTGGCTTACTTGTTTCTCATGATACTTCTTTTATGGCATTGAGGTTATGATGATACACTGTGGTTGAATTTAACTAATTATGATTATGTATATATGTAGTAGTATATTGTGATGCATTTGTTTATATATATGTTGTACACAACCTTGTTTGTATACAATAATTGTAGGAATAAAGTCTCAATTCCACCTATTTTGGCAAGACAGAGCAAGCATTAAATTATCCCAATGGGTATAATATTGAAACAAAGATGACAAGAAAGTCTCCCCGTCCCAAGTCTATCAACCCATCATGCGTCTAGTGGTATTGTGTGTCCTTGACTTTTGTTATTTCGGTATTATGTGATAGTTGTGTATCATGAGTTGTATCTGTGTTATGTAGTTAATGTTTGTGTTGTTATGTATATGAGTGGATTAATAGTATTATTTAATTTAAATAATTAAATAATTAAAATAAGTGTTATTAGTTAGTTATTAGGAATAACTTTATTAAAATTTAAGTGTTAAACTAAAATTTATGTAACTAATTATAAATTAATTAATTAATTATGTAAATAACATTATTTATAATTTTAAAACTTCACATTTTCGATAATTTAATGTAAATAGTAAGTTGAGGATAAATAATAGAATAAAATATTTAAATAATTAATAATGTGTCAACTATGAGTTGAAATTAATAAAATAGAAATTTAAAATTTAAAGATTTCATTTAGAAAAGAAAAAAGTACAAAAAAAAAAAAGAACAAATGCATGTCTAGTTTATTTTCAAAAATTTCAAAGAGAATGAAAATTTGCTATTTTATTCTAATTTTTGGGTTTTCAATAAAAGAATATTGGGATTAATGGGAAGGAGAAAATATTTTTTTTGTTTTCACAAGAATGGATAGAGGAATTTGGTGTGAAGTATTTTTGGTAAAAAATTTAGCAAAGACTCTCATGGAAGTTCTTGGTTGAAATTGTTTTGCACATCTTTTGGAAGAGGAGATCTTTGGGAAAAACTTGAGAATTGAAATGTAAAGGCTTAGTTTGAATCTTCATCAATTTGAGCTTGAGGATCTAGGTTCCTTATTTTAAATGTTTGTTTAAATTATGTTTTTAAAATATTGTCTATACAAAACTGTAGAAGTTTGTTTTGGTTTTGTGGAATTGAAAAATTAGAGGATTTGTTTATATATTTTGAAATGTTGTCTCTTAATTTGTTGTGAAATTTTAGAAACCTTTGCGGAGGTATGGTGAAAATGTTAGATCCTCTATAGGGAAATGAATTTAAATAGTAGAAAATTCAAAAAGAAAACATTAGATAATTTTAAAAATATGGGTATGTGTAGGATCATCATGGAAAAACAAGCCCTTAAGAGGAAAAAAAATTAGAAATATCAGAGTTAGACAACCTAAAGTAAAAATTTGAATAAGTTATCTATATTATTTCAAAAATATGTAAGAATATGATATGTAGCAAATTGAATGTATTTTCCAAACTAATAGGTTTTTTTTTTTCTTAAATAATCTATTTGGTGAAAATTTGAAATATTAATGTAGCAGTACTTAAATTTTAGGGAAAACATAAGAAGTGTCTGTCTGACGACCCTAACCACATTAAAATGATAATATTTTTTTTTAATATTTTAACCATAAGTAGAGGACTCATTTTTGGATGTGATGCATATTTTTTTGTAATTTTTTTCCAAGTAAATAATTAATTATGAATTTTTTAGTACAAATTTTTAAAAATATAAAAACTTGTATGTTTGATCACCTTAAGTTGGTCAAAACTTCATGAATGCAAAACATGGAATGCGATGCATATTTTGGATTCCAAAAGTGTGATACTGTTTGAAAGCTATGGATTTTTTTTAATCATGCTATCAATTAGGACTTTAGTCATAATTCATATGGAAAATGAATAATAATTATTTATTAAATTCAAATTAAAGAATAATTTATATTGGTGGAAAGCTGATAATCTCTTTTAAAAACTCTTTTCATTTCATCAATTTTGGGTAAAAAAATATGTCGTTAGTCACATACCCTACAAATACCCATTATATTGCCACTTTTTGGTCCATCATGATCTTGCACATACCCATACCACAAATAATTTAGAAAACCTTTGTAGGATTGAAAAAAATTCTTTGATAAATTAGGGAAAATGAAATCCTCTGATAAAATAGTAAATCTTTTCCTATTGAAAATTTTATATTAAAAGAAAATAGTAGAGAGAGAGTCACTAAATTAATCATAACCCAAAATTTATGAACTAAGTATGCCTGATTGTTTGATATGTTTTAAAAGACTTGGTGATGTACCATCACTAAAACTTTTAGAAAAATCTAGATTTGAAAACAAAAGTGATTAAAGTCGCAACACTCTATTTTTATGATTAGTATTGTTTGAATATAATAAATTATTTTTAATTTATTAAATTATATATATATATATATAATTATATGTGTTATACATATTTAAATATATTTATTTAATTAGCTATTTTTATATAATCGATATTTTAAATATATATGTTTAATTCTTACATTTGGAAGTTGTAAATGGAATATTTAAATATTTAAATGTTGTATATATATATATATTTAGTATATATATTTATTTAAATGTATTTTGACAATAGATGATAATAAAATTATTTTATTAGAAAAAATAATTTTAATTAGGTGCATGAAAATGCGTAAGTAGTTATTTTAAGATGAATTAATTTGAAAAGAGAAATACATATTATGTATTATTTGGTGCATGCAAAGCACAAATAGTTAAGATGAAATAATTTTTATAGAGAAATTGATTTTTATTGTTGTGTGTATTATTGTGGAAATTGGAGTTAAAATATTAGTGTTAATTTTCTTATTGCTTGTAAATGAAATTAAATTAAGTTGATTAATTCCAAGTAATGCATTGATAATTTGATTGGATTTAGGGAATCTGAATGTTAGATTAATTATATATGCTTGAATTGCTTATTGGTTGAGTTTTCTTTGTTTGCATTGTTGGGAAATTGGGTTGTTTGGTTTTGTAAGTCTTCTAGAGAAGTTCATTCTATGTGGGGTTGTTATATATATTGGTTCAACTTTTGATTTGTGTTGGATAGTGCACATGGGTGTAGACAGTTTGAATGCTCGGTTACCACAGATAGGATATGTGATATAGTATGAACACCCAGTTACTACGAATGGGTTGTGTGACCTCATATTTTAAGGTTGAGATGGGTTATCAGTATTGTGCACCTTGTCAACCCATATATTTGTGGATTTGAACTTAGTATTTTTAGTAGGAGAGTGAATCTTTGTGATTGGTTGATTTCACAAGTCTTTGGGAGTGGTCTAATGATGTTATGTTTTGTGATCTATTGATGTTATGATTTTGGAATCTATAGGTGTTGTGTTGTCTATGCATTCCCATGTCACTCTTGTTTAGAGTTGATTCTTGTTGTTGTCTATTGGACATCCTTGGTTGAGGATTCTTCCTTGTCATCTCCTAGCACAAGGGGGTGGGTTTTTCTAAAAACCCATGTGGTTGGGTGGAATATGCTATGCACCCCATTGGGTTCCCCACTAGTGTTCATACAGTGTAGTGTCTTCCTGATGGAACATGAGCTAAATATTTTCTTGTAGCTAGATGTTAATTATGTATTATAGTTATACTCATTTATTGATGAATTACATAGCCATAGTTGTTGTCCTTTGGGGTTTGCATGGTAGGGGCATTACAACACATTACTCACATTCAATATTTAGGGTATTGTAAGAGACCCAAAAATATGGGACAACCCCCTGGAATTTAATCTTGATAGTTTTGTGGGTTCCAAAATTGATTTGTGTGGTAGTGACTTTCAACTCATACCCTTTGATGTAGGAATACATATTTGTGCTAGCACTAGGATGGGGATTTCTATGGTAGAGTATAATTTAGGGTCATTGATCCATGTCTTTCATTGGGAGTTGTGACTTGAGAAGAATAACTTAACTATGGGGGAATCTTTTGGGTTAGCTCTCCAAAAGAAAGAGCCTCTTGTGGCCAAGGCTACCCCTCATATATATACTATTGTACATGTATTATGTATGCAATAAAATAATGTGTAGTATCACATTGAAATGTTTCATAATAATTGTGGTATTTAATTTTATTTGTGAATTGATTACTTTGAATAGTTCATATTTGTGATGCTTACAAATAATATAATTGATTTATCTCAATGTATATTCAATGTGTTAAAATGTATAATTGGTATAATACTATGAAGTTATTTTTTTATCAACTAATTATTTTCATTTTATCAAGGAAAATCAATTATAGGAAATATGCTAGACTTAAGTCCCTCATCTATTTGTGAGAAAATACCCATTTAAAATCTTGTGAGAAATATACCATGAGAATATTTAAATATTTTATATATTAGAAAAATATGTAAACCCTTGAAAAAATTGCAAAACAAACTTTAATGTAAAATATATCAACACTTTTGAAAGAATAACTAAAAATCAAACTACTAAATTTTTTGATAACATGAAATACTACAATACTCAGTAATTATATGTCCTTAGTATTTATAAGGGCAAATTCTACATACATACTTGAGTTGTTCCCCTAAGGGACAACACTATTTATGGATCGCATGAAAATGACATATAAACTAGAGTTTTACTATTATATATATGGTGATTGTCATATTAACTATGAAAAGGTGAAGGAACATAGGGAAGCATGATTCTAAAATTCTATTTTTGTTCTTTATCTTTCACAAAAATATATAATTATGTATACTATGCAAGTGTTCTAGTCCTCAAAATTCAAAAAAACTAAATGAAATGTAAGGAAAGAAACAAAAACAAAACACTCAAGATTAGCCTAGCTTAATTCAAACAATGACAAACAAAAATATCAATTTTACCTTGTTTGAATTTTATCATTTGGTTGTCCCTTTTAAGATGATTTTGTGTGCTCTTTTGTTGGAAGAATAGCATGCAACCTAGCTAAAAATGATGGTGATGTTATGAATAATGCAATTGGTGTGGTTGGATACTAGATTGGATGCAAAATGGGGGCTCAAAATTTTTTAAGAATGAAGGTTGGATGCTTGGTAGTGTAAGTGCTCAAAGTTAGCTAAAGTGTGATTGATGAAAATGAGGAAAAAATCACCATATTTAGGGAAATAGCCTCTAAATGAATGGATGTCTAGGATTCATCCAAGAGGGGAAGATAAATGGCTAGAGTGATTTGAGACCTCACAAGCCATCACATGAGGACATGTGGAAAGTGAGGTGGGAATGGGAGAGTGATGTGGAGATGAGGTGGAAAAGGAGAGTCTTGTCTCATATACCCATATTATGGGATTATATGACAATAGAATAATTTTAAATTCATCTTAATTCTCCCTTGGTTTTGGAGATTTGACCTTGGGATTGGGGGAAGGAATTTTAAATTGGTCCTTTATTCCTCCAAGCATGTTGGAGAAATTAGGGGAATTAAAAATTCCACCTAGGATGCATAAGGGAAATAAAAGGGAATTTTAAATTCCTTGGGAGCAAGTAACTTCTCCAAATGTAGAAGGATTTAATGAAGGTTGACTAGGTATATGCCATAAATGGCTTGAGGATTAAGTTAGGTCTAATTACTAATTTAGGTTGTGCGAATGAAGGATTAGGTAGGTTAATGGGGGATTTAGGGAAAGTTGGAATATATGGAGGATGTGACCCTATTTGTGATTAGGAATATGCACATCATAATCATAGATTAATCGAACTAATCTAGATTAGGAGAGGGTTATGGAGGATGGGACAAGGAGAGAAAAAGAATGAATTTAAAATTTAATTTTAATTCATTTTGGAAAAGTGACTAAATTAAATAAATTTGACTATTTATTTTTAATTTAGAGAAGAATAATGTAAGGTATTTAATTAATTAATCAAACACCTTAGGAGATATTAGGAATAAGACAAATATTAACCAAATAATGAATTATTTAATTAATATGGTCTAGGGATGTAGAATAGAAGAATATAAGGGTGAATTTGACCAAATGGGGGTGGTCAAATTTAGGTGTCTACATTTCTCCCCTCTTCAAAATACTATTAGAATCACAATGTTTAAAAAAAAAAAAACTATAGATGACTTGATAGAAGAAAAGGGCTTTAGGACATGCCTTGGTATTGGAAGGAAATGTATAGGAAAAAGGAATTAAAAAATATGGAAGGGTATTCCCCCTCAAGAGGGTGCATGGGGAAGAAAAGGGGCCCCAAGTGACTTCTTGATATGGAGAAATGGAGGGTACTACACAATAGAGGATGAAAAGCCATTAAAAAATGGATTTTGATTGGAGGAAAATGGGAATATAGGGTGCAAATGGCAGCTTGCGAAAGAAAGGGAGTAGAAGGATTTTAAAAAGTTAAATAAATAGTAAAGAATTACCTAAAATTAAGAAGACTAATTAGGGGAAGAACTAAAAAAATATAAATAGTAATTTTGAAAATTTACTATTCACCTAGTTTTAATTTGCACACGTGTCACCAAGAGTGGATGAGGTGTGTGACTTCTATCACCTTCGATTGGTACCCAAATAGGTAGGATCTCAAACCTCCTTTGTGATTTAATTTCAATTTTTCCACATGTTTTCAATTTCAAGTTGGGTAGATTAGGTAAAACAGAATCACCACTGAAGGGTAGATTCTCCTTTCTATCAAAATGCATTCATCATTTTAGTGAATGGGTGAGGGAATAGGTGGGTGCACTTTTGTAGGGATGGATGCGCTCTGAGAGGGATGATTGTGAAATTTCCCTTCTCCAGGATGAGTGAACCTACTTATGCAAGGGAAAATGGGCAAGGGAATAGGAAATTGTGAAATCAATAGAATTTTGTTTCCACAATCAATAATAGTTGTCTTTAATATTTTTGGATAAACTATGTGCATCTTTTTACATCAACGTTTTGGATCATACTCCATGATCCATCATTAGGATGAAAAGTAGAAAGAGAGAGAAGTGAAAGATGAGATAACAGACTTGGATATAAAAGGAGAGGGGTTGAGAGGGTTGGGAAGCACAAGACCCCAACAAATGTTCCAATATGTAAAATAATATATCATAAAACACAAAGAGTTATAAACCACAATATAAAAAATATCCATAATAGAAAGGATGTCCATAATGATTGGAGAACACACATAAATGGAACAAGATGATATTGTAAGTTATTATAAGAAGAGAAATTATATTAAATAAGGAAAGAAATTAGCAAAGAGTTAAAATATAAAATGAAATAATAGAAGGGAAAGGGAAAGTTTAGACACAAAAAAAATAAAGAAACAAGAGAAAAGAAAAAACAAAAGGAACAATAAAGTTATAAATCAAAAAGTAAAGAAAGGAAAAAAGTAAAGTAAAAATTCCAATAAATTTAAAGATTAAGGAGATAAAACTAAATGATTATTATTAAGAAGATATTAAAATTAAAAATAAAACACAATGTAAAGAAGATGCACAAATTAGAAATTCAAAATAAAGAAAAGATAACCTTAAAAAGTAAAGACAAAATTATAAAAAAAAAATATTAACAACAATAGAAGATAAAATATAAATCAAGCAAAAGAAAAAAAAACCAAAAGAAGGAAAATAATAAATAAAAATAATCAAAAGAGAAAGAGATAAACACAAGAAATAGAATAAAAGAGACAAATTAATAATAAAAACCGTAATTAGTAATTACGTTTTTATTTCTCTTTTATTCTATTTCTTGTGTTTATCTCTTTCTCTTTTGATTATTTTTATTTATTATTTTCCTTCTTTTCGTTGTTTTTTCTTTTGCTTGATTTATATTTTATCTTCTGTTGTTGTTAATATTAGTTTTTTATAATTTCCTTCTTTTCTCTTGAAGGTTATCTTTTATTTATTTTGAATTTCTAATTTGTGGATCTTGTTTACATTGTGTTTCATTTTTAATTTTAATATCTTCTTAATAATATTCATTTAGTTTTATCTCCTTAATCTTTGAATTTATTGGTATTTTTACTTTACTTTTTTCCTTTACTTTTTGATTTATAACTTTATTTTTCCTTTTGTTCTTTTCTCTTTTCTCTTGTTTCTTCATTTTTTTTGTGTCTAAACTTTCCCTTTCCCTTCTATTATTTCACTTTATATTTTAACTCTTTGCTAATTTCTTTCCTTATTTAATATAATTTCTCTTCTTATAATAACTTACAATATAATCTTGTTCCATTTCTGTGTGTTCTCTAATCATTATGGACATCCTTTCTATTATGGATAATTTTTATATTGTGGTTTATAACTCTTTGTGTTTTATGATATATTATTTTACATATTGGCACATTTTTTGGGGTCTTGTGCTTCCCAACCCTCTCAACCCCTCTCATTTTATATGCAAGTTTTCTATCTCATCTTTCACTTCTCTCTCTTTCTACTTTTCATCCTAATGATGGATCATGGAGTATGATCTGAAGCGTTGATGTAAAAATATGCACATAGTTTATCCAAAAATCTTAAAGACAATTGTGAAATCAGCTAAAAGGGGGAAGGGAGAATGTGCCACTCCATAGTGGGCAGATGAGCAGGGAAGAGGCAATTGCAAAATTTCCCATAGGATAGAAGGGTGGATGTGAGTTCACCCTTCGAGAAAAGAGGGCTACAAAGGAAAAAATGTTTTCACTTGTTGGAAAAATAGGAAAATGTGAGTCTGCCCATCAAGAAAAGGGGAAAATGCAAGTTCACCTTTGGGATAAAAAGGGAAAATGCATGTCTAAGAAAGAAAGAGGCGAACACGACTGTTGAATAGGTGAACCTGCCAAGAGGGAAACACAGGGGTGAATGTGCAAACCAAATAGGTGAATACGCAAGAAATGGGGAGGAGGAGATTTTTCCTTGCATAGAGGCAAATTCACCAAACCGAGCCAAGGGTAAAAAGGAAAATGAAAAAGGGAAATGGAAAGAAAGGACTAAAAAAATGGTTGATATGATTGTAGAGTATAGAATCCTTGAGGACCTAGGAGAGACATTCAGTCATTTTGGAGGTGACACTAGATGTGTTGATGCCCAAGGACCATGCAACTCTAGAGAAGGAAAGCCTACTTCATATACTGGTATATCCTAACAGCTAAGTGCATAGACCACTATTGACAACATTGATGGACCGATGGAGCTCGAAGAGCTCCACCTTCCACCTCCCCATAGGGGAGATGACTGTGACATTAGAGAATGTGTTGTCCATATTGATACTTCCAATCAAAGGGCACCTGGTGAGTTCCATGTCAAGATAACCATTTGAGAAGAGCCTACAAGAAATATTTGGTACTATAGAGGTTACCTACTGAGTGATGGAGCTAGAAATAGATGCCTATGTGGGAGTTGTAGTACCACTACCATTTTACTTATATATATTTATTAGCGAGATCCTCCTCCCTAATAGGAGTGGGAGGTTTTACAATCTGAAGATGGTTGAGGTTGCGAGGAACATTATGGAGAGGAGGGATGGAGTGTTTTTTTGGGGTCCTTGTGTGTTGGTGCAACTATATAGATACATGCACATTGTGTGCTACAAATGAGCATTGAGTGTGACCCATGTCACACTACTATAGGTGTGGGAGTGGGAGCACATTAGAGTCATGCAACTAGATATCTTCATGTAGGAGAGAGATATGACTCCCTTCCAATAGACTATTCATATGCTCAAGAGCATGGATGGATTCTCCACTATATTCAAGTAGGGAGTTTGAACTATGAGCGTCATCTGTTGGATGATTTGAGAGGAGGACATTGTATGGCAACCTTATATTGATCGACAGTTTCAGTCCTGGAGAGTGGAGGACAAGTTGTACATGGAATATTTTTTTTCCATATGCTATATGATAGGGAGGGATCCCTTCATTGTAGACCTACATAGGCTAGATCAGGTGGTGCACTAGTATAGTATCTAGTAGGACATCCCTATAGGTCATCAGATGTTTTTGTGAATCAACTAAGAGTTGAGAGCGATATGGAGACAATATATTGCCACAAAGTATGTACACAAAATGTGGGATTAGCTACCAATTATAACATGGCAATGGAGAGAGGACCTTGATGATGCGAGCATGATAATGTGATACACCACATGGTGATAGGAGAGTAAATTTGTGAGGATCATGATAGTGGAACCTATTGTGCTAGTGGTGTGATTGAAGGAGGAGGGGAGGAGGGAGACAGAGGGGTGAGGAGACAACACAATAGGAGGCAACACTAGATTAAGGGGTCTAGGAAGAGGTGGGGGCACAATAGGAGATGGAGGTAGATGCCCCAACAATGGATGAGAGGGACATAGTTTTCTACCAGCAGCCATAGAGGATCCGATAGTGAGATTGGCAAGAGCATAGGCGCGAGCCCACATCCTTCAATAGAGGGTTTATATCTATCATATTGGAATCCAAAAAGGAGGCATTTGTAAGTTCACATATCTTTTACACACTCATTTTTTGCATTGTTTATGCATTCTCTTAGAAAGGTTGATGAGGATGAAATATGTGTCTGTTAGGAGGGCTTATGTCTATCATATTGGAAACAAGAAACAAGGAATTTGTAAGTTCTTATATCTTTTACAGTATCATTTTATAGTTTTCTACATCTTTTCATTTTATCGGTTAATATCTATTGCTTTTTGTTCTTTGTGTTTTATGTGTTAATGTCTATTCTTTATTCTCCTCTCCATTTTATGTGTTGATGTCTATTCTTCCTTGCCTTTGAGTGCCTTTATGGGTCACTATCTATTGTTGAGTTATAGACTTAACAATAGATAATTCATTAATCTTGACTTTCTTGCTAGCCACATCTAAGAATGGATCTAATATTTTCTCTCCACAAGTGCACTTCAATCTATCAAAATCATTTCATCAATTGGTAATGTTTTGTTGTTGTTGGAAACATTTCATGACATTTTTATTTATTGCCAATGGACTAAACCACAATCATCATTAATGGATTATGGTGTCAAGTTTTAAGATTGTCAACAAAAGGATTATTTGTGTTGCTTACTCATTTGCACATATTACTTGATGATGATAAAATATATCAAAAAAAGGAGTTGTTATTCCCTATATCTTTTACACTATCTTTCCAACATTTTTTATATCTATTGTCTACTTTTATAGATTGATACCTATTGTTCAGTTAAGGAATTAACACCATAACTCATAAATGTTGAGTTCTTTGTTAACCATCATTAACAATACAACTAATATTTTTTCTCCCACACATGCATGTCAACCACACTTCAATATGTTAAATGAAAATTAAGTCTAGATAAGTAAGAAATTGATCAATGTAAAAGCTGTAATATTTCATCAATATGCAATGTGTTTTTTTGGTGACATCCAATTCTTCAATTAGATTAGATTCATATTTTTCTATCTTTTCTCTTCATTTCACTTATTACCTTTAAAATTAAACAACTTGAATTTAGAATGTTCTTTTTCTTCAATTATTGATCTCTTAGATGTAAGCACACAAGTTCCCGCCCTTGATGCCTTGTCAAAAGCACTTGAAAGGACATTTGTAATATTTTTTGCATCTTGTTTCTATTTCATATTAAACAATATCTCTTTCTAATATTTTCATGATTTTTTTTAACTATTTTGTCCATCAACTAATTACTACTTTCAATTTCTCAATGCAATTACCTAAAACAATGAAATTTGAAATGGCAAGTTAGTTGGAACTCATTGATATCTATGTTTCTATTATCAGAATGAAATTATCATTTCCACATGCATCAGATTAACTAATTCAATGTACATAAAACTATTTGAAATTCTATAAATTACATCTTTCGTAAATCATTTTTGTGTGAAGTAAAATGTCCAAATGAAATAACAAGATCGTGCATGCAATGAAACATATTATATTAGAGAATTGAAATCACAAACTAATCGAATTCAAAATATAATCAATCACTCAAACTATTCAAAATTTATTTCTTATCTGCAAGGATTCCTTGAATCATAATGGCTCTTGGATTTTTCTTACACTATGACTTCTAGAATGAAAAATTAGAGAATAAATGCTATACAATGCAAGAATGTAATTCCTACATGATGGGTATGTGCAAGATCATCATGGAAAAAAATTCCCTTAAGTGGTGAAAAATTCAAAAAAATCAGAGTTAAAAAACTTGACATAAAATTTTGAATAAGTTATCTATATTATTTCAAAAATATGTAAGAATAGAATCTATAGTAAATTGACTGTAGTTTCTAAACTGCTAGCTTTATTTAAAAGAAAAAAAGATTTATTTGCTAAAAATTTGAAATTTCAATGTAGTAGTACTTAAATTTCAGGGAAAAAATAAGAAGTAGGTGGTTGTCTAACCACCCTAACCTCAATAAAATGATAATTTATTTTTTTTAAGATTTTAGATATAAGTAGAGGGCTCATGTATCAATTTGTTTCATATTTTTTTATTATTTTTTTCCAAAGTAAATAATTAACTATGAATTTTTTATTACAACTTTTAAAAAATATAAAAACTCATGTCTGACCACCTTAACTTGGTCAAAATGTCATGATTCATTTTTTAATCCTATAGTATGCAAAGCATAGAATGTGACACTTGTTTCGGATTCAAAAGAAGTGATACCATTTGAAAGCTATAGATGCTTTTCAATCATCCTATCAATCAAGACTTTAGTCATAATTCAAATAAAAAATGAATAATAATTATTTATTAAATTCAAAGAAAATCATAATTTATATTGGTGGAAAGATGAGAATCTCTTTTAAAAACCCTTTTCATTTCATCAATTTTGGGAAAAAAAAAGTCGTTAGCCACATACCCTACACATACCCATCATTTTATGACTTTTTGGCCCATCATGATCCTACATATACCCTTATGGTAAACTATATGATTGATTCCATGATAATGATATTGATGTTGTTTTATGCATATGAAGATAATACTATGATGATGATGCTAAATGTTATGGTGGAAATGTTGTATGAAGCTAACTATGACAATGAAAATGCAACTATGGACTAAGACATGATTCCAAACTAAAATACCTCTAAATTTGCAAAATGCTAAATGCTCCAATGTTCTAAATGCTCAAAGGTAATTTCTGTAGAGTAGGTTTTCTCAAGATGGGATGCCAAATGTTAGAGAATGATGATGTATTTATAGGAATTCCAAGGAATAATGTGATGTGGAAGCAACCGACAGTCAAGATTTCAGCTGGAGAGATGAACAATGAAGAAGGAAGAAGTTAGAGGGAATCATGGAGGATGCTCCCTTTAAAAGAGCAACATGCAAATTATAAGAGAGAATAAAATGATGGAAAGAGCCAAGTGTCCAAAGCTAATTTTAAAATCGGTTTAGGATAATTCTAATTTAAATATTAAGAATATTTAAATTCATGAGACACTTGATGATGTGGCAAGAGGAAAAGTTGGAAACATGTGACTAAATTTGAATTTTGGAATTATTCATATTTAGTGAGGAGATATTAATTAAATAAAAATATATATTGACATTTTCTTATTTAATTAAAATTAGAGGAATATGAATTAAGATGGAAGAATTAGAAAGTATGAACTATATAAATAAATTTAGAATTTATTTATAAGTAGACAAAATAAAAAAATTATTAATTTAATAACTTGTATTTAATTAATCAAGTATCCTAGCTGATTTTAGGTGTATAAATTTAGGCCCTCTTTGAACTGATGTGTTTACACATTGCTTCAAAGAAAAACTTGTTGGTGATGCTGAAAAAAAAATTCAATGCCCTAGACTCTAATTTTTGAGTGATTAATGGATATATACCCCTCAGGAGATATATCGATGAATTTTTGGGTTTTTAGGAATTTTTTGAATTTCTTAAACTTTTTATGATTTTTCAACGATTTGATGATCAGTTTCAAATTTTATGTTGCATAAATGATTTATCTTCCAAAAAATGATGTTGAACCTACCAAGTGATGAATTGATTAATTAATGTACCTTTAAAAAATAAAATAAATCACTCCCACTAAGAATCCCACTTAATCACCCATTAAAAGGTTACAACATGTGTTTTGAAATTCATTTATGCATTTTTATTTTGAAAATTGAGAGTGATTGAGCAACCTAGCACAAATTGAGCAAGATGGTGATTTCGATCCGGGCACACTGATTCGAGCATGTGCGATGTCACAACTACCCGACCACATATGGACCTTTGGTATGTACCCTGAAAAAATTTCTTGTGATTTGAAATTCATTTTCTCATATTTTTTCCATATTTAAATTTGTACTTTTCATGTTTTAGTGCATTCGTTCGCCAATGTAGTGCATAGGATTAGGATTTTAGCACATTGATTCTAGATTTTAGCACATAGAAGGAATTAGGGCATGAATGACTTGTTGTAGCACATAGATAGATTCCTTTAGTGCAATGATAAGTTTGGAACATCGATGATAATTTTAGCACATTAGATGAATGATGTAGCACAACCAATCATTTAGTGCATTGATGAAATTTAGCAATGCATATGGTAATTTAGTGCATAGAGACCCTATTATAGGGAATTAGTAGAATTATCTAACACATCCATGTTTTTAGTGCTTTGAGACACTGTTTTAGTGCATCTAGGCGAGATTGATAAAAAATAGAATAGACTCCTTGATTTTGATGATTTTTTATCACATCGGCCTTTTAATTTGATGATGTTTGATGATGTTGAAAGAATAGATGATGATTTCTCTCATGATAGGTGTGATTCAATGATAAATTGATGATGATTGACCTCATGATAGGTGAGGATAAATGATAAATTAATGATGACTGACCTCATCATAGGTGAGGTTCAATGATAAATTGTTGATGATTGACCTCATGATAGGTGAGGTGCAATTATAAACACTCATGAAATTTGATCAAGGTATCATTAGAGCTGATTATATTGATAGGTTGATTGATTGATTTGCTAATTTGTGATACATTATGATGATAGGAGCCTTGTCAGTCCTCCAGTTTTAGGAGTGCTTCCTAAGGACTTGGGATTTGATCCCACATTTAAATCAACCATATATAAATGTGATTGGATGATGCAAATTGACCTATTTGTTTGACATGCCCCAACAAAATTAATTGGGGACTTTTTACCTCTTTGGTAGAGAGGTGGAATAGTGATCATAACACCTTTCATTTGCCTACTTGTGAGATGGTAGTGACACTAGACCCCTATCAGATTTTCAATGATTCCAATCATTGGAGATATAGTTGTGCATGATTCCACTAAGCAAGGAGGCATTGATGCACTTTAGAGAGTGTTTGAGGATGAACATATTTTTAGCTATGAGATTCCATGACAAGAGATGGTTGATGCATATGTGACATTGTCATGTGTTCCTGTTGGATTTATTGGAGGATTTCTATGACTTGATAATGGGTCAAAGGGAATTTCAGTCAAATGGGGTAGAATTTTGGAGAGCGTGATCACCCAGGGGAGAAAATATGATTTTGGATCATACATGCTTGCTCACTTATACCATGATCTTCACTAGGTTGTGTATCTATGAGGGGCCAATTTTTTAGCTAGAGTCACATTCTTGTAGATATGGTCATGGGAGCATATAGCAATCACTCATCCAATTGAAAATAGACAATGGCTAGCAGGGAAACCATATTTTCATGCATACATAGGTATAGTTGTCTAGCATAAGCTAGGAAAACTAGAGTACTAGAGGAGAGTATTGGATGACCAGAAGATAGTCACATGGTGGTCCTACCTCAACTATGAGCAGCGGCCAAAGGAAAACACAGAGATGTCCTATGTGTGCTCATCTAGATACTTGATTAGGAAGACTCAGTTCTTGATCTTGATATTCCTTCGCAGGAGAGTGTTGTGACAATATGATAGGGTATAGGGCATGCCCTAGGGAATGGATCTTTATGTGTGGTGATGGTAGGATATACCAGAGTGGAGGAATGTGATATATTATGATGCAATGGTTGAGGAGTATTAGAGTTTGTAGGCCATTAATTGGGACTATCATCTAGAGGTTATAGAGGCTCCTATAACTAAGGAGTATGCATAGTAATTCTTGGCTCATCCCTTTCCATGAATATTAAGTCTAGATGAGCTAGTACCATTGTTAGATGATGAGCCAACGCCACATGCACGTAGGTGAAGGAGAGATGGAGGAGATGAGGAGGAGGAGGAGGGAGAGAGCAATGATGATGGATATGGAGGAGGTGGTAGAGATAGTGATGGGGGTGATGGTGGTGGTAGAGATGAGGGTGGTTCATATCTAGTGCTAGTTGTTCGAGACTTTAGTGTTCCTCGAAAGGGGTGATCACTAGTAGTTGTAGCACAACATGTGTAGATTAGGTTGCCTTCACACAGTAGCAAACTTGGATAGCTACTTTGCAATCATAGGTTCAGGCACTACAAGGACAACTTACTAAAATACTAAGTTAGCTTTAGGTAAGGCACATGCATAGATGCAAGTACATGCACAAATTTCCACTCTTATAGTAGAGAGAGAAACCCTAAGGTAGTTAGTTGAGTAGGATGAGGGTGTGGCTGAGGGATTACAGAGAGTAGCTGAGGGCATGGGTACAACTTATTATTTGAGAGAGGTACAATGCTTGGCTAGGGAGGCCAAGTATTATGGACTATGGTATCATGAGGCGGTTCCTCCAGAGCATCAGGAGAGTTATGTACAGTCTATCAGTGCTCACACACATTATAGGACTACCAGTTGGGGTGTTACATGGACACCTCATAGGGATCTAGGGGTAACAACATCAAGTACAACCAAAGGTATATGGATAGCATCATTGTGGGGAGCACCACATAGCTCCATGATGATCATTTGAGATATATTTGAGACCTTTTTATACTCTGATTCAGTTGGGACATTTATTAGTCACTACTATTTTGATGATGTACCTTTTTCCACATTTAGATATCATTGTATACTTTGACATTACGATTTTGAGATTATATGATATGAGATGCAATGATGATTATTCATCTATATGTTGTCTATATGATTTTATAATGGATGCCTATGATGGATGCATTTAATTTCTATGTTATGATGCTTATCAATGTTTATATGATGCTTATATGATTATGTCATGATTAAATGATGATGCATGATTTAGGTTTCTATATGTTCTTATAAATGATGCTTTTACACTATATGGGATGAATTTTATTACGTAAATGAGATACAATGTATGTTATTCTTTTGTTTTCCGAATGCAAATATATGATTTGATTGCTATATGAGATGAATTTTAGAATGTAAATGATAGGTAATTCACTTTATTTAATTTTTTTTTTCTTGATGTAAATATATGTGATGTAATGATATGATGGTTTTCTAATGTATGATATGATATCCAAATGATTATGCAACTACACAAGAGTGAAATTTTTTTGTTAATGTCAAGTATACTCAATATTTTAATGATAGAGATAACATCATTTTGAAAAATGTGCCAGCCATGGAAAACCCATAAATATAGATGCAAGTCTAATATGGACACAATCTAATCTACCATACAAATCTAATATGCTAATGTTATCATTGTAACAGTCAATTTCTTGTGCTTTTTATCATCATTGAGCCTTTGAATTATTGAAATTGAGTAAAAGCATTGATGGTATAATTAGACCATGATGCCCTGAGTACTACTTCCATTATTTTTGATATTGCTATTTAACACAAGCATCTAGGTATAATTAAACCAAGATGAACTGAGCATTTCTCACATGAACAAACAATATTTAATCGTGTTCCTCTAAAAATTAAGAATTCCATCAATGATAGTTTGTAGATCATGTCTCATGACAATTTTCATAGTATTAATGATTAACTCATAGATAATAGACAAAGATAAATCATACTCCTTCCTAGCTCCTCTAGTCCAGGACATCATCGAGTTGCTCTAGAGATATGATGACAAAAAAACAATGACAACAGTTGAACATTCATGCTAACATGATAAAACCATGATTCAAAAGAACATCATCCATTTAAATTTGTTTTTTTTTATTGATTGATTTTAGCTATTTGATATGGATGTGTGTTTGTGATACGTTTGATGACTGATGTATTTTCAATGCTAAATGTTTTTTTTGTGATATTTGTGTTTGTGACATTGTATAACTATTGTTTGTCTATTGGTTTAAGCTCAAAGCTTATTTGATGCCCCCAGTGAGTTTAGGATTTTAGGGTATGTGCAGGATCATGGTGCGCCAAAAAGTGGCAATATTTGTAGGGTATGTGGCTGATGACTTTTTTTTCACCCAAAATTAATGAAACAAAAAGGGTTTTTAGAGGAGATTCTCAGCTTTCCAAAAAATATAAATTATGATTTAATTTGAATTTAATAAATAATTATTATTCATTTTCTATTAGAATTACGACTAAAGTCCTAATCAACTTGATTGAAAACATCTATAACTTTCAAATGGTATCATATTTTTTGAATCATGTGTCACATTCTATGCTTCACATATTATAGGATTAAAAAGAAAAATTAAATTTCATGAAGTTTTGACCAAGTTATGGTGGTCGAACGAGTTTTATATTTTCTAAAAGTTGTAATAAAAATTCATAATTAATTATTTACTTGGAAAAAATTACAAAAAATATGCATCACATCCGAACATGAGTCCTCTACTTATATATAAAATCTTACAAAAAATATTATCATTTTATTATGGTTAGGTGGTCGACAAAACACCTACTTCTTATTTTTTCCCTGAAATTTAAGTTCTCTGCATTGAAATTTCAAATTTTCACCAAATAGATTTTATTTATTTTAAATAAACTTAGTATTTTAGAAACTAAATTCAATTTTCTACAAATTCTATTCTTACATATTTTTGAAATAATATAGATAACTTATTCAAATATTTACGTCAAGTTGCCTAACACTGATTTTTCTGAATTTTTTGCCACTTAAGGGCCTATTTTTTGCATGATGATACTGCACATACCCTTTAGCCGTAGTCTAGGGTGAGACACAACCACGATGCCATAATATGTACATGATATTTTTTGATGTAGAATGATGGTGAAAGAAAATAGTCAACATGTTCAAATAGATGGAAAATCTAATCTATCACAAATAACGCTTGTTGCAAGGTTTTCACTACTTTTTTTATTGCACTTTTTTAGATTATATGATTTTTTTATTTTTCACTTTGTGAGCCTAGTGTTTAACCTATTCTAAGTGTGAAAAATTAACTATTATTCAATAAATAAAAAAACAAGGAACACTTCAAATATTATCCTAAGAATTGATAACACAAAGAAAGAAGATGAAAATAAAATGAAGACAAAATTGATTATACCTTTTTTGTGCTACAATTCCTTGGTTGGCCCTTGATGTTTGAATGCTTATGTGCTCTGTTGATGACTATGAAGATGGCTAGATACAAGATGAACTATATAATAGAATTTTAATGCTTATGTCTAAGTGGATTGGCTAGATGGGTGAAAATGCTTGCAAGTTGAGTTATCAATTTTGTAGCATAAGGCTGCAAATAGCTAAGTCTTGTAAAATGCATTAGAAGAGGGGGTATTTATAGAGAAAATTGAATTCTCTAGAGCATTCAATGGTCAATATTGAGCCACCATGGCGAAGATGAAGGGCTATGGTGAGTTGAGGACTCACAAGCCCTCACATCTTGACATGTGGAATGTGAACTGGTCAAGAATGTGATGAGGTGTAGGTGAGGTGGAAGAAGGACATGTGATGGAGGTACTTGCAAGTACCTTGATGTGACCACTCAATGATCACATGGGGAAGAGAATATTCCTTGGAGGAATAAAAGTGAATTTAAAATTCACAATGATTGGGAGATATTATGGATAAGATAGTGTTTCCAAAGAAGAGTGAGAAGTACCTTGGATAAAACAAAGTTCTTAAAAGGTAAGTACTTACCCACATGTGACTTGATGTGATAGATCAAAGATTCTAGAAGACTTTGGCACATGTGATGTGACAAGTCAAATGTTGTAGAACTTGCATGGGGAAGAGAAGATTCCTTGGAGGAATAAAAGTGAATTAAAAATTCAAATGGGGAAGAGAGGAGCCTTGAATGAATAAAAATGAATTAAAAGTTCCTTGGGGGATGGGGAGAGTTGATCAAGATACTGATTGGATTAGCTAATTAGTGATTAGAAGATAATTAGTGGCTAAAGAAGATTAGAGGCCAACTTGCAAAAGTTGAAGGATGTGACACATCTTAATCAAGGATTAGGCATGTGCAGATCCCTAATGAAGAGATTAGGAAGGTTGATTATGGTAAAAAAAATGATGTGACATGTGAGGAATTAAATAAACATCATATTTATTTAATTAATTTGATGAAAGGGGAATTAAAGAGGTAAGGTATTTAATTATTTAGCTAGATACCTTAGGGACTAGAATAACTTTAGAGGTATCAATTAAATAATAGTGATATTAGTTAATTAATGTGGATAAGGGATATTTAGACTAAAAATGGGAAAATTTGGACAAATTAAGTGTCCAAATTTAGGTGTCTATATCTTTCCCCTCTTTGTGATGGTGTTACGAAGTAGCATCATTTCAAAGAATATTAAAATGCAGAACCTAGAAGAAGATGGTTAGATTGGAAAAGATGCCCCAATCATTCAAAGGAGTGGCTAGGAAGGAAAAAATGATGAAGATTAGGGATTGAGGATTCCCCCTTGAGAGGACATGCAGGGTCAAGAGAACACGGGTGTGCTCTCGAAATGGATGAGATGATGAAAGGATATATGAGGATGATGATGTAAAGTGGTGGAAAAGAAAGGATGATAAGCGATGGGAGATTATGAGAAGCACAAATGGATTGAAATTCAAAGGTGATGTTGCAATAGTCAAAATACAAGCCAAAATGGGTTGATGATGGATGGAGTGTTCTCATTGAGGGAGTGAGATATTTCAAGAAAACACAAAAGGATAGGGAAGGATACATCCAAAAACAACACAAGGATAGGGAAGGATACATCCTGATAAAAAGAGATGTTGATGGGGGAAGAATACATCCTAAAAAAACACCAAAGGATAAGGAAGGATACATCTTGAAACAACACCAAAGGATAGGAAAGGATACATCCCGAGGATGATGACGATGATGAGGATGATTGGATAGAGGTTTGTAACCTAGATGGGGACAAGACTGAGGATGTGATTAGATGATTTTTCTAGAGTGAGTTGATGAGGGTAGGGTTGGGATGGGAGATAGATGAAAGGAATAAAGATGATGAAGGAAAAGATGCATAAAATAACTAATTGATATTATTCTAAGAAGTTTGAAGAGAGGACGATAAGAGATTGGATGGATAGGGGAGGGAGGGTGATGAAGGATGAATGGATGGGGGGATTTTGATAGATGAGAGGATGGGGGATACATGCACCATGATGGAATGGAAAATGAAATGTAATCCTAATGCAATTTTCCATCTTTGGAGAACTGGTTTTTGCTATAGCATAAGACACAAGGTGCCAAGGTATGGATAACCAAGGTTGATTCATGTCTAATGCATAAAAAAAACATAATAAACAACGAGGCTATCCCAACACCCCAAAATCATGAAGACCTTCGTTAGGCTAGGTATTGAGATAACCGCAAGAAAAAAGGGATGCCCTAGTGTAACACAAGATCTCGAGTATCTTGGTGTGTACTACGCGGGACAACTGAGAAGAAAAAAACAAAGAAAAGATCGAGATATGCCCCTATGTTTACCTCTCAAAGCACACCATGATATGATGGATCATGGTGACCATAACAAGTGATGATAGGGAGCTCAAATGATAAACAAAAGCCAAAAGCATTAAGATATCATAATTAATTTCAAACATCCTTTTTCCATAAGATCAAGAGGATAGATGGGGTTGATGAGGTCTATTAAGAAGGATACATCTTGTTGAGACCAATGATGGATACTAACTAAAAGATCTATATGACGTAGGATATTCAAAACAAATTGGATCTGTTGATACAAGTGGATCTCATTTGTGAAGATTCAGCTAGATAAGGGCATAACCAAATGACACAAAACAAAAGAGACAAGATGTGAGACTGACACACCCTAAAGACCTAGGGGCTTGGGGGCCAATCAAAGATTAGACTTGCCTATGTGAAAGCGTAGAGCCCTTGTAGTTTGATAAAATCCTAATGACTGATCATGGATAAAAGTGGAAAGAGGATAATGGATACTTCAATGGATGACCAAGATAGGACAGAACAAAGGAGCCCTTGGGGTTGACTAAATGATCAGCCTTGCCTAAATGAAAGCATAGGGGAAACATAGTTTGAAAAAAGACCAAAGACCAAGGATGGATAAAGGATGATGAGATGACCAAGTAAAATGAGGGGACCAAAATGGTGAGAGAAGATAGACGTATTGGAGAAGATAGAATGATGGTGATCATACGAAGCTCAGGGATGGGATAGTTATCCAAATCAAAAAATGATGAACTAGGAGGATGATATGATGGAGAGGTGAATAATGAGAAGTGATAAAGGATTGGAAAGATGATCAAGGATAGGGAAGGATACATCCTTATTAAAGGGTTGTTGATGATGGAAAGATAAATCTCAAAACAACACCAAAGGATAGGGAAGGATACATCCTGATGATGATGATGATAACAATGATTTGATCCAAGCATTGAGTTGCATGATGGAGGTGCCTATAGCTAGATACCCATGACAAAGGATTGTGAGATGGGATGAGGATAAATATGAAATAATAGATAGAGAGATAAGGATGGGGGATGGAAGGGATTGTTTAGATGGGTAGGAAGATAAGGATTGGGACAGGATTGTTTGGATAGATAGGAATATAATGATGGGTAGATGGAAGAGATTGGATGATGTCTCCAAGTACTTTGTCACAAAGGGAGATAAGTTCCCCCACTCTAAATATGTCATGTGCCATGAGGAAAGAGGGACACAAGATGAGTGGATGGGAAGATAAAGGAGATGACAAAAGGAGGATAGGATGGGTGACTAAGGAATACGATAGAGCATGGATGAAGGGAATGCATACCAAGAGGTGTCCAAAGCATGCATGTAGATAGGTTCCCCTATCAATATCACAAGAAGGATGGAGGGATTGGAGATAAATGGGATATGATGGTAGGATGTGCAAATGAACAAGACATATAGCAGGAAGATGGGTGCATAGTTGAAGGCATAGTAGGAAGTATAGCGGATGGAGTGGATGTAAATCAGGAAGCTAACCCCAAGTGTGGAAAAGGATAGATGGGGATTTACACATGATGCCTGTTTTCCAGGTTTTCATCATGGTACTTATCCAAGGAACTTTTTTTCCAAGTCTTCACCATTAGACGAATTATTTCTCTTTACTTTTTTTTTTAATTTTATTTATTTTTATTTTATTTTATTTTTTTTGACTTTTTGGATAGCATGCGGATGGAGATGGATAAAGATAGGGATATGGATAAGGGGATTTAGAAGATATATGATAAGGATATGGAGAAGGACTCAAGCATCAATTTTCATATGATGTATTAAGAGACCATGTGTGAAGTGATTGTTGGATGTTGGTACAACCTTATTAGGATAAATGGATTATGCAAGAGAATGGATTAAAGGGATTGGATGGGCAGAGATATGGAGGATAATGGATGGGATGGTGGAAAGTGTTTGGATGAAATGACGGGGTAGGTGTGTGATGGGGCAATGAGTTCAGGACCAACATCAACATATGGGGTGGTGGATGTGAAATGACAGGAGGATTAATGGATGGAGAATATGGGGATAATGCAGGAGATGGAATAGGGAATTTTGGGACATAAGGACCCAAAATAGATTGAGGAGATGAAGGGGTTGTATGACTAGCTTTTGGATTAGAAACTTTGGATGTTCTTATAGATTTTTTATTTGAAGGCATGCCATCATTTTTCTTTGGGATCCACATGGTTTTGATCTTTGCTTTGGTGCGCCTTTGTGGAAAATGGATATGACTCTTCTTTTGGATTTGATTTTGGATTGGATTTGGATTTTGGATTTTCTTTTTCTTTTTGTCAACATGTCTTTTAGAGGGGACATAAGGAGCATGTGATTTATGTGGTTGTATTTTTTTTTTAGCATCCAAAGTGATTTTATTTGTTATGGGATGGGTGCGAGGAGATGGATGATGTGGAGCAATGGAGGTAGGATTATGGGGATTGTGTGTAGATGGAGGATGTGTAGGTATGTGCCTTTTTTTATCCTAATTAGGGGACATGAGAGTGGGATGTTTATGATGAGAGACATAGATAGGTGTTAGATGGATGAGAAGGTGAATAAGACAAGATTAAGGAGGTGATTTTATGATGTAGGGGCCTAACATAGATGTAGGACCTGTAGGAGACATGGGAAAAGTAGATGGAGGGATGTAGGGACCCAAAATGGATGAAGTGGATGAAGGAGGAATATGGATGGTTTTTTTGAGGTTATATGATGGAGGAGGGGGGATGGAAGTGAATGATTTGGCAGAGCGATGGGAAGAGGCTATATTTGTTTTTGAAGAGGTTCATTGAGGATGGATAAAGGTTGTAGCAAAATTTTTAGCTTGTCATTCTTGAGAGAAGTAACCAAGACCACATGTGTAGTCATGTTCTTGGACTTGGATGGGCTCTAAAATACCTTTCTCATGAATTCCTAAACCTTTTCCTTGATAATTCATGTTCTAAAGCATTCAATCCATGATAGGATTGTTGTTATTCTGGAAGAATGATGTGAGTCCATCATTAGGTAGAGGATGATGGGTGGTATATATGCCTTGTTCTTCTTTTGCAGGAAGACCATGATGGAAGAATGTGAGAGTACCAAGGGGATATAAAGGTGGTGTGGGAATAGTATTATTATTTGATGGTGGAGGATCATCAAATAGAGATGAGGGGGTAGCAGCTTCTTCTTGATCAAGAGGAATGAGTGGTAAAGTATCAGGAGAGGGATTAGGAGGTATGATAGGATCTAGATTTGTGGCAGTAGGTGATAAGGGATCATGCAATGGAGATGGATATAAGTGATCATGAGATGGAGCAATGGAATCTTGAATGACAAGGGGATCATGTACTATAGTGGACGAGGGATTATGATATTGAAGTGGAATAGTTGGGATGGTAGGATCTTGATGTGAAGGAGGGGATATGGTATGCTTTGGACCAAGCTCTTGGCATGACTCACCATGTGAAAGAGGCATAATAATGGAGGCATATTGGATGGGCTCTTCAAATAGGTTAGAGAGAAAGGTGGAGGATCCATGAAGTTCACGAGAGGGATTTCAGTGATACCAGGAGTGGGAGGATTGGATTGGATTGGATTTGCAGGTTTGGGATGGGATGGGTGGGTCTAGGAGTAGAAGGATAGTATTGTATTTGACTATCTTCAATGGGTTTGGTGGCTCTTAGAGTAGGAGACAGGGGTTCTACAGACTCGGTGGGTGTGATGATTTTGATGGTTTGAGTGGTGCTAGGGGTGGTAGCATCAATGATAGGTATGGGATGGAGGAGGTATCATCTCTAGTGACTAGGGATGATGGATTGAGATGGCATGGTTCCATGACTTCATGATGTGGGGTTATGGATGTCTTCTTTGTCATAAGTCCTTGGAGAACTTCTCGAGTGAGAAACTCGCATCTTCTAGGTTTAGATGGTGAGGTAGGAGATGAAGGATTATGGATTGGTGGGGGATTAGGACTATGGAGTGGTAGATTAGGAGTAGATTAAGGAATGATATTGGATAGAAGACTAGGAGTAGATGGAGGATTAGGATGGTTAAGGTAAGGATATTGGAATGATGAATTAGGAGAAGTGGATATGGATAGTGGATTAGGACAAAAGGATGTGGGTGGTACATTTCGACAAGAGGATGTGGGTGGTGTATTAGGGTAAGAGGATGTGGATGTTGGATTAGGATAGGTTGATGGGGGTGCAAGATTAAGATATAAAGGTGTGGGTGTAGGATTAGGATGGGAAAACTAATTAGGAGGATTGGGTTAGGTAGATTGGTATGGAGGATTAAGATAGCACATAGATGTGGATGAAGGATTGAGGTAGGAGGATGTGGATGGGGAATTATACTAGGGTTGTTGGAATACTGGATTGGGATAAGAAGGCATGGATGTTGGATAAGAAGATGATATAGAGAGAGGATATGACCGATATCCCCTGTCAAAGGTAACATAAGGAGCATTATTAGGTGTGGATGAAGACATAATGGGATAGCTCAGAGGGGGGATTGGATTTCAAAAATCTATTGGGAAAGCTTACTAGTGATGATAGCATCAAGGGGATCAATGCCATATACCTCTTCATCAACAAGACTCTTGATATCATCGTCAATGTAATTAAGGTTTCCCTTGACTACTATTTTGGGTAGAATTGATGAAGGGTAAGGATTCATGATGTTGGATTAGATTGATACGGATTAGAAAAATGGGGATGAATGATGAAAGGATAAGTAGGATGAATTGGAAGATGGAGGAAGGGATCTGAAGACTTGTTTCAATATCCAAAGATCTCAGATGGATTAAAGCTCAGATTAAGATTTTAGTTAAGCTCAGATTGGGACTAGATTAAAGCTCATATTAGGATGGCACTGAAGGATATGATAGGATTGGTTATGTTGGTTGGGTTTAACTGTCAAAGGATTATTACGGCACCAAATCTACCTCAAGATGGAAGTTGAATCTATTTATTGTTTGTTTTCTAAATTTTTGCTACAAAGGGGAAAATTTTCCCTTCCAGGGCATACCTACCCTCACAGAGGGGAAAAATTTCCCCTTCTGCAAGGTAGGTTCACCCCACTACAGGGCAAGATCGCCCCAGTATAGGGCAGGTTCACCCTTCTACTTTCAAACTCTTTTTAGTGGGTAAACGAGTTGTTAGAATGGAGAGACAAGTGATTGGAATGGGGTGTTGGATAATCAGATTGAGGAAATAGATGATCAAATTTGAAAATGAATGATAGGAGTGGATGAAAAAGCACTCAGAATTGGTAAATGATTGCTTGGAATGGATGAATTACTCTTAGGTCATGGAGACAAAAGCTCAAAATGAGTAAATGATTCATTAGAATGGATGAAAAAATCTTGAAACAAGGAGATGGGTGCATGGGATGGATGAAATATTACTCGAAATGAGTAAATGGAGGATTGAGAGGGATGAAAGACTACTCAAAATGGGTAAATGACTACTTAGAATTGATGAACAACTCTTAGAACATGGAAACAAAAGCTTAGAGCGAGTAAAAATTTGATCAGAATGGATGGAAAAATGCTTGGATGAAGAGATTGACACTTGGAATGTATGATAGTTTACTCATAATAGGGAAAAAATGGCTTCAAATGGACAAATGAATTGTATGCAAGTTCACCTTTTGGTGAGAAACAGGTAGAAAAGGATGCTCGGATTAAGTAAATAGTTGCTCCAAATGAGGGGGTGATTTCCTTGACTAAAGGGATGATCACTCAATATGATGAAAGGATGTTCAAAATAGGGGGATGATTACTCAGAATGGGAAAATGAACATACAAGTGCTTTAAATGGTTGAAAAAATGATGAAAAAGGCTATTTGGAAGTTAATAAAGGTTGCTTTTAGGGTAGGTTCACCCCTTTGCAGGGGCAGGTTCTCACTTCTACAAAAACTTTAGGGAAAGTTCTCCCTTCTATTGTAAACTTCAAGGCAGGTTCACACTTCTTCAAAAAACTTCATGGCAGGTTCACACTTCTGTAGAAAACTTTAGGGCAGGTTCACACTTCTATAGAAAACTCCAAGGTAGGTTCACACTTCTGTGGGAAACTGGGATTTGGCTTTGATGGAAATGACTACGGGGTATGTGCAGGATCATGATGGGACAAAAAGTTGCAATATTATGGGTATTTGTAGGGTATGTGGCTGATAACTTTTTTTTTACCCAAAATTTATGAAATGTAAAGGGTTTTTAGAGGAGATTCTTAGCTTTCCACCAATATAAATTATGCCTTAATTTGAATTTAATAAATAATTATTATTCATTTTCTATTAGAATTATGACTAAAGTCCTAATCAATAGGTTGATTGAAAAACATCTATAACTTTCAAAAAGTATCACATTTTTTTAATCTAAAACAGGTGTCACATTCTATGCTTCACATAATATAGGATTAAAAAAATAAAAATTAAATTTCATAACGTTTTGACCAAGTTTTGGTGGTCAGACATATGAGTTTTTATATTTTTTAAAAGTTGTAATAAAAAATTCATAATTAATTATTTACTTGGAAAAAAATTCCAAAAAAATACGTATAACATCCGAACATGAGTCCTCCACTGATATATAAAATCTTATAAAAAAATATTATCATTTTATTATGGTTAGGGTCGTCAGAAAAACACCTACTTGTTTTTTCCTTGAAATTTAACTGCTACTACATTAAAATTTCAAATTTTCACCAAATAGATTTTATTTATTTTTAAATAAACCTAGTAGTTTAGAAACTATATTTAATTTTCTACAAATTCTATTCTTACATATTTTTGAAATAATATAGATAACTTATTCAAATTTTTACGTCAAGTTTCCTAACACTAATTTTTCTAATTTTTTTGCAACTTAAGGGCCTTTTTTTTCCATGATGATCCTGCACATACCCTATGGCAAAAACTTAAAATGAAAACAATGAGGCTGACTTGTCTAAAATTTTACTGATTTCTCACAAGAAGACACTTCAAAAAAGCACAATCCTATGATTAGTGTTAAGGGTATGGCCAACAAAGTTCTTAATATAGGATGCACAAGGCTTCTAAGGAATCCTCGATATACTCTTGGTATGTGAGGCCCAAATCATGAACACCAACCTGTCACAAGTGTGAGTCAGGAATCCCAACAAGATATTGAAAGACTTAGACAAACTCTTCATGTCTATCTAGGTATCACCCTAGCTTTGTTGCTCTACCAGACACAACTTAACTGGATTGAGTTACAACTTTTTGATTTCCCCTCTTTTTATACCCCATTAGTATGTGTGGTTGGGATCATCTTTTGGGCTGATAAAATTCCCAAGCAGGTCCCACTAAAAAGAAGACACTAATCATTTCCAACTACTCCCTAGGCTCACACGAAGTGCAAGGGGAAAGTGAAAAAAACTAATGCCCCATTGGGTGACACAAAAATAGACCAAAAGACACAACAAGAAATGGATTTTACTTCCCCCTAGTTAAACTATGTGCCTAGATTAGTTAATGAAAACAACAAGAAAAAAATTTAAAATTTGAACAAATAGATGGCCTTGCAAGTAAGTGTTAGATGCTTTAAGCTTCATTCTTTGTCAATTATGAAAATATGTTGCAAAATTTTAGCAAGAAATCCAACTTCTAGAATGTTCTATTTGGGGAAAGTTTTCCCCTTTGTGGTAAACTATTAGAAATCAGGGTCGGTTCACCCCTCTGTAGCAAAATGTTAGAAACCAGGGTAGGTTTTCCCCTTTGTAGCAAATTGTCATAATTAAGGGTAGGTTCACCCCTCTACAACAAAATGTCAGAAAACAGGGAAGGTTTGTCCCTCTACAACAAAATGTTAGAAATCAAGGTAGGTTTACCCCTCTATAGTAAAATGTTAGAAATTAGGGCAAGTTTTCCCCTTTGCAGCAAAATGTCAAAAATTATGGTAGGTTTTCCCCTCTATAGTGAAATGTCAGAAATTAGGGAAAGTTCACCCCTGTACAATGAAATGACATAAATTAGGGCATGTTCGCCCCTCTATAGTAAAATGTCAAAAAATAGGGCAAGTTTGCCCCTCTATAGAAAAATGTCAAAAACTAGGGTAGGTTTGCCCCTCTCCAACAAAACCTCTCCAGAAAAAATGTTAGAAAATAGGGCAGGTTCACCCCTTTGTAGCAAAATGTCAAAAATCAGGGTAGGTTCACCTCTCTGCAACAAAATGTTAGAAATTAGGGCAAGTTTTCCCCTCTACAACAAAATGTCAGAAATCAAGGCAAGTTTGGCTCTCTATAGCAAAATGTCAGAAAATAGGGAAAGTTTGTCCCTCTGCAACAAAATGTCAGAAATTAGGGAAAGTTCAACCCTCTGCAATAAAATGTCAGAAATCAAGGCAGGTTCACTCCTCTGTAGCAAAATGTCAGAAATCAGGGTTGGTTCACCCCTCTAGAACAAAATGTTAGAAATTAGGGGAGGTTTTCCCCTCTATAGAAAAATGGAGGGTAGGTTTGCCCCTCTATAGAAAATTAGAGGGTAGGTTCACCCCTCTATAGAAAGCTTTAGGGTAGGTTTGCCCCTCTGCAACAAACTGTAGGGTAGGTTCACCCCTCTGCAGGGCAAGTTTTCCAATCTGTGACCGAAACCTACAAACAAACTAAACAACAACAAACTTGAAATGATGGAACCCGTTTGTGGGTCCCACCAGGCGTGCTAGAAATGTGAGCCTAGTGTTTAACCTATTCCAAGTGTGCAAACTTAACTATTATGTAATAAAGAAAAACACAAAGAACACTTCAAAGATTAGCCTAAAAAATGATAACACAAAGAAAGAAGATGAAAATAAAATGAAGACACAATTGATTATACCTTCTTTGTATTGCAGTTCATTGGTTGGCCCTTGATGTTTGAATATGACTAGATGCAAGATGAACTATGTGATAGAATGTTAATGCTTATGGCTAAGTGGCTTGGCTAGATGAGTGAAAACATTTGCAAGTTGAGTGATCAATTTGGTAGCATAAGGGTGCTAATGGCTAAGTGTTGTAAAATGCATTAGAAGATTTGCTATTTATAGAAGAAATTCAATGGTCATGATTGAGCCACCATGGCCAAGATGAAGGGCTTTGGTGAGTTGAGGACTTACAAGCCCTCACATCTTGACATGTGCAATGTGAATGGTCAAGAATGTGATGAGGTGTAGGTGAGGTGGAAGGACATGTGGTGGAGATACTTGCAAGTACCTTGATGTGACCACTCAATGATCACATGGGGGAGAGAATATTCCTTGAAGGAATAAAAGTGAATTTAAAATTCACAATGATTGGGAGATCTTATGGATAAGATAATGTTCCCAAAGAGAAGTGAGAAGTACCTTGGATAAAATAAAGTGCTTAAAAATGTAAGTACTTACCCACATGTTGCTTGATGTGATAGATCAAAGATTCTAGAAGACTTTGGCAAATGTGATGTGACAAGTCAAAGGTTCTAGAACTTCCATGAGGAAGATAAGATTCTTTGGAGGAATAAAACTGAATCAAAAATTCACATGGGAAAGACAAGAGCCTTGGATGAATAAAAAGGAATTAAAAATTCTTTGGGGGATGGGGAGAGTTGACTAAGATGCTAATTGGATTAGATAATTAGTGGTTAAGGAATATTAGAGGCCAACTTGTAAAAGTTGGAGGATGTGACACAACCTAATCAAGGATTAGGCATGTGCACATCCCTAATGAAGAGAATAGGAGGTTGATTACGATTAAATAAAATGATGTGACATGTGAGGATTATTTAATTAATTTGATGAAAGGGGAATTAAAGTGGTAAGCTATTTAATTATTTAATTAGATACCTTAGATATTAGAGGAACTTTAGAGGTATTAATTAAATAATAGTGATATTACTTAATAAATGCGGATAAGGAGATATTTAGACAAAAAGGGGTAAATTTGGACAAATTAAGTGTCCAAATTTAGGTGTCTACACACTTTTTTTGTATTTTTGTATTTTTTAAACTTTTTTTTTGTTTTTTTCCTTTTTTGATTTTTTTGTTACCAAGATGCATGTTTGTCAAGTTTCCATGAGGGTAACCATTTGTTTCAGGAAATTTTCTTTTTTTTTGTATTTTTTTAGGACTTTTAACAATGCATTGGATAAGCTAGGTGTAAAAATTCTTGAGATGCAAGTTGTTGATTGGTTGTTTGAAGAAACCTCATTCAAGTGTAGACAACTGATATGCTCTAGATCCAAACATTGATACAATGACAAAGGGACCTATCTAGTTTGGTTCAAACTTCCCCTTCTCTTTATCCTATTGATTATGGGGATTTTCTTTCAGGAACAAGTCACCAACCTAAAATGTTATTGGTTTTACTTAGTGATTTTTAACTTCATGAAATCCTCTACTAATAGGATTTCAGATGATCCACAGCTTGTTGACGACATTCATCCAATAGTTCCAACTCTTGTAGCCTAGACACACGATAATCTTTATCTGAAATAATCCACTTTAGTGACACATAGAGTTATGGTAGCTCTACCTCAATAGGTAAAATGGCCTCTAATCCATAGAATAAAGCATAGGGTGTATCTCCTATCGGGGTGTAGATACTAGTTTGGTATGCCCATAGAGCAAGGTTCAGTTGAACATACCAATCATGTCAATCATCATTGACAATTTTCTTTAATATTTTCAAAATATTTTTGTTTGAGGCTTCTGCCTAGCCATTTCCTTAAGGATAGTACACTGTAGAAAACTGATGTTGGATATGAGACCATTCACAAAGTTCTTGGACATCTTGATTTTTAAAATGTGTACCATTGTTAGTGATAATGGAACGAGGAATGCCATATCGACAAATGATGTAATTCAGGATGAAGGATGTAATATGCTTTCCTATAATTGTGTTTAGGGGAATAGCTTCAATCCACTTTGTTAAATACTTTGTGGTTGTGATGATGAATTTGTGTCCATTTGATGAAGGTGGATGAATTTTACCTACAAGATCCAATCCCCACTGACAGAAAAGCCATGTGGATGCAAATGGTTATAGCTCTTGTGTTGGTGCATGTATTTGGTTTCCATGGATTTGACATTTTTGGCACTTCTTGATGAATTGAAAAGACTCCTTTTCCATATTTGGCCAGTAATACCCCAAGCATAGGATTTTCTTAGCAAGAGTTAGTCCACTTGAATGAGTTCCATAGATACCTTCATGAACCTCAAACAAAGATTCAACTTTTTTACGTTCAAGACACTAAAGGAGAGTACCATCAAGACCTCGTCAGTAAAGTACATCGACTATCAAGGTATGCCCAGCAGCTTGTTGAATAAAGTTATGTTTCTAGTTTTAGGATAGATTTGGTGGTAGGGTGTTGTCTTTTAGATAGGTGTAGATCTTCCCATAGATAAAAGGTTTAGCCTCAACTAGATTGTATATTAATTGGGATTTGGGGTTATCATAGGTAGTGTTAAACAGTTGTTTTTCCATCAACTCATAATGAGATCATTTTTTAGGTATCTATAGGAGAGAGGTAATGGTCGCCATAACATCAACATCTTTGTTATCCCCTCTTGGAATCTACTCAAATTTTATCTCCACAAAATACTTGAAATCATCCACCATTCTTTTATATGGCATGAATTTATCATCTTTTATTTGGTAGTCATCATTCACTTGATTTATCATCAATTGAGAATATCCCTAGATTTCCAACTCTGTGATTTTCCACTCTACAACTGTCTTGATACTAATGATCAATGCTTCATACTCAACTATGTTGTTAGTACAAGGAATGATTAAATTGTAGGAATTTGGAATGGTGTGTCCTTGTGGCATGACAAACAGGATTCTTATGCTTGATCCATGCTGTGTGTAAGATTCCTCAAAATATAGCATCGAGTGCTGTGTTGACACTATAAGGATATCAACATCTAGAAACTCAACGTTCATGGGATTATCATCTTGTAGTGGTGCTTCAGCTAGTTGATTGGCTATGGCTTGGCCCTTGATTTCTTTATTTTCCACATATTTTATATCAAACTCACTGCATATCATTACCCATTTGGCTAGTCTTCCTGTCAAGGTAGCTTTTTTGAGTAGGTACTTTAATGGATCAATTTTTCCTATGACTTTGATGGTTTTGGTTAACATATAGTGTTTTAGTTGTTGAGTAGCAAATACTACTGCTAAACAAGATTTTACAATAAATGCATAGTTGATTTCATAGCCATTCAAGGTTCTATTGATGTAATAAATAGACCTTTCTTTTCCCGTAGAATCTTCATATGCTAGTATAGCACCCAAAGATACCTCTGTTGTTGCTATGTAGAGTAATAATGGTTTTCCTTCAATTGGCGGTACCAGTGTGGGTAGTGACATCAAATACTACTTCAGTTGGTTAAAATTTACTTCACATTTTTCATCCCATTTGAAAGAAATGTTCTTGTGTAACAAGTGATTGAAAGGATGAGTTTTATTTCTTAGTTGTGTGATGAACCTCCTAATAGATTGGAATGATCCCTGTAAAGATTAGAGTTGACTAATATTCTTGGGAGGAGGCATCTCCATGATGGCTTTTACTTTCATAGGATCCACTTCAATGCCTTTAGCTAATACTATATATCCCAAAATTTTAGTTGATGTCATGCCAAATAAACATTTAGGTATGTGTAGGATCATCATGGAAAAAATAGGCTCTTAAGTGGCAAAAAAATTCAAAAAAAATAGAGTTAGGAAACATGACGTAAAAATTTGAATAAGTTATCTATATTATTTCAAAAATATGTAAGAATATAATCTGTAGCAAATTGAATGTAGTTTTTAAACTACTAGGTTTGTTTAAAAAAAAATCTATTTGGTGAAAATTTGAAATTTCAATGCAATAGTACTTAAATTTTAGGAAAAAATAAGAAGTGGGTGTCTGTCTAACCACCCTAACCACAATAAAATGATAATACTTTTTTATAAGGTTTTAGATATAAGTAGAGGACTCATGTCCCAATGTGATGCATATTTTGGATTTAAAAAATGTTATACCATTTGAAAGCTATAGATGTTTTTCATTCAGCCTATTAATCAAGACTTTAGTCATAATTTGAATAAAAAATGAATAAAAAGAAGCAAAGTCATAGGTCACAGAGAAGTTTTGGTGTTGTATTTGCACCCCCATGAACATATAAGCAATGGGCATTACTGTACCAGGACTGAAACCCAAAATATGACATAAAGAATAGAAAGTGGCTAGGAAATGGTTTGTAAAACAATTTAATTTGAAAGGTTCCTGGTCACTGGGGCTGATATGAAATTTTGAAACTCCTACCTTAGCCAGATGAGGTGGAAGCAACCTTGCTATAAAAAATTTTTTTAGCTTTGCATACTCCTGCTTCATTTCCTCAAGGTTGATAGGAACCAAGTCTTCGCTTGGTTCACTCAAGTCAAAAATATGTTGGATCTCTTCTCTGTTAATGCTCAATAGAACCTTTCCATCATTGTCCCTAATTATTCATGTAACAGGGTCATATCTTGCAGCCACTATTCTAAGCAGGTCTACATTAGGGAATACATTTGGTACCTCCAACTTCCCCATATCATACATCCATCCATTTGAAAAAGGGTGAGGAAAATTCCTTTGTTCGTACCATAATTTGAATAATTCCAACTCAGTGAGGGGAACCCTAGCATCAATAATGTTGGAGAAATTATACACTAACCCTTCCCCCAGGATTTTCCCTCGCATTAAGACCAATCCCTTCCTCCTATCATTCATTGAAAAGGGGAATTGATCCAAGAAATCATCATACACATTTCATTTCAAATATTTCGTCTAGCTAGAATGTTGCTTGGGCAGTGTCATCTCGGACAAACTAGGGCTTCTTTACAATGTTATAATTCAGATAGCTAGGACTAACCAGAGATAGAAAATTACAAGACAAAACACTGCAATTTCTCATAACTATAATTAAACTATAGCCCTAACACATTCATCAACAAGCTCACAACACATCCAACTAATCCTTTCCCAAATTCAAATGCAAAATGACCAAGAGGCACAGAAAACAAACTCATGGCTTTGTTCGCAAAACTCCCAAATTTTGGCTGCAAAAACTCACAATTCTACCTTCGGCTCTGAAACTGCTCCACAAAATAGTTGAATGATTTTTGATATAGACCACAGTGAGAAAATTGATTTTATTGTCGATCAAATTATGCTATCAAGTGTCTCATCCACCATTAAAGCTCAATTTCACGATGAACGAATGACTCCAACCATATTTGATGTAGATTTAAATTTGAGCTATCGATTCTTCAGCTTGATCAAATCATCGATGGCCACCTTCAAAACAAGCTAACACAATTGCCAACACAGCAATAAGGGGCCCACCTTACCATACACTATGAAGGAAGTCCACGTGGTGGTTGCCCACTATATCACAATCCTAAAAATTTTGATCTCATGATGGCGGGAAACTGTTGATCCTAAGCATCAATGATCTTGTTCCTTTAACATAGTCGCCAGCCATGTCATTAACCTTTGAACATATTTTCTAGTGAGATTATAACATATCCGTCGATTTAGAACATGTGTGTCTTCAGAACACTTTAGTAATCTGTCCCTTAATACAAGTAAAGTCGGCTAGTGTTTCCTTTACTCTTTAGGCTTCATCGGATGAGACACATGGGGCCCGCCCATGACTTCACAATCAACCCAAGAGCCATCGTGGGATGGTGGGGAATGACTCAGATCAAATGGTAGTTGGTCAGTGATAGCACAAATTTGATCCCCCAGATAGGACACATGGCGCCCGCCCATGATTTTGCGATCCTTCAATTCCTGATCATGGGATGGCAGCCACCATTGATATCTGCAGGAAATAGATCAACAACAACACTAAATCAACCCTTGCAAAATAAAAAATTCATTAAAAGGAGAAGTGGGCATTACTAGGCAAATGAAAAAATAACATAAGTTGTTTTTTAAAAGATGAAACATGGGGCCAACTGAGACTTAGGAAATAAAACCTTGAGGAGGAAATAAAGTATTAAAATCAAAGTTGGGTTTTAATTTTAATCTGGTGACATAAGCCTAAGCCATTACCCCAGTGGTCATGTCACCAATGACTTAGCCAAATCCTTTCATTAAATACTAATCGTGCAATGTGTACATTTTCTAGATTTGAAGATATGGGAGAAGATCTCGATCATACCCTGCCAACTTGCAAACCTAAGGTGTCACCCTGTTATTTGGCGTGAGGTCCCCAAAAGACATATGTGTGTCCTGTATAGAATGTGGAGCCCAATCTCCACTATTGAGCTCATAACCTATGGTTTTAGATCAACAACCAAGATCAAAAGCTAATGTAAATCTCTATTGTTCCCTACTAGCTGTAATACCCCTCCTCTTACTGTTTGGATTTATTAATTCCTATGCTTTAACTTGATACGTTGATACTATGATGATACTCTATGTGTTGTTGGATGTGACATTTATGTGGTTTTGATTGATGCTTTGTGTTGTGATGATGATTGACTCATCGATCTGGTGTGTGCGGATGTGTAGTTTAGTTGTTTGCTTCTTGTGACATTATTAGTATGATTTATGATACTTTGTGTGTCAATTTAATTATTTTTTATTCAAATAGATTTTCATTAATGCTTTATATGTCGATGTGATGATTCTTTGGTGATCATGTTATTTGGATTCAGTATTATTTTATAATGCAATGGTTTAATAATTCTAGTTGTGATGCAGTAGTTAAATATCATGTTATCTTATGATCAATTTGGTTAGAAATGTTAGCTCGTCATTGATATTATAATTGTTAGAATAGAGTAGGTGAGAGGACAGTGTAGCATCACTTGTTCACGAGTGCCCTGCTACACTACAATTCCTTCTCATGATAGGATGTTGATTATATATATACATGTGCTACTTGACGTTTATTTGGATGCAAGATTGCAGGAATAAGTCTCGATTCTACCTGCTTCGGTAGGACAGGGCGAGCAATAAATTAACCCAATGGGTAAAATGTTGAAAAAGGGAGTAGGTTTGGAAGTGTCCCCGTCCCAAGTCCGTCGTCTGTTGTGAGTCGTTGTATTATGACTGAAGTTTGTCTTGGCCTTGTATGTAGTTTCTCTGTTGAGTATTTATTTAATTCTTGGTTAGTGTTTAATTAATTAATCATATTTCATAAAATAATTAATTAATGTTGCATTGTTATTTGATTTAATTGAGAACTAGAAAAATGTTAAAATTAAATATATAATAAATTAAAAGTGATTTAATTAATTTAAAAGTGCAAATAATTATAATTAAATTAATATTGTTGAGAGTAATTAAATTTTTTTTTTTATTAATATTAAATTAGGAAATTATGTGAGGATAATATCTAAATTAAATAAATTATTTTAATTAAAATTTTAGATATGTGTGAGCTTTTAAAAGCTGGAAAAGGACCAATAAGAAATGGGGCTTTTTGGAAAAGAAAGCGGGAAAAGATTTATTGTTTTAATTAGTGATTTATTATTTTTTTATGGGGGGAATTTGATTCACACAGAAGTTTTGGGGAAGTTTTGCTCGGTTGTTTTTAGATCTAGAAAAGAAAAATAAGAAAGAGAGTTTTGAGTTTTGAGGTTTTTTCTGGGTAAACAATTATTGTGAGTTTGAAAAGAAAAGATTATTCAGTAGAACATTGAAGGCAGAAGGTCGAGAAAGGAGTTACAGGAGGAATTCGAGAGGAGGTTACAGGCGGGATTCTCCTTCAGACACAGGATTCCAGGTTTTCCCCTTTTAAATTTTTAATATTTTGTAGGTCTGTAAACAAATCTGATTGCTATGTTTTCGAAAATTGTTGTATGAAGTTTTATGTTTTGAAAACTTGTTGTGTTTAAAACTCTCGAATCTTCTGTAGAAAATTTTGGTAGAACCCTCTTTAAAATTCTTCAACATAGTTTAGTAGGGAAAAATTAGTGTGTTTGAAATATAAAAAAAAATTCATTTCTGTTTGAAGATCGAAGTTGCATGTTTAAATATATATCGAGTTATTGAAAATCCATTGTTGAGTTGCTTAGAACCTCGGGTTAAATATATTTATACATATACCAAAGATTAGATATACATATATTATCATTCTGATTGAATCGATTTTCTGGGTTAATTTCTATCTTGTATGAAAACCTGAAGTTTTTATTGGGTTGTCATAAGTTTTGTTTAAATATAAATTCTCTATATATTATTTAATATATATTGATATAAATTAATTGTTATGTATATATTTATAGATCAAGTATCTGTTTATACAAAATAAATAAATGGATGTATTTATGCCTGTATGCTGGGTCTCAGGTTCTGTGTATTGAATATAGAATTTAGTTATTTATTTATTTTTATTTTAAAAAATAAAAAAAATATAAGAAACCTCTGGACGAATTCGATTTTCGAAATTCATGTTGTTTTATTTTAATAAAATCTGCATGTTTTATATAAAATAAAATAAAATAATTAAAAAAAAAATTTAATTATTGGGGGGTGGGGGTCGGCCGAGGCCGTACCACCCACGACCCCCACTGTGGTGCTACCGCCACAGTCTGTGGTACGCGCGGTACCATAGCCTGTGGGGACCGCGGCCACCATAGCCCGTGGTACATAGTACCACAGGCTGTGGGGGGGGCTACGGCCACCACAGGGTGGCACGCAGTACCACCGCCTGTGGGGCTGCGGCCTCCCAGGCAGTGGTGCCAATGAAAATTAAATTTTGGTTATTAATTTTTTTTATTTTTTTATGTGGTAATTCGGATTTTTGGTTATAAATTAATAATTCAATTTTTATTTATTTTCAGTTTATAAATAATATAAATATATATATATATATATATATATTATATATTATTTAATATATATTTATTATATATTATTTAATATATATATATGGGGTTTTAATTTAATTTTTATTTTTATAATATTCGAATATGTAATAACTGGATTTGTTTTATAAAGTAATTTTGCAATAGGGTTATATAAATTTTATTAAATGGTTATTTTTATATATTTGTATAATTGTGTAATAGGGTGGTTTTATTGTAAATATGACTTCCTTTTAATATGATGCAAATAGGAGAAAATTGGAATGATTAATGTGGTTGTGGAAACTATAATTAATTTTGTGTTTGGAATTGAATCGATTGGTTAAAGTTAAAAGAGGTGATGTTATAGTGTAATTGTGCAATTTTGGATTAAACGATGTGTTTGTTTTGGATATTCTCGAATTGTTGATTTAATTGTTTGATGAAATTATCTAGTATTGGGAATACATTTTATGGAGATGTTTTGATTTTAGTAATTATTTTCTTGAGAATTATTCGTTAATCTATTGTGAGGTTCTCTTCTTTGTTTTCTTGTGTCATTGGGAAAACCCTAGGTTTACCTTACCATTCGTAAGAGTTAAGTTATTGTTAAGGACTTCCAGAGATGGAATGCTTTTCTGTCATGTTTTTTTATTTTCCTTGTCAGGCAATTAGGGTTAAGGGTTTATGTAAGTCTTCCAGAGAAGTTCTCTAGAGTGGGATGTTTGGTGTAGAGGTTCTTTTGTGAATCGCCTTGATGTATTGTACTATGATGTTGTACCTGGTTTCCACGAATGGGGATTTGTGCCTCCTAGGAAATAGGAGTGGGTAATGAGAATTGTACCTCCTTTGGAAGGAGTGAGTTTTTTTATGTGGTTTCCTCCAGTGTTTGGAGTGGGTTCTTTCTTTTATTTCCTCCTTGGAATGGAGAGGCTATGTTGTCTAGTTATCTATTGTGGTATGGTACCTTGTGTGTTGTCGATAGGAGAGTGGCTCTTTGTGGGGGTCCGGCACACAAAGGGGTGCCAGGGTAACTCACCTAGAGTTTAATTAAGTGATAATCTAAAATAATTAATGGGGAGCTTTCACACTAATAAAGATAAAGGATGTCTCTCTCGTGAAGCAAGTGATTGATAAGGCTCGAGATGAGATGGGACGCATAGTTTTGCGTGAGGGTCCGACGACCGATAGAGGCGAGCCAGGGTAACCCAGGATGGGGGTCCGGTAGCCTAGGAAGGTTGAGCCAGGGTAACTCATGGCAATTTATGCATGACACTCTTCCTATGTCAACAGTTAGCCAGTTATTGTGTGATGTTCATGATCTTGTTCTCTGGAAGCATTGTAACCTCGTGTTAAGTGATGTTGTGATTGTCGTGTTAAGTGATATTGTGTTTGAAGTTGTTAAGTGACTTTGTGATTGTAGATGTTAAGTGATATTGTGTCTGTTGTGATTAAGTGATTTATTGATATGTCTTTGGGTTATTGTTGGAAATAGTCTTTGATATTATGTCTTGAGTTTCATTGATGTTGTGATTATGACTTGTTGTTATGTTCTGAGGTGGTTTGTTGTTGTGGCTTTGGATTTGTCGTTGTTGAGTTTTCTAAGTGGTCTTTGATGTTAAGTTGGCTTTTAGGAGTTAGTCTTTGTTATTGTTAGCATGCTTGGTCGGGGACCCTTCCTTGTCTACTCTCAGCACGGGGGTGGTTGGGTGGAACATGCTTCACACCCCATTGGGTTCCCTCTTCTGTTGCAGATGTATTTTCTTATTGCAGGGCTTTTGGAGGATGTTGATGATCTAGTAATTCTTTGTACCAGATAGATGTATATATTTCTGATGTAATGTATTCATTAATGTATTGTCTCCCACATGCGATGGGATGACCATGTTGTAAATTGTATATGTGGTTGTTGAGATATATTTTTAGACAGTTGTATTCTTCTATCATTGGGATGTAATGTTTATTCAAGCCATGTATTTATTCAGGATCATTTGTTATAGTTGGTTATGTTGAGTTGTATCTACCGAAATATGTAACACTTTATATCTTTATAATTCCATGTATTGTCATATGTACATATGTTATTAATATGGATATAGTTGATAGATATTTTAAATGATGAAATGGGAATGAGTAGATTTACGTAATTGTTTAATTATTGTTATCTTCTTATTGATGCTATGGGTTAGTGTAGTAATGTCACTTCGTGTACCCCATTGGAACTAGTTGTGTCACATAATACATTTTTATGTTATTATACTTAAGTATGTTTATTATATTCTTTTAAAAAAAAATTGTTCCATTGTTATTAGTTCCTTTGGGGTTCGCACGGTGGGGCGTGACACTAGCTCATAGGAGGAAGATGAAGGTTGGTTAAAAGTTGTGAGGTCAATGAGATTGTGATGCATAGCTCCAGCCATTCAGTTTGCAAAGTGGATAGGACCTTCTGACATGGTAGTTTGTTTCTGAGATGGACTAATGTTATTGGTCATGATGAAGGTGAATGATGCATCATTGGATGTCAAACTGAGTTAGCCTGAGATAAACCGTTTGATCTTCCAACTCCTTAGGAGATTAGCGGGAAGTATTCAAAGTTGGAAAATGACACATGATGGTCATTTTATCATACAACTGGTAAAGCATTAATGAATTATTCCTTGATTGTGTAGTCGAGTCGATCTCAATCTGTGTGAAGATGTTGTCAGCAATCATGAAGGGTGATATTTGGATTCTCAAGTAGCTCTAGTTAAACGGTGACAGTACATATGCCACCAAATTGTCATGTTTGCACATGCATTTTTACTAAGCATTGATGAAGGTTGCCATTACCTCACACAATAAATACAAGAGGAATTAACTGCTAATAGTGTCATTCTTGTAGCACTTAAAGTACTTTGTGAGCTAAGTCTAATCAAGATTGAGTGCTTGTCTGAGAAGAGAAAATGAGTAAGTCAGTAAGGAGGTCTTTTCATTTGAGCTCACAAAATATCGATCCTGCTATTCAGGAAGGTGCTTCGGTTGACAATCCCATGCTTGTGCCCACTAGATGCAGTAGAAGGTTACAATTCTAGAACGTTGTTGCTCAACTGGTAGATGACAAAGGAAAGTAGTCGATGACATGCTCTATTACTAGTGTCAGTAGGAAAATAAGGTATGGGCATGGCTCCTTATCTAGATGCCAACACTCACCCATTGACCTTACGAGCAACACTTCTGATGATGTAACCGAGACTGGCTCTAACTACTGTGAGTATTTACCTCACTTTAATCACGATCTGCCCTTTGATGAGGAAGTGATATCTATGGTGCCATTGGCTATTAAAACCCCAAGCGGACGAACTAGAACTGTATTGGGCAAGGGCAAGAAAGAAGAGGAGGTTGAGGGTCTACCGTATTGGGAAATAACTAGAAGTGGGTGTGTATACCGAGGTTTGAGTGTTGGTAAGGGAAGGGTGGTGGGTAAATAAGAAGTTGTTGTGGTGCCTTCAT